>OZ034968.1:38957185-39287185 GCA_964030785.1 Siderastrea siderea
TGATCTGATTGTATTGGATGTGGGACCTTCGCAAGTAAGTTTGATTCGTACGATTCGATTTTATTCGCGGGATGTAAACAAAACGGCTCGCGACTGTGAAATAAATGAATGGTTTTGCAGAATTGTTTTCTTTTTCTTCCTCTGTGTCAATCGTCATATGATTGAATTCAATAATACCAAAAGGTCTTGGTAGCAAGAAACAAGTTAATATTTTGAAGAACAACACAACACTTTTTAGTTTCAAAAACATGTTTTGGCATCCCTGATGCCATCCTCAGTTGAAGGAAAAAGTTACAACAAAGCTATTTATATGCTATTTATAAATAGCTTTGTTGTAACTTTTTCCTTCAACTGAGGATGGCATCAGGGATGCCGAAACATGTTTTTGAAACTAAAAAGTGTTGTGTTGTTCTTCAAAATATTAATTCAATAATAGTTTTCTTAGTTAGCCATAGGTTCAGGTAGATTTGATCAAAGATTAGTACATATGTATGGCTGGCTTTCAAAGGTTACAATAGTAATGCAGGAGTCACCAGACAAATGCTATTTTGCGAGCGATAATCAGTGAGTTGCTATCCAGCTGTATGCGCTGTTTACATGTATTCCCCTTCAGACCAACCTCTATAATGACTTGGAAAGACCTTCAAAATCACTGTTACTTTATAAGACAATAAGATTGCAATTTTCAAACAAAAACAATCGAATATCAAAGTAAATGTTAGTCGCTTGCTAGCACTTAGAAATGCAAACATAAACTGAGTACTCGCTTTCTATTTCATTGAACCTTTCATGTGGCAAACTACACATAATTCCAACGTTTTGGGGAGTAAATGCATTTCATGGAAGCCAAAAGACTTGTAGATTGAGGTCGTTCATGTAGATTGGTGCAAATCGCTATGAGTTCGCTGTTTCAATTTGTTTTAAATATATGTGATGATTTACTCGCTCGCAGAAATATTCTGCCAACCAATCAGATCACGAGAAGGACAATAAAGCCATTTGAAAACAATAACAAACGGGTGCAAGGCCATTTGGATAAAAGGTGGGCCTTAAAGTATAAGGACTTGTAAAATTGTTCATCATATTACCAACACAGCTTTTGTGAATTAACATCCACCAAAAGTCAAAGTTGGCTTCTTGAACTTGCACCTACACGCATGAACGCAACTACAGCCAATTAATAAATAAAATGAATGAATTTTAGTCAAACATGGTATCATCCATTTTCTCAAATGCTTGACATCTGCAGAGAAGCAGGCCCTTTCATGTGGTCAACAACAACATAGTTTCCAACAGCCTATAAAACATTGTTACAAAATCACAATGATATCATTCACGTTTTCTTGCAATGTAAATTACATTTCATCGAGTAAAAAAGGGCTAAAACATGGAGGTCATTTAAGATTGTTTACCTTCCAATAATATCTTTCAAACAAGAATATTTCCACTAAAGAATTGTTGAACTCTAGATAGATAGATAGACCGTTTATTAATAAAATACACTTTGCAGTCAAATGACTGAATTACGTGACTTTATACGTGACTGAATTACGTGACTGAATGACTTTATATTGCTAACAATTATTGCAACTAAACAGTGTCAAAAGAACTGAACACGAAGATGCAGGCATACAGCTTTACAGCTAACCGTTTGTATTCACCTTAAGCTTCCTAGCTAGTAGCATCTCCTTTGAATGACAAACTGGAAGGGAAGCCTTTAGGCTGAAAGTAAATTGAAGTTCCAAGCTTAAGCTTACCGGCAAAACGTCCATATTTCCTAAGTTTGTCCTTTTGCGAATTCAACAACCCGCCAAAACAGTCGTTGATCCACTGTTGTTAATATGTTCACAACGTCGATTTCATTTGTTCACTTCGATCCAAAAATCCACATGCAAGGCTCCAAAACAGTTCTTGGCAGGTAATCCAATGCAAAAGATCAAATCGTCCACCTTTGTTTTAACTTGAGAGATGCTTTTTTTCCTCAAACTACGAACAAATGCTAGCTAAACGAATCTTGCTTCCTTCGAGCAACCGTCACTTTCAAAATGGCGCCTGCTCCAATGGTTACAAAGATCACATGACTCAATATTGACAACTGCTGACCAGTGAATGCAGGCGCACTGGTTTCGGGCTCTTGAATTGAAATATTATAATTCACGCCATTTTAGACAGGAACTTACCAAACTTTTGGAGTTATAATAACTCCCACCAGCGTAACTCCAATTTAGGGGTTAACTTAACTCCCCTAAAGAATACAGTAACTCCTTTTCGGAGTTAAAATAACTCCTTTTGGAGTTAAAATAACTCCCAAAAAAATAACTTCACCTTAAGGAGTTAGTTTAACTCCACTAGAGGAGTTAAAATAACTCTTTGAAAATTACTGTGCGGAAGAGGGCCCATGTTTTGACCGTGGTTTTCTTGGAGACAGGACTAAGTTATAGCTTTTTCTGGGTAAACCGCACGGAGTAAATTACACGCATGATAATGAATTTATTTGGTTATGAAAAAACTGTCATAAAGTTCGGCCTTTTGATTCAATTCATGCATTTGAAGTCAAGCTCATATAAACAGGGAACAAAAACGTTAGAATCTACACTGGGTTAATTTTGTCCCATCAAAACATTAAGTGGTGAAAACAAGGTTTATAGACTTCAACAAAACATTAAATGAAAAGTTCATTCAAGAGAAACCTTTAACCCTGGGCGTTTAGGTGGAGATCACCTTCCTGCAAGTAGTGACGTTAATATACAGGTAATGCAACGTTATAAAACGCATAACATTTTTTACGAGAGCTGTGGAAGAATTTAGAGGTTTAATTCTAACAACTAGGGTTTGGTTTGAAGGTCTTGCTGGTTTTTACTTTTGCTATATGTATTTCAAGTTTTGCAATTTCGAAAACAGAAAAATGCTAACAATTGCTGTAACTCATAAACCTAGTGGTAACGCAACTTTATAAAACGCATAGCAACCCTTACCGTCTGAAAATGCGAGGGCTATAAGAGAATTCAGAGGTTTAATAATAGCAACTACGCTTTGGTTTGAAGTTCTTGCGGGTTTCATTTTTGCTATGTGTATTTTTTCTATATCGAAAACAGAAATATGTTTTGAATACAGTAGTTCCTGAACCTAATTAACTCCAGCTTGTGAGGGCCCATCTTTGCTCAATTGTTCCACAGGTTAGCCTTTGTGTGTTTTGTCTTGGTTATCAAACTGAGCTAGCCCTGGCAACGTGAAATACATAATTCAAAAGAGGGGTAGCATAAAGAGGCATGAGGAAAAAAACATTTTACGTTGTAAAATAAATCCTGAAATACTATTAGACAGATTAGTTTCTAAGAGCTCAAAACATTTAAGGTTACATGCCTGTTTTAGTGAGTTTATACATTTTAAGTTAGTTTTGCACCCTCCCCCTCCCCTCTCTCTCTCTCTCTCTCTCTCTCTCTCTCTCTCTTTACTCTGATTTCTTTCTGTGTGCATTTTTTATCTCGTGGTTATCATTTATAGCAACCAAAGAGATTGTAGAAACACATCGCACATTCCTGTCGTTATTTCCGTGACTTAGTCGGGTTGATTCGGATTGTTCGTATGATTTTCGGTATTCTCAAGAGACTGTCCATTTCAGGATGTTTATTTTCATGTTTTTGGAATGGGTAGGTTACCTGACCACTTCATGCAAATAAAAATATATATAGTCGAGAGAGGATGAAGGGGTAAGAGAGTTAATCTCCCATATAGGCCCTATTCCCATCCTAATCCCTCTAAAGTTCTTTTTAGTAACAAAATTCCAATTTCAAAGCGTTATATCTTTTGAGTGGATGAACATATTTCATTATTTTTTCAGATTTGAGATCTGTGTATCAAGGTCATTCAAAAGCCGACATAACATATCCCATAATACTAAAAGCAAAATTTGGCGCCAACTTTGTGACGTCATTTTACCGGCGAAAAATGTCAAAACTGGAAAAATTAAAATCATGAAATTTTACAAATGACGAGTTCTATATTGCTAAAAATTCGGGGTAATTGCTTTAAAACTCAATAAGTTATTTGAAATTTGAATTTCCCACCATTTGTTACTAAAAATAACCTTAGAGGGATTAGGATGGGGATAGGGCCTATATGGGGGAGTAGCTCTCTTACCCCTTTATCCTCTCTTGATATAGTATATGCAATAACAATTTTAAAATAAAACATTTTCACGTGCATGAGGATGTAAACTTAAATGAATTTGTATATCTGATATACTATAATCTATAGACGATTCAAGTTGCATTCGCGGAAAAAAATTGAACACATCAAATTTTCCCGCGGACATTTAGTCTCCAGATTATTTTTACACAGAGTACGTCTTAAAGATATCTGTATAAACGCAAATATGTTCAATTTACCACGCACGAATAAGAGCAATAGAGCAATGTCTGTATAAACGCAAATATGTTCAATTTACCACGCACGAATAAGAGCAATAGAAGGAAGGAGAAATGAGGTTCACTTTCCTTTTTTCTTGACTCGTTTTCATTTTCCAACGCCCAAGACCGTTTTAATTTCGTCGTAAGTCACGGAGTACTGCGCAGCAATTCTACCTTTCTCGTGCAAACCAGACTCCGTTGGAGCGACAATTTGTGTCCCCACCAGATCATAGTTACTACAATACTTTTATTGTAACACGACCAAAACGAACCTCCCGATTGGGGCTTAATTTGACTGGTGTCCAGTGTCGACCGTGGTCAAAAGGGACTATTCTGATCCTCGCAGATTCATGGCGGCCCATATTGACTAACTTTTTGGGAACACGAGGTATGTGCAACTGGTTTTGAGAAAATCATTTGTATGTCAACCTTTTATCAAGTCGCTAAGTCAGAATTGAGAGCCCGAACTATATTTGTGCGCACATTCGAGCAAATTCTGAAACGTGTCGAGCGGTGAAAGTGGTGATTGTATTTTACTAATACTCAATAAAGTAAATGGACCTAAAATTGCTCAAAATGCGTTGCAAGGATAGCAAGCAACACCATGTAATGTTTCATGAACTTTATTCAGTTAGTACGCTGTCATTTATTGCTCAAAATGTTAGGTTCAAAATCCCATACAAAGTCTCATGTTTTAAAACGTCATTTTTAGTAATATTCTAATATTATGCTTGGGTTTCCTGTGCCGAACATTGATTTTTTTCCCCACAACCGTGCCTGGCTTTCAGGCAGCTGTAAGCGTAGCCAGAAATAAGAAGTACATACACACCTTCTTTGATGAGAAGGCTAAGAGAAGACATCCCCTTTAGCTGCCAAGTCTCATAGAAGACCAGTTTGTTCATGGTTTAGAGGATTGTTCCATACGCTCTGTGCAAGAAAGGAATCAGTCAAAGTAGTTCTTTCTTGGTAGATTAGTTTGGCCCAGATTAAATAGCCTTTTAAGAAACAGGCTTAGAGCTTTCGAGAAATAAGCGTATCATATTTCGATTGCTGGAAGGAATGCAATGGACTCCAAAGGTTTCCTAATTTAAGATCGAAGAAATGTTTCCATTTGCCCTTGTTATTATCATCAAGATATTTCTTTATCGGAGGGATTTTAAAAGCTTTATTAAAGGATTTTACATCTTGTGGACTCCATGTGAATAATCTCTATTTAAAACGTTTGTCTTTATTTTGTCCCTTTTGCCGCTCCAGGGAAAGTCAAAAAAGAGATCGTTGTTTGGCTGGAGAAAAATCGGGAGATGGATTTCTTCAGAAACAGCTTGTGTTCAACATTTTTGGCCGGCGGAAAATGTCACAGTTGACAAGGAAAGAGAATCCTGCTTTTACTTTACTTTTTGGAAGAGCTGTAAGAGCCGATAAAACCAATATTCCTTCAGAAAGTTCGAAATACACGGCATCCTGGCTGTAGGACACAAGCCAATTCTGACTCTGCGGCGCGGTATTCTGGCAATTTATTGTCCTTATTGTTTAACGATTCGTACAGTTATAAATTGCAGCAAAGTTTTCCTTATTCCACGGGGTTTGAGACACGATTGATTTGGCTTGAGGAAAGATGCTTGTTTTTTCTGCCAAAATAAGGCGTTTAGTTCTTGCTTTAAGTTAGAAATGTGAGCGCGATAATAGATAGAGAACTTTTCTACTTTGTACCCAATTGTATCCGCTTAGTTAGAGGCAGATGAGTTTTGGCATAACCAGTGTGCCATTTTTGACCTATCTTGAAAACATAGGGTCTTAGCCAGCGTGAAGTTTTTTGCTTTCTATGTCTGTCTGCCTGTCTGTCTGTCTGTCTGTCTGTGTATGTATGTATGTATGTATGTATGTATGTATGTATGTATGTATGTATGTATGTGTGTGTGTGTATGTATGTATGTATGTATGTATGTATGTATGTATGTCTGTATGTATGTATGAATGAATGTATGTATTCTTGATCCGGGGGGGGGAATCTCATGTGAGATGGGCGGGAATGCTCGTCGGAAAATTTAAATTAATGCTAAAACGCTAAAACAGACGGAGAACGCGAGACGACGAGCGTCCATGCACCTTTCACATGGGAGTACACCCCCGGGGAATTTATGTGGCACTATGTGGCACCAATCAGATTGAGGCTACTAAGCTAACAGTACATTCTACCAATGAAAGAGCTGGTTAGAATCCGCTTACTGAAGCTGAAGGTCAGACAAGGTTAAGCTTACCGGCCATGTAATGTACATATGGGGATGGAAACGATCAGCGCAAATGTGCTTTTCTACTTTTTCCTCTCGAATATTATATTTTCAGTAAAGGCTTGGTGTGGTGGAATTGATGGTAATTTCCTAAAGCTATTGTAAGGGCAGGTAAAATTCAACTTTGTCGTGGCCAACGGTGGAACGTGAGTACGTGACAAAAACAATTAACTTCGTTCCAAAAATAGCCTTGTTGACGAGAAACTGTAATTTAATTTGTTCTTTTATGATTTGTGTTATGAAACAGCTGTTTTGGTTATGTATCTTTGAGCAAGATGTTGGTTGAAAAAATTGTATCTGTGCTTGATATGGATAGTTTTGACTTTACTTTGCAAGGTTTTTGAAACAGCTTTGTTTGGTAATTTGAAATTTATAGAAGATTTTAGAAGATTGCAATTTGCATAAATTAGCTTCTTTATTCAAGCGTGTCTGTAGGTTTTTAAACCGGTTTTTTCTTCCCATAACGTGGTTTAGTTTTACTTTACGATGTTGTGTCCATGATTTATATCAGTCATATCCACAGATTTTCCAGCCGACATAGAAACGATTTCTTTCTTGGTTTCATAATATGCAGGAACATATGGCAAGAAAATTTATTTCAAAAACAACCCTGGCCTTGCCCTCTGTCGGTCTTCAATTTTCATAAACAAGTTTGTGCAACTGGGAGTGCCAATGACTGTCCCCTCCTCAAATTATTATGTACTACACTTGTTTCTTTCACATCTTGTTGTGACCTCGATTATATTGTTCAGTAATATGCAGACAATCATTAGTTGACCTTAACTGAGGTTTCAGTTTTAGATTTAATTTGAAATTTTTATGCAGTCGTTTTGTTCTAGTGTCAGTTTGACTTTTTAGTCTGTAGCCTTCTAGCCCGATGGTTGCTCTATCTCCAATTTTGGTCCAACTGGGTTTTTAGCGGGATTTTGTTTTGCATTCCAAGGGTATTGCTGAGTAAACGAAAAAGCTGTTTTAAGCCCAGTTAAGACGCCGTACCTCTCATGTGCCGTACCAAATACATTTTCGCTCCTAGGTCGTATTTAAGCGGCAAGCTTTGCCGTACCCTGAGATTTTGGCTCGCCTAATTGAAATCTGTCAAAAAAACTCATTTGGACACTGTACAACTGCCAAAAAACTGCATACTACTTGGTACGGCACATGAGAGGTACGCCGTCTGAACTGGGCCTTATGTACTCAGTGTGCTATAGTGCAGGGGGAAGTATTTACAAGAATGATCGCATGTATTGTTTTGTCCTCAGATTATGTCTTAAAAATCGCAAATAGCGGGGATGATACTTTCAACATAGGTCAAGCACGCAATGCGTGCCTATGTTTATTCATAAACCACCTTGCATGTGTTTCGATCCAGGAAACCATGCAGATGGTAAAGGAAACACGATTTTTGCTCAAACACAAATAATACCACGCAATCGATATAGACAGCAATCAGTTAAGCTTTTGCAAGATTTCACGCATTACAACCGCGTGTTTAACCAACCTCAGGGGAAGAAAGATGAACAAAATTAAGGATAATAGGACTGAATGGAATCCAACTGGTATAGGAGATCACTGTGTGCGAGAAAAAAAATTAGGCGTTAACAGATGCACAGAACACATGGGTCATTTAATGACAGAGAAAAACCGATTTCCTTTCAGTGATGCTGGCACCATAAATATAAGCTCTTCAAATTATATTCAAGCAATGTTTCACAGGTATAAGTGTGCCAGGCGTTCAGCACCGATGGGAACATGTTATATTCTTGTGGTTTTCTTTTTTTTAATGTTTGGAAAAAACCTTATCTACTGAGACTTCTTATTATCTTAGCTCAATGCCTTCCTCCCCAGTACCATCAAATCAATTCAACCAACATCATGGAAGAAGCAACAGCCTATAACGTTCACGGCATTCTTTGTCAATCACTGGGTGACTTCCAACAAGCCATAGAGTACCATCAGAAACATCTGCGCATTGCCAAGGAAGTAGGCGACAGGGCAGGAGAAGGACATGCCTATGGCAATCTCGGCAATGCTTATCGATCACTTGGTGACTTCCAACAAGGCATAGAGTACCATCAGAAATGTGTGAGCATTGCCAAGGAAGTGGGCGACAGGGCAGGAGAAGGACGTGCCTATGGCAATCTCGGCAATGCTTATCAATCACTTGGTGACTTCCAACAAGCCATAGAGTACCATCAGAAACATCTGAGCATTGCCAAGGAAGTGGGCGACAGGGCAGGAAAAGGACGTGCCTATGGCAATCTCGGCATTGCTTCTCAATCACTTGGTGACTTCCAACAAGCCATAGAGTACCATCAGAAAGATCTGAGCATTGCCAAGGAAGTGGGCGACAGGGCAGGAGAAGGAGGTGCCTATGGCAATCTTGGCAATGCTTATCAATCACTTGGTGACTTCCAACAAGCCATAGAGTACCATCAGAAAGATCTGAGCATTGCCAAGGAAGTGGGCGACAGGGCAGGAGAAGGACGTGCCTATGGCAATCTTGGCATTGCTTATCGATCACTTGGTGACTTCCAACAAGCCATAGAGTACCATCAGAAACGTCTGAGCATTGCCAAGGAAGTGGGCGACAGGGCAGGAGAAGGAGGTGCCTATGGCGATCTCGGCAATGCTTATCAATCACTTGGTGACTTCCAACAAGCCATAGAGTACCATCAGAAACATCTGAGCATTGCCAAGGAAGTGGGCGACAGGGCAGGAGAAGGAGGTGCCTATGGCAATCTCGGCAATGCTTATCGATCACTTGGTGACTTCCAACAAGCCATAGAGTACCATCAGAAACGTCTGAGCATTGCCAAGGAAGTGGGCGACAGGGCAGGAGAAGGAGGTGCCTATGGCAATCTCGGCAATGCTTATCAATCACTTGGTGACTTCCAACAAGCCATAGAGTACCATCAGAAACATCTGAGCATTGCCAAGGAAGTGAGCGACAGGGCAGCAGAAGGAGGTGCCTATGGCAATCTCGGCAATGCTTATCAATCACTTGGTGACTTCCAACAAGCCATAGAGTACCATCAGAAACATCTGAGCATTGCCAAGGAAGTGGGCGACAGGGCAGGAGAAGGAGGTGCCTATGGCAATCTCGGCAATGCTTATCAATCACTTGGTGACTTCCAACAAGCCATAGAGTACCATCAGAAACGTCTGAGCATTGCCAACGAAGTGGGCGACAGGGCAGGAGAAGGAGGTGCCTATGGCAATCTCGGCAATGCTTATCAATCACTTGGTGACTTCCAACAAGCCATAGAGTACCATCAGAAACATCTGAGCATTGCCACGGAAGTGGGCGACAGGGCAGGAGAAGGATGTGGCTATGGCAATCTCGGCAATGCTTATCGATCACTTGGTGACTTCCAACAAGCCATAGAGTACCATCAGAAACGTCTGAGCATTGCCAAGGAAGTGGGCGACAGGGCAGGAGAAGGAGGTGCCTATGGCAATCTCGGCAATGCTTATCAATCACTTGGTGACTTCCAACAAGCCATAGAGTACCATCAGAAACATCTGAGCATTGCCAAGGAAGTGGGCGACAGGGCAGGAGAAGGAGGTGCCTATGGCAATCTCGGCAATGCTTATCAATCACTTGGTGACTTCCAACAAGCCATAGAGTACCATCAGAAACGTCTGAGCATTGCCAAGGAAGTGGGCGACAGGGCAGGAGAAGGACGTGCCTATGGCAATCTCGGCAATGCTTATCGATCACTTGGTGACTTCCAACAAGGCATAGAGTACCATCAGAAACGTGTGAGCATTGCCAAGGAAGTGGGCGACAGGGCAGGAGAAGGATGTGCCTATGGCAATCTCGGCAATGCTTATCGATCACTTGGTGACTTCCAACAAGCCATAGAGTACCATCAGAAAGATCTGAGCATTGCCAAGGAAGTGGGCGACAGGGCAGGAGAAGGAGGTGCCTGCTTTAATTTAGGTAGTACCTTTGAGTCTTTGGGATCATTACACAAGGCTATAGATTTCTATCGATCCAGTGTAAACGCCTTTAATATCACAAGAGCTCTCCTTGTGTCTGAAGATGTATGGAAAATTCACTTTCGTGACCTCTATCAAGGCGCCTACACTGCTCTGTGTAGAACTCTTATAAAGCATAAACAGACTGATGAGGCTTTGTGTGCTGCAGAGCAAGGACGGGCACAAGCTTTGAATGATGGCTTAAAACTAAAATATTGCATTACAGTACTACCTTTTGTGTCAGCTGAAGCTAAAGAAACAGTCTCTTATATTTCAAGGGAGGTATGTGTTCAAACAGTTTTTCTAGCCCTTCAGCGAAACACAGTCAATATCTGGCTACTTAGCAAGGAAAATAATGTTCTCTTTACGCAAACTGAAATACAAGGTGGAGGAGCAGTCGACGATTCCGTTATGGTCTTATTGGAAAACACGTTAAAAAATATTGGAGCTCGAGTTGGTGTTAGATGCGAGAATCGATCCTTGGGCGAGTTAGGTATTGACCCACCGTCTACGAGAGAAACAAGTGGAGAAACGGGCGGGTCTTCCCACTGCACCAACAACTCTTTAAAGGCATTGTATGATCAAATTATTGGTCCTGTTGCAGACATGCTTCAAGGTGACCAATTGATCATTGTACCCGATGGTTCATTGTGCGTGGCTCCTTGGGCCGCAATGAGCGAATCTATCAGGATCCGAAGTGTTCCTTCGCTGACAAGCTTGAGGCTAATTTTAAGTTCTCCTGAGGACTACCACAGTAGGAGTGGGGCACTTCTCGTGGGAGATCCATGTGTGCAAGAAGTTAATTTACCACCGCTGCTATACGCCAGAAAGGAAGTTGAAATGATAGGAGAAATCCTAAAAACTCAACCCCTCACTGGAAGTCAGGCAACAAAAAGTGAAGTGCTAAAACGAATGACTTCAGCTGCTTTAGTTCATATTGCAGCTCATGGATCAAAGGAGACTGGAGAAATTGCTTTGGCGCCAAACCCCGGCTGGACATCCGAGTTTCCTAAAGAGCAAGACTACATTATGAAAATATCAGATGTGCAAGCAGTTGGTCTTCGAGCAAGGCTTGTTGTGCTTAGCTGCTGTCATAGTGGTCAAGGGGAATTAAAGTCTGAGGGTGTGGTCGGTATTGCACGGGCCTTCTTGTACGCTGGAGCGCGGTCTGTTTTAGCGTCACTCTGGGCAATTGATGACGAGGCCACATTGGAGTTCATGAGAAGTTTCTACCAAGATCTGAGAAAAGGAAATAGCACCAGTGTGGCTCTTTATCAGGCAATGAAATCTCTTCGAGAGTCCGAGAAGTTCTTTGCTGTGAAGTACTGGGCGCCATTTGTACTGATCGGTGATGACGTCACGCTTGAATTTGGAGAAAAAGAATGAAAACGTAAGTTACATTCCCTTGACTTTTCTGTAATTTGATTGCACATTTTTACTTGACAAATAGAGTGCAACATTTCAGCCTTTAATGCTTTTTTGGTTGATAGTTTAATTTTGTCTTTAATACAAACGAATTTCCTTTTTTCTGGGTTCTCCGTTGTGTGCCTCCCGAAAACAATTAATTTTTGTTATTTATTTAAAAGCCGTCAGCTAGTCCTCCCTTTCAAAGAAAAACGTGGATAAGAAAATGAAAGAAGAGCATAATACCCCATTCTCACCAACAAACACGTTTAATTAAGCCAGGTTTAACAAAATGAATTCAGCAACAGAAAGCTGAATGACTAGTTTAAACAAAGAATTCAAGTGAGCTTTTACTTGTTTCTTCATTTGCGCTAAATTCGCAGTAGAAAAACTAGCAAACAACTTTTATAAAGAAAACAATTTTAAACCTTGTTTAATTAAACAGCTTTTAAATGTGTTTAAGCTTTGTATAAATGGGGCACAATAGTAATTTTCAGTGCTTTTTTTACCTTTTCCAATCATTTCACTCTTCGAGTTTTGTAGGGCCGAACTTAAAAATACCATTTAGGATTTCATTTTTTTCCACCTCCCTCTTTTCTCGCAGCAAAACCCAGTGACCTTGTAAACCTCTATCGCAGGCGAGCCCTCAATTGAGAAGTGAGAATACTTTGAAATATTTGCTAATGCATAAACACATTCTTTTTTGGTAGTGCCTGGGTTAACGGACGAATAGATCAAGCAATTGAAGAGTACGTAGTGAACGAACAAGAATTTTTAATATCCTTTTTTAACTCAATCTCATACAACTGGTTTTACTCTGTTCATGGTGATCCGATAGGAATACCGTAAGGGTGTTTTCTTTTGTTATCCACTCTTTCACGCCCAGCAGCACCGAAAATCTAAATGCTTAAAAACTCTTAAATTTCCTTGTGTAAAATGTTCAAAAGCAAACAGCGACATGAATTGCATTAATGTGTATGCTAACAACCCAGGATTCCATCCACAGACTAAAAAGTTGGAACCACCTTGCATACAACAACAAACAACCATTTAGGGGAAAGGCTCAATAGCTTTCATTTAAATCATCACACTTTCGGGTTTCATTGAGAGACTCCAGCAATAGAACCGCCTTTTACAGCATAATAAACGCCAAAGGGAAGTATTACTTAAGAGCGTTCATTTCAGTGGTCACACCGAAGGATTTTATCCACAGACTCAAAAGTTAAGATCACATTAAGACCCAAGGTGTGGCTCTGGGCGTAAAAGGGTAAGGGTAACGTAAGCTCTCCTATTGAGTCTGTGATCGTCCCAGGAATAATCCCGGACAACGCCATCGCGTACATGCAATTTGTGAACTACGAGTATGTTTTCATATAGTATTAGAAGATGCTAATGAATAATTATTCCACAATTGCATGAGGTGATCATTTCTCATCTAACAAGCGCGAGTGGAATAATTGTTTTATTAAATTCTCAACCTCCGCAATCGTTCTTCATTTTTTTGCAATGTTTTTGGGCTAAACGTATTCTTGGCGGCCTAAACGTTTGAACGCCAGACTCGTACCCAGTCGCGCCTCAATAGAATTCAATCTTCTCTCCCTTTCCCCCAGACTCATAAATAGCGACTGGGTACGCGTCTGTTTGAACGCCACGGGACGTGATCTCCCTTTAAAGCAAAAAGGAGGGTATTTTGCTTATAACCTGTGTGTGTGTGAACCAACGAGAAAGCTAGAATTTCAGTAACCGAGACTTAGAATCGACACGTTTCACCAATAAATCATGTCTATTACAGAATCGGACTGAAAAGCAGCTATAAGCAGTTGTTATGTCTTTTTCTAGGCCTCGAGAAAGGACCCATTCGTGTGCACCGCCCAACTGCAGCTCGCCCGCTTAGGAGAGCTTTTAGCTAATCAGAATCGGGAGGTTTATTGTAGATATATTTATGTAATGAGCAATAAGTATCATAAAAGTTATCCTGTATAAGAGGCGTTTATTTAGGCGTGCGCCGAGCGCGAGACGAAAAAAAATAAACGCCATTCAATTTTCACGTCTCGCGCAACGCGTTCATGTTGCGCTTCGCGCTCAGCTAAAAAAAACGCGTGTTATGCAGGCTACATAAGAGAATATTCTACTGTGCATTCAGTCCAAGTAGATAAGAAACATTAAGGGAGCAAAAGGAGGTGATTTTGAAATACGCCTTATGTATTTAGCGTCCTTTTTTGTAGCTTTTCGCAATTGCGGGACTCCAAGTCGCTTAAAAGGACTCTCCTTCTCGTTTGAAATGAGGTAAGCTTTTGTATCTTCGAGCAAATTTCAAATTTCTCTATATGTTGTAGTTTTTTGTGGTGACGCAGTGTTGTGGGTATCGAGGGCTCCAAAGAGCAGTCTGGCGGTGTCAAAGGAACTCTGACAACAAAAGCCGTTAAGATAAGTAAAAACAAAGCATATTTAGATCTTTTCAGATGGCAACAACAACCAACAGCCTTCCCAAAGGTAGAATCCTCTATCTCACAGCATTGATCCTGTTGTAATCACACAAGTTCCTGGGCTTATGTCAAGGCAGACCAAAGGCAACTTTACATAAACAGAGCGGCTAAAAGAGACGGAGAATTGTGTTCTGGGCATAGTTTACTGAAGTCATCCTTACAGGGACCAAGAGTTGATAGCCGTTTCCACCTTGCAAGCATTCACCGTTTAACGCATGAGTGTACTCTGATATTCAGAGAAGACACTGGGAACTGAAAAATAAGAACTGTGGAACTCTCTAATCGTGACAGGGGCAATCAGGAAAATAATGTTTGTAGTTGAGTTAAGTAAGTTGTATTTCCACGAACAGTGTGTTACACAATTTGTCGTGTCTGGCCGGCTGGATAAGACAGTTCAATGGCAAATGATACTGTAGAGTTAGCAAAGCTACTCTTGAGGAACCGGCAGCACTAGCAAGCTAGATTGAAAGTGAGTGACGCTCTCGCGAGTAAGCGGACACTAGACGAACTGATCCACAATCGACAGTGACTGACGTTTTGCCTCAGAAAAATGATAAGCTTGACCAGACACGACAAATGATAGATAGACATCGGTAGTTCAAATTGAAGTCAACTGTGTAACCTGCGGTCAGGTCCTCCTCCTCCCTTGCTCTTCTCTTGTGTTTTCCTCCTCCCTTCGAAAAACATAAAAAGACAAACTTTTGTTCCTAGACCATCGTAGCTTGATTAAGAATAAAACACAAACAGCGGTGATAAACATGGTAAACAAACGCATTTAAGGTCGTTTTTTAATCTCGGTTCCAGATCTCTCTTGTTAACTATATAAGCAGTTTTCAAACACCGTAACGGTTACTTTTGAAACGTCAAGTTTATTATTAACAAAGAAAAAAGGTGAAGTAGAGCTTGATCGCTGGTTAGTGTAACAGTACGTGTAATTGTTCTTGACTAAGATTAACAGTAGAGGAATAAAACCACTCCTTTGCAAACTTCTCTGAAGTTGTTGTCCAGATTTTCAGTTGCTGCTACCGGACAAAAATAAAGTGAGCGATCGCTCTCACGTTACCCACAGCTTCTCTCGGGCATCTAGCGAAAGAGACTAAAGTTTAAAGGGTATGTTTATGTCGTTTGCCCTTAGGACCCTACACTCCACAAGTTTTCGTCTATTTCAGATGTCACTTTAAAAGCCAGACGTTTGTATCAATAGTAGCCTAAAACTGCTAAAATAATGGTCCAGTTTTGTTTGTTTAAAAAGAATTGCTTATTCTACTACACAGAAACTATTATTAAGTGTGTTTGGTTTTTGGCTGCAGATGACCAGGGTGGAAATGAATTCCAACTTGTAAATTTCGGGCCGTCCACAACACAATCTGGTAGCCCATCGCGTATTTCTGGCTCTGTTGTTCAAAGAAGGTGTTAAGGTATCAGCCACCCTTCGGGACCGTTTGCGCGTGGATCGCTCTAGCTTTTGTTGTTTTTATGAAAAACCCTACAAACTATACATTTTTTGCCAGCTTAATAATTCGAGAAAATGACCTTATATTTAAAAAGAGGCAAAAGTTCAACATGTTCGGAAAATGGGAAGGTTTTTTCACACATACATATCTTCATAGATTAGGTTCCAGTCCCTTCAGAAACAAAGAAAACAAAACGATTAACACCGCATCCTCTTCTTGACACCTATGGCTAAAAAACCGTGTCTGAGATTTTTGGCAAGTGCGTTTGTTCTTCTTTTATTAGCAGTTGAAGTCAGAGAAGACAAATAAATTAGCACTTCGCGGGGGAAAGAGGTCTAGCGTGAAAACAAAAGAGGGACTAAAATTCGCAGACAGGGTTTTATAGAAAAACTATCTGGCAACAACCTGGCCAAGTTTCATCCAAATTGGTCGGCGGCTGTCGACTTGTAGTTAAAAACGTACGTACAACTCGCCAAAATTTGACTTTCGAGAAAAAAAGGAAAATATATTTTCTGCGGCGTCTTGCCAGTAATGTGATTATGACACCTCAATGTCCGGTGAGCTCTATTTTGATCGATACCAGAGAGGGATCAGCTTTCTCAAACAATAGAACTTTGACAGGTAACATGTAACAGGAGTAATGTTACGCGGCGAGCGGCAGCAAATAATTTATTAGCTTTCAGCTCACCACTCTTAAACGTGAGAAAACACTCATCATTTTCGTTTATTTTACGAAATGTTTTCCTTATTTCAATCCGTATTTCATGTAGCAATTAAAATTTGCTATGAATATTTCCTGAAATGCTGACCAGGTTGATAAAGATGCCGAAGATCGTGGCAAAATCTGGGGAAATCATCGACGCAACCACTTCTCCTGTCGATAAAATGAACCCTGATCGCTCTCTGCCAATTCACTGGCCATTCTTTGCCAAGGGCTTTCTTTTCCTTTAGTCTTGTTTTAGAAGAGGAATCAAAACAGACACAACTGTTTTTTTAATGATGCATTTAGGTGAACGAAAACTCTCATTTAATCAGGTGTGATAGAACTTGTCAGCGATCAATTACCGTAATTAACGAGCAAGAATCTTTTACTCCTTAAATAACTCTCCACTGAGCCATTATTTTCTTCTAATTTTTTTTTTGAAAGAAAGCTCTCGAACAGCTTTATCTGAGCATGTAAAAATCTCCTTTTTCAAAAAATGTCGCTTTTTACCGTGGCTGATACCTTAAGCTAATCCAGTATTAGCGTCATTTTTTTTAAATTCACTTTTAATCCATAACGAGGTGGATTCCAGTAAATTATTTTCGCTTATTAGTTTGACTTTCGCTGCTTTCAAATTGTCACGCAAAATTAGTAGCGGAAATGCTTTTGAAGACGATATTCAGAAACTTTGGAGTACATTTAACCCAGGGTTAGCGTTAATCGGCTTTGGAACAACCGGTCCCTGGTGGAATACAATTTTGACGTCATCAAAAACTCTTAATGGGGGCGTTGCTATGACGATTGACGGTACAAAAAATAGCATTTTGAGGGTGACAGCTGAATTTCCATTCGCTGATCTTTGACGCATATGTTCTGCGCATCTGGATGGTTCAAGAAGTTACCCATTAATACAAAGGTATTTTTGCGCAGTTTATGACTGTGCGGGAAAAACATGTTACCAAGGGCTGTTGGTATTCGAAAGGAACATTATTTCTGAAAAATACGTGGTTACCCATAATATTATTTTGGATTCCAATAGCTTTTGCTAAGATGTGGTTTTCCCGGCACACTCTTAAACTGTGCAAAAATACCTTTGTTAGGAGGCATCGTCCTTAAGTTGGTTTAAACGTACAATGCGTCTACGATTTGTCAAGTCGGATGGGTAAGTCAAAAAAATTAAGACAGCAATACTTTACTTCTAGTCGAGCTGGCATTCTGAAAGTCAGTGAGAACTGATGACCAACCAGCATGTTTCGAAATGCGGACAGTGCGAGATGTTTTCGATTATTAGTTGACAATAGGTGCTTTTGGTTGTTGTTTGTGATTTATAGAGTATGAGAAATTTCATCATAAACATCTTTAATTACAACGAATGGAGTTTTTGCTTTACAACAATGATAAGCTCTGCTAGACACGACATAAAATAACATAAAACATAACATAATACGACAAATGTACGTCGTGGCAGCTAGCGTTGAACGTCATAAATGCGGTTAATGTGCGTATATCTGTTGTTTCTGGCTAATATTCCCGGAAAAGTAACCAAATCCTCTGCCAACTCCTCTGTAGTTGTACTTCAATACTTTCAGTTACAATACAAAAGAGGGTGATCTCGGTCTTGCGTATTGCGCTACATTTCTTGGGCATCCAGCGAAAGAGATTGTCAGCGGAGCTCGTTTTACTTGCCATGAGTACACTACACCCTATAACCGTTTTTGGCCAAAAGTTTCATCCCTTTGTGAAGCAAGAGATTGGGGTGAGTGGCGAAACAAACATAGTTGCGAAAGGAAGGCGCTTAGTTTGCGCTCACATTGTCACAAAGCTAGCAAACGAAGCGAGACTTGCACACCATCTTGGAAAAGCGCTTCACCTACTATGCATGGGTAGTAATCCTTGGTTATAATAAGCAGATGAAACCTTGCTCCATTCAGGTGAGTAAAGGAGAACCGGCGAGCAAATGTTCAGGGAACCTTCCAACTACCAAATAAAATGTGTAAACTAAAAACAAAATGCTCCCAGCATTAGGTCTGGCTTTACAGCCACGACTTTTAATAAGCCCTACACATTGTTGATTATCAAACAATTACAAAATAAACAGTACAGTTTCCTTACGTTTTATCAAAGACCGGTAACAGATCATTTAAGGTGCAAATTGTTAGTGGGGTTATTGAAGGAGTATAGTACGCCTACCATCCTCTGTTTGTGTGGTGAGCTGTTCACTTGTAGTCCCTGTGTGGTGCCTTTATGAGTTTATCAAACTTTCAAAACTTAACAAGAAATGTGGGAAAATTAAAAGTAAAAGAAGGTAAAAACAAGGCTGTAATTTTGATAGGTTTACACCATTTCGACTAGTTTTTAAACCCCTAAAATTTGTTTCCAGTTTTGTTTGTTTGATAAATTGATACGGCCATTATAAATACACAGCACACCACACAAACAGAGGATGGTAAGCCTGTGCTCCACAGCACAACCATGTTGGCGTTGCACGCTCCACGCGCAGTTTACACGTGCGTTCCATGATCTTAGAAAAATAAAGGTTTTAAACAGTCTACCTGTTTAACTACCCCAGGGAGTGGGTAGTTGTATTTAAAAGCAGCAGGGAGATGCAAGTATAGCCATAATTTAATCCCCCCGCCCTCCCCTAGGAGCAGAAGCATGTCATCTTGATGTGCTTTTGCTATTAGCCAAAAATAAATGCCCCAACACCCAATGGGTACATAGCTAACCCTCCCCCACCCCATAAAAATAAGAAACAAACAACGATACCGAATAAAGGGTTTAGTTTCTAAAGACACTGTGGTGCTTCGTCAGGTGGTTAAGTGAAACACAAAAATATTGATTGATCAACTGAGTTGTAAAAGTAAATTGGCTACCTAAGGGAAAATGTAACCTGTCGTATCGAGCGTTAAGCCTTCAGCGAATCAAAGAATTGTTGGTTGTACTTGGTATACATGCAAAACAGTGGAGCTACACTATTGGTGGAAACATTGCAACATTAGAAACAAAACTAAAACAGACGAATAATGCAGGGAATATGAGTGCCCATTTGAAAGATGAATATTTGCCCTAAATTGTTGAGGTTTTCCGTGTTGTCCTGATGTAGGGAAAGACTAGAGACCGTCACGTGTTGGCTGGAATGATCAGGGAGATTGAAGTGTCGGGCGACTCCTTGAACACGTCCTTCAAAATGGATACGTCTTTCAAAATATTTGTTTCATTTACACGGCCCCACAATCCTATGGCTTTAATACCTACCGTGTGTAAATAAAGGTTTTCGTTATTATTGTCATTTCTTTCGACGTCTCGTTGGTGTTCGCGGAAGCAGTCGCTTAGTATCTTCCCTTATTGGCCAATGCAGGGATAAATCTTTTTGCATAAGGTGCATGTTATGCAATAGATAAAATTTGGGAAGGGAGGGCATGTGAAGCGATCACTCGCTTGCATGGGTCATGTTATTTTGTCCACTTTGCGAATGAAATGACGAAAGAAGTTTTAACCACTACACCACGAAAATTAATAAACTAAGTAAACAATTAACAGTAACAAACAGAATCGCGAACTTCAAATCCAAAAACATCTTTCGCACTTTCCGTCACTTTAAAATCTGAGTTCCTCCTGAACTTTAAATCAGCCTAACGATTCACAATTGGCGCCTTGAACAACTAGCGTAAGAAATGATGAGACAATATGATCTTGCTTCCTGTATGCAATATCCCTCCCAGACCTCCCCGGCGCAGGAGCCAAGAGGCTGTCCAAACCTATTTGAAGCTGACCTTTTCAGAAAGTGATTATTTTCGGCCAAATCCTGTCATTCCGCAGTGACAATTCAGACTTATACTGTATTACCCCGGTCCCGCCTTGTTATAATAATAATAATAATAATAATAATAATAATAATAATATTTAATATTTATATTGCGCATTTTCTATAAGAATAATCAAATGCGCATTACAATCATTACAATAAATACAAAAATAAAAACCTATTTACAATGACTATAGAATCAAAAACGAAAACTACGCTAAAACTAATTACAATTGGCAATAGTAAAAGTAATTTGCAGAAAAACTATATAAAAACCTAAATAGAAACTAATTATACTAACAAAATGCCTTGCTGGATAAAAATGTCTTAAGTTTCTGTTTGAAATCATTCGTGGTGCAAGCAGATCTAATGCATACGGGAAGACTGTTCCAAAGCCATGGCGCTGCCGCCATAAATGATGGATCCCCCATGGCAACTTTTGTGAAATGCTTAGGGGTGCTCAGAAGAATTCCCTTGTTATTTCGCCGTAAATCACAACGAGATGGCGGAAGGACAGAAATTAAATCGATGAGATATTTAGGAGCTGAGCCCTGGAGTAATTTAAAGGTGATCAAAAGGATTTTAAACTCGATACGTAGGCGGATAGGCAACCAGTGAAGTTGTTGAAGGAGCGGCGTACTATGACAATGTTTAGGTGCGCATAAGATCAATCGCGCACTGGCATTCATAACACGTTGGAGTTTTTGCAAGTGATGGTCGGGAACGCCGTAGAGGAGACTGTTGCAATAGTCTAACCTACTAGTTATAAATGCATGAATCAGTTTCTTAGTACATTCACTAGTAAGGTATTTTCGTATGTGTCGAACGCACTACCAGAGATCTTTGTTATATGCTTTTCCATATCCACGTGCAAGTCGAACCAGGAGCCCAGATTTTCTCCCGAATGTACGGGGGTTACATCGACGTCGCCAACCCTAATACTATTAACAGACACTTTAGATAGTTGTTTGCTCGTGCCGATCACCAGAAACTCAGTCTTTTCATCGTTCACCATCAACTTGTCATTAATCATCCATGATCGAACATCAGCGATGCAGTTCTCCATAGCATCTAGCGCCTCAGCTTCACACGTACTCTCTAATGGGCGAAATGGCAAGTATAATTGAGTGTCATCTGTGTACCAGTGTGCACACGGCAGGTGAGATTTAATGATACTGAAAAGTTTGCTAGCATAGATAGTAAAAAGCAGGGGACCGAGGCATGAACCCTGAGGCACCCCACATTCTAGGCCAAACTTTTTGGAAAAAGCACCATTAATTTTAACTTGTTGCGATCGGCCTCTCAGATAGGATCGAAACCATTGAAGAGCTGACCCACGTAGGCCGAGCAGTGACTGAAGTCTATGAATAAGAATGTCATGGTCCACAGTATCAAAGGCGGCGCTGAGGTCCAAAAGAACTAAGAGTGTCACATGACCCATTTCCATATTCATAAGAATATCATTCTTGACTTTCAGTAACGCTGTCTCAGTGGAGTGATGCTCACGATATGCACTCTGCATTTCCGGGAACAAGCCATTGGTCAGCATGTGGGTCTGTAACTGGATAGCAACCGCTTTCTATGTAAGCTTAGAAATAAACTGTAAGTTGCTTATTGGGCGGAAGTTCTTGTTTACCAGTTCGAGTCCAGGTTTTTTAAGCAAAGGATGCACCAAGGCATTTTACCACTCATCGGCAAAGCGACCAATCTTTAGTGATAAATTAATCATCTTTGTAATGACAGGGAGTAGATGGTCCAGGTGCATAGACAATATAGAAGATGGAAGTGGATCAAGGTCACACGATTTCTTACAGGCTAGTGCTAAATTTTTTTCATCCTCCTCAGTGAGTAGCGCGAATTCAGAGAAAGAAAGGTCAGTCATTTCCAAGGTGGTAGTATAATCAGATCCTTGGGCAGCACTGGGAAGGAACTGATTGCTGGCCTCCAGCTTGGTTCTTATTGCAGTGATCTTATGAACAAAGTAGTCCCCCATGTCATCGGCGAGCTTAACAGCATTCGTATGAGGCGGGAGAGTTTTATCAGCCTGAATATTCAATAGACGCTTGCTCTCCCGAAAGAGCTTTGACTGATTTGAGCTGTTTTCTTCAATAAATTGACTATAGTATATTTCACCAATCTTTAAAAGTGGGACTAAAAATGATCCCTCAAATTATCGGGGAATATGTATTTCTAGTTGTCTTGGTAAACTATTTTGTTCCATTCTTAATCAAAGACTTCTTGAACACGTTCAGTCGCTTGACATACTTCATAAATCTCAAATTGGTTTTCTAGCAAATAATCGAACAGCAGACCATGTTCCTACACTACGAACGTTAATAGACAAATATGTCAATTGTCACCAAACGAAAGTATATGCATGTTTTGTGGACTTTAGGAAAGCATTTGATTCGGTCTGGCATGATGGACTTCTATACAAGCTGTTACAAATCAATATCGGAGGAAACTTCTATAATGTAATTAAAAGTTTATATTAGAATTCTACCTCCTCTGTTAGAATTGGAAATAGCCAAACGCGATCTTTTCAATACGGCAGAGGTGTGCGCCAAGGCTGCATTTTAAGTCCTTTGCTCTTTAACCCATACGTCAATGATTTAGCTTTCTCGTTTAACAATATTCTATCTGATCCGTTCGTGCTACCAAATGGCACCAAACTCAACTCTCTTTTTTATGCAGACGACTTATAATTATATTATCACGATCAAAAGTAGGATTGCAAAAATTGCCTAAACGAGTTATCCTCATATTGCAACTCTAACTTGGATGCTAAGAATAAGCCCCAAGAAAACCAAGATAATGATTTTTCAACGATGCACAAAAAAGTGTGATTATGTTTTTCACATAGGCAGTGAAATAATAGACATTGTCCAAAGCTATACCTACCTAGGGACTCGCATCTCATCTTCCGGAAATTTTACACTTTCGCTTGAACACCTTCGACAAAAAGCTCTTCATGCTTTCTTTGGTCTACGACGACACACTGATTTTAATAAACTGAAACCTTCTCTCGCGTGTAAAATTTTTGACTCAATGATCTCACCAATTTTAACCTACAATAGTGAAGTTTGGGGTGCCTTTGCGAAATCAGATTTTAAGTCGTAGGGCAGCTCCGCAATTGAAAAAACTCATTTACAATTCTGTAAACGTTATATAGAAGTTCATAACAAGGCATCCAATATTGCATGTAGAGCTGAACTGGGTAAATTCCCTTTGATCTTTGATATAAATAAAAAGATACTTAATTACTTTTAAGTTTAAAAACTACCTCCGAGGAAAGGAAGAAAGCTCTGTATTCAAACAATCTTTAAAAATATCGATTGACCTTCATTATAACGGTCATATAGTTTTTACTCTAGTCTCATGAAAATGACTGACTATTACAATTTCCGTGACTTTAATTGTAATTCATTGAATGAAGGTAAAATCAAACAATATGAAGATCTCATGAAAAAGAAATATATCTCTTACTGGAACCAAACCCTTCAACATTCGCAAAAACTTAGTTTTTATTACACATTCAAAAAGAATTATAGCCTTTCTGCCTACCTAGATCTAACAAGAAAGAACCCATCTAGAAAATCATTAGTAAAACTGAGAATTAGCAGTCATAAACTTCGGATTGAAACAGGTAGATACGACAAAATACCTCGCGATGAGAGGTTATGTAGTCTCTACAATTGTAACAAAATTGAAGATGAAACTAATTTTTTACTAGATTGCCCGAGCTATTCTTCGATAAGAGACAGGTTCTTTTCTAAAATAGAACCTAAAACCCCATTTCTACGACTATTATCATATGAGACCTTATAGTCACATCTAATGAATTGTACTGATTATTTTATAAATATTCAATTAATTTCATTCATCTCGTCATGCTTTGAACAGAGAGACAAACTAGTTACAATGGCTACCTCTCTGAATGGTTAAAAATAAGAATTGGTTGTAATCTCTTTAGTTATTTTAATTAAGTAAGAAATTAATAATTAAATTAGCTTTTGCAATACTGTAATAATTTGTTATAGTCATGCAATAAAGCTTGTTGTTGTTGTTGTTGTTGTTGTTGTTGATACATACGCGTATGGCCGTCGCATTTGCCCGTTGGAATTTTATTTGTTTCCAACCTTAAAAACAATAAAAAATTCCAACGGGCAAATGCGACGGCTATACGCGTATGCAGCAAATGATTCCACCTTAAACATACAGTTTTAAATTAACATGTTTGACCTGTTGATTTAGCGTAGGCTTTTCCCAATGGATACTGATGTACAGATTCTTTGATCTTGAGTTGAAAGCTAGAAGTGGTATAGTCTACAATACTGAAACAATTGGCCGAACACAAATTGCGGCAACTTCCAGATTGTTGTTAGTATTTGTATATGTGAGAGGCCCTATCCGTAGCTAAATGCTCACGAACGCGTGTTGAAAAGTGACGGGTGGTTTCACTGACGTAACAAGCGTTACAGCCTAGGCCTGAAAATTTGTAAACAACACGAACAACGAACGGAGACTACTAGGGATAGGGTCTTTCGCGCTAAAATCGGAAGCTTGAGTGAGTGAAAACACTTCATAGCATCCTTGGTTGTCCGCTGGTTGCCTGTTACCGTTGCTGACCAATAATTGGACAAGCAACCTAAACAGACAATTCCATGATCTCTCAAAAATCAAAGTGGCCATCATTAAGTTCAATCTGTGAAACACCCCGTTAAAAAAAGGTGGTTCAAATCAAAATGACACACGTGCGGCCATCATATATTTCAGTTGAGAAGCCATACAAACATCAAACTAGTTCAAATCAAACTAGTTCAAATCAAAACAAACTGAATCAATCTATTAAAAGTTTCTCAATAAGACTCCGGGAAAGATGAAAATACGTTTGCGTCCTATGCACACTTAACACGTGTGTCCCACCCCCACGATCTTAAAATAAATAAGTGTTGCTGTGAACGGTCTACTTGTGTAACGTTCCCGGGGGTTGGGTAGTCTGTTTCAAAGTGAAGGTGAGGTGTGAAAAAAAGGAAGAAGAGGAATAATGGAAGAAGTTTCGACCATTCGTACAAAAGATTATAAGAAATGGATAAATATCGTTAACAAACACAGACAAATTCGCGTAATTGAATCCCAAAGAGTCCTTCGCACTTCACGTCTAGTTGGTTGGTTAGTGGCTTAGCGACAATAGATGTAGACTCCTTTTCTGAGCGAATCTTCTTAAACATTGCATGAACACTGAGGATTGATGAAGGACGATTCATAGGCAGCAGATAATGTTCCACTGAAACCCGGGACTGCACACTACAGTGAAATTGGGTGCAATCTGCACCTTCAGAGCGTCCAAACTGGCCTCACTGTTGTTATATTCCCCCATTCTGCACCAGTTTTCTTGATTTTCTTTTTTCTTATATTTACTTTGTTTTGCGGTTTCAGTATCCTCTCTTCTCAAAAAAGAAGTCTTCAGTTCCCGGCCCGCATCAAAACCATGAAATATCCCCAGTCTCGAACTACGTACCTAAATAAGAACCCCATTAACGGGCCCACATTTGGCGATTTCAGGGAAAATAAGGAATCAAGGGCCTCAAAAATTAGCAAATACGTGGCATTTATTTAAACGTTACTTTATGTAACGAGAAACTGATTGAAAAGGAGGGTATCACGCATTCCGCCTCCCTTTGAAGATGAAGGGAGGAAAGTAAGCGTTAATTTTTAGTTGACCTGTACAATCGAGGGTTCAAATTATATGATTTATCATGTCCTATCTCAGTACCTATCTCTAGTTTTTTCCTTTTACGGATGAGAGTTCCACACCTGATAGCAGAACATACCATTATTTAATTCTATTATTTCTATTTTGCGAAGCCAATACAGATTACAGGACGTTTAAGTCAACGACCTGCTATAAATAAAAACGTTTAAATTTGCATTTACAGTTGAATCCCGAGTACTTCAAACTCACGCTAACTCGAAGTGAACGTTTTTCTCTTAACGTCATTTTCTTTATAATGTTATCCTCGTTGAACATGTACTTGTAGGACTTTCTATAAAGTTTACTAGATTTGCGTATAAGATGGGAGCCCACCAGGCTTATTTGCTTTGTTTTCGTGCCTCTTCCTCAGTTCGGCCACTGGTTTTACAGTGGAACGTCTTGTTCAGTTCTGCTTAACGACTTTTTTGATTAGTATCACAAAAACAATTTTCAGTAGAAAGAATTGTTTTTAGGACACTTTTCCTTGATATTTAGTTTAAATTAATGTTGTTCTTGATATTTAGTTCAATTAGTGTTCTCGAAAATTTAGTCCCATTATGTTTCCAATAATCCTCAACCCAATGTCGACAAAAAGTGACATCTTAAATAACGGAGTTTACGAGAAGTTACACTACAGGAATATCCATCATCATATAAGCAACTTTTAATAAACAGAATTAAAAGAGGCCGAGAACCTGGAAATGTGTTATGAAAGAACCAAAACCTAAAAAACTACGAAAGCTCGAAGGCATGTATATAGTCTGGCCAGAAACTCAGAAGGAGTTGAAACGTGTAACTCGCGTTCGATGCTCGTAAATATTCATTTTTCTAAGTACCATATTTGGAAACCCCTCGCTCCAGTCCACGCACGAGTTTAAGGCGCCAAAACCTTGCGAAGTGTTGCAGCGTTTCTTTGCAAACCTGTATGGAACAATGAAACTGCTCCGAAGTGAACGTCCGGGAATAAGTTTTTTCGCAAAAGTCGTACAATTATTGGCTCTAAAATGTGGTACAGGTTTGATGTTTACTGAAAAAATTGTTGTATTCATCGCCCAGAGCGGATTGAAGCTGTATGATTTTAACCTTGTAGATGGAGAGTTGAAACGAGCACAAAACGTAGTGGTTCCAGGTTCAGAGGCCGCGGACGGGATGTGGCAAAAAAACATGTTGACAATGAATCAAACAACTGGGAAAGCGATCATTCAACTTATTTTGCATTACGTTCTCTTTATTTGAACATTTGGAGCTGCTTGAACTCAGTGCTACATCGACTGCAGGTAAAACGATGTTATTTTTGTAGTATATAGCCGAAGGAAAAGTCGTCCTTTCTTATTCAGCTTATTTAGCTTGATTTTGGTAGCGAATCACTGAAAACGTATGACACTTCAATATTGTTAAACGGTTCTCTTCAATTTTACTGTGTTTTATTTTTGTATCACGTCTTGATATTTCGGTGTCAAAAGTTTTCCGTATAAAATCAACCTTTTGTGAACATTTGTTGATAGTGCGACGGTGAAAGAAGCCGGACTGAAAACATAAAAACAACGCTAGACTATTTTGGTTTGGTTTCACAGTCTGATTTAGTTCTTAACCCAGCGCTTTGCTCCATGTTGTTTCAATTACTAATTTTTTTTGCCTCAAAAGTTTCCTGCTCGGTCTTCGAAACCGGTATTTCTTTTCGCTTTCTCGTTCCTACGTTAGAAAGTTTTTCCGCTTCATTTTCCCCAGTTTGTCGGCCATTAATCTATGAACAAGTGCGCGAACTTGGTGTAAAATTACGTCACGTCGTTCACGAAGATTGATTGGTCAGTTCTCTCTCTCTTCATGTTCCAAATATGGTACTTGCGAAAATGAATAATTACGAGCATCGTTCAAAACCTATATATGCGAGTTACACGTTTCAAGTCCTTATGAGTTTCTGGTCTGGCATAATTAAACATCTTTACGGAACCAGAAATTGATACCTGTGCTTATCCTGCCGCGGAATTATGCAAGGATGACGCAAGTCTGGCTGGCTGGACGGGCAATTAGCAAAATGATACGTTGAAGCTGTCATTTCCTGAAATGTCGAAAGACTATTTTGGTGTTGTTTGCATGCGTTCCCTGGGTACCCAGAGCCCTGCAGATGTTTTTAGCTTTATTTCTAGTGAAGGGGAATGAGCGTGAATTATCATACACAATGTATTAAAAGCTAAGAACTTGCCGGGAGAACGTGGAAAGCAAAAAGGCACAAAAAGGTCTTGTTTATCAAACTGGCTGTACTAGCTACGGACAGGATTCATAATTTGGCGCCAAAATGAGAGAAATTGACGTTTTGGAAATAGATACTTTACTTTATTGAGGTTGATGAAAATGACGCTCCTAGAAATTAATACGACAAAATTTAACGCGATCATTTTCATTAGTTTCCTATCATAAGGTAGGCCTCTTCATTTTAAAACCAGCCCACAAGCGCCCCAACCCTCTTTCCCCTTCCTTTTCACAATCCTATTGATCATGAAGAACTGTAAAATGATCCTCGTGGTAGATAGATTCCTTGTGTTTAACCTATCACCCTGGTAAGATTTCCCTCCTACCCTCCTTACTCTTTCTTCTTTTGCCACTTTTGTAACCGTAGGTTGCCCGATTCATCAGGGTAAATTCCCCCCTACATGGAAACATAAGTACAGTTTATATTTCCAAGGTAACGAGTTTTCTAAGAAAGCAGTCTATGCATGATTCATTGGTAAAACAGTTAGGTTTTTGTCAGCCTATTTAGTATCTCCCGAGCGCTGTTATCATATTTTGCCAGGTTCTTTGGCACAAGGTGTGGCTAACTTATTTTTCTCTTTTCTCGTTCTGAAAGTCATATTCCTTATTTCGGAGGGTCGCTATTTTTGGGGGGTCGTTAGTTCAAACGTTTAAGGTACCACAACAGGAAATTTAAGATGTGGAACTTTAAGATGTGGAACTTACTGAATTTATTTGAAGCGTTTTTTTAATGTAGTCGACCCTGTCAAAGGTTTATGTAAGGATAAAATTAAAATTACGTAGTTAACGATACCATAGCCTGATAACTTAAGCTGCAGTTTCTCGCTGAACGAAAGCTCATTGGGGTCTGATGGATTTGCATGTAAAATCGAGTATTATGTTTGTGGGCTTCACCGATGAAACAAGAGTATTATGCTCAAAGTTATGCTCAACGGAAGGTTTCATTCTCCTAATGAGCCAATAGCCTGGCACAATAAGGTAATCGGGCCTCCGACTAATGTACTGGGTACGAGTCTAGAGTGCTCATGCAGTTCCTAAACAATAGCGTTTTACATTTTAATTGCTGGACAAATTAGCATCAGTTATTAAGGCAATTCAGAGGTTTTCAGAACTGCCACATGTGTAACAGAATTCTGCTGCAAAATGTGAGTAATATGCCGACATTGTGCCTGATGTTTCAGATGTACTATTACGCTGGAAATTATGCTGGTAAGGGAAGGTACGTTTTTTCTTGGGAGCGGGGGGGAGGGCTGGGGAATTTTGGTATTTTTTCCCCAAAAAAGTGTTGGCCCTCCCTTGCGTTTTAATAAAAAAACTCCTGACCCCTCACCTCTAGGTGACTGACAAAAGCGCAACCCTCCCCTCACTACAACATGGTATGTTCCATGCTGTAGAAACCTCAGAACGTTTCGCTTGTGAACGCAAAGTGTTTGAATATGAATATATCTCGATATTGAATGTGTGCGTGCTGAAACAAGGAAATGCGAACAATCAGTGTGGGATATTTACGTTTTATAGCTGAAGTTTGAATATGGAAGTATTTGAGTATTATAAAAGTTTTGAACATAAAATATATTAAGGGAAAATACACGCGCTTCTTTCTCCGACTAGCCGGCATTGCTGTTGGTTATTTTAACAGAAAGGTTTAGTTGTTTAACATGCGAAATCTGCCTCTCAAAAACAAATATTCCCGACATTTCCGACAGGGTAGAGCGCATCGGTTGGATCTACTAGTAACTCTTCAGAACTAAACGACTCAGGAGATCAGGCAGCGGATAGCCAACAGCAAGAAGCTGAAGAAACGATACCTGAGTCAAGTACTTCTCGATAGAGACGGAAAAGGACACGAGTCCTCCGAGAAAAACTATGTGCCATGGCATAATATACATGTAAAAATGTAACCTAGTACCTATAATAAAACATCAAATTAAATCAAAGTAGGTGAAAAGAAAAACTTAATCTGTAAGAAAAATGGAAAGCAACATCACAAAAATTCTCATTAAAAAATTCTGGAAAAGATGTGTGACCCTCCCTTGAATAGCTCACATGAGGTATGGCCCTCCCCTTTTGGTGCTCACTTTCACTGATGACCCTCCCCTCTGAGGCCCCAGCCCTCCCCCCCCAAGAAAAAACGTATCTTCCCTAATTTCGGTCAAAAAACAAAATCAATACTACAGCCCTGTTGGCCCTTGAGCCATCTTTTTTAAACAGCTTCTCGTGAAAGATTTAATCGATGTAGCAAATACACATTCACTTTTCAAAGCTTGCTGGTCCAAAAAGTTCCAGTTAACAACAAAAATCAGTTACGTGATCGTTAAGTGAACGATGCGTGATTTAAGAAGAATGTGTGACATAACGCGATTATAGAACTATTTGTGTACATTTCTTTGTGGTTTAAATTGGTTTATCGATTATGGTTACCTTTCAGTGACAGCTTATGAATTGTTCTTTTATCTTTGTTTTAAGAGTGGAATTTTGAAGATTTAGTTTTTGGTTGCAATTATCACCGTTCTTGCGAATATCTGCACGACCTACAGACTGACTAGTTGTCTAATATAGTTATTCCATCGATATTCCAAGCTAGAGAGATCAACTTCTCAGGTACAATGTTATTTTATTTCCTTTCATTTTCCCTCTCACTTGTTTTGGAAAGAAAACTTGGCATCTGCTTTTTTTGATTACTTGTTTCTTTTAAAAGTGAGCTTTTGTGCAAGTGGAAAGTAATAAGGTAGAAGTTAACACTCTAAGACCAAGTTAAGTCGTGATCGGCTGACGCAGAATGGAAATGATCGAATTCCGACGATGGCTTAATCGCTGGCCTAAAACAAACCCTGTAAAATCGTTCAATCGCTTTCGATCGCTCTTGGTTCTACCGGTCTGGTTTCAGCTATCGCTTGAGTTCGATCGCTGGCGATCGGTAGTACGTGCGTGTTTTAACATCATTCTGACATCATTACGTGCAGTTTTGGGCGACGGCAATTTGGCGAGGGTCAAGGATCGTTGGCATTTTAACTGATTTTCGGGTTTTTATTGCCTTTAAGTATTCATGTGGGTTCTTAAACCTTGAACTGATCTCCCACAATGTGGACAAGCCAGCGATAATCGTTGTTAGAAAACCAGTAGAAAACACAGAGCGAAAAGATGCGATTGGATGCAACTTGACTGACATCGTTTCAACTTGATATATTGTTCCAGCAGCATATTTATGTGGAACGTTATTCATTTTGTTGAGTTACAGGATAGCTAGGAAGCTTGAATAAAAATTTCCTCTTACAAGAGAATCGGTAAGTAAAATACTTTTAAGTTGGCAGTGGAAAGCTGTTAATTTGCATCTATTCGAGACACATCATCATGTATAATAATCGGTGTATTAAAGCTCTTTTATTTATTAATGTTTACTTGCTAATGAAATTAGAACTGTACGGTGTAAACTACAAAATTGTTATAGCAAGACTAGTTCCCAACATTTTAAAAACATATTTCAGGTTCTATCATTTTCTTGTATGTTGAGTGAGGGTCCTGAAGGGGTAAAATGAGAACTGGGATTGGCCTGTTTTTGTCCTGGGAAAATGGGATTTAGGTCACTGGGACTGGGATTTTGTCACTGGGAATGGGAGAAAAAATGTCAAAAATGGGAATGGGATAAATATTTTGTAACCATGACCAGTCGAGACATTACTTATTTCCTGGGGTTGAGACGTTAAAAAATTGTTCAAGCATCTTGTTCGTGTCAAATTTTTAGCATGTTTAGCCATCATGTTTTATTTCTCCCCGAATGGTCTCGATTGCGGTCAACGATATTTGTGTACAGCGGTGAGTGTAAAGCCACCAAAAGTCTACAGGGAATGCGTATTTCTCTGAGACAAACACAACATGGCGGAAGAAACGGCGCTCTCGTGCAATACTCGCACTGTTGTCAGGGTGGTAAAGGGGTTATGTGTGACGCGTGATTTGGGTAAAAATTAGCGCGTTACACTTGAAAGCAGCTCAAATATTGCCGTGATCCGTGAATTTGCAGTCTAGCGTGATGCGTGATCTCCATATTTTAAAGACCGTGTTTCGTGATTCCGGCAGAAAATATTCGTGAAAACCGAAACTAACTTAGTTACTAATAAATCAATTTACAACAGTGAGCCGGTAAAACAATCAATATGTAAATAAAAGTGATGAATGTTGTTGATTCATTTCTGTAACATGTGACAAGTCAATCAAATAAATTTTAAATGACATCTAGCTTAATGTTAACTCGTTAACTCTAAACGTGTCTACATGTCTTCAGAGCCCAGCATGTCGAGTGCGACAACGCTATAGCTAAAACAGAGTTCTAGTGTCATTCTTCCTGGCAAGGAGTCTGGACAAGCCTCCAGCCACCCACGTTTAATATTCCGCTATCCGAAAGGGATCATGAAGAAGTTCTCACAATTTGAAGCAGCATTTAATTCAGTTTACGGGTCTCACTGACATTGCATTTAGCAAAGGTTTAAGGAAAAACGTCGGCATTACCATTGCCCGTGTAGTAAAATTGCCAGCGTTAGCGGGATGGAGACCTATTCTTTACGAATCCAGGAGGCGTGGAAACACGAGTTTCCAAATTTTATTGATAGGAATTCTGAATTCAATGAACAGCCTAGGAGAGAAGGAGAAACGAACGAGGTTGTCAAATAGAGCATTGTAGTCCTACCAATGAAGGTAAGAACAGTTCAATAAACTAAAATGTCTACGACATTCAGCTTAGGAGAGACACTTCGTTTGCGTTTCTTAAAGGACACTTTTAAGACTGGTTTTGTTGAAGAAAGCGTTCTCTTGGCTCATTTTATGCGCTTGAGGCCCTTTTTCCATACTCGAAGCTCCGCTAAAAAACTGTCTGTGTATTGAAAACCAAACGCAAAGCAAGTAATTAGTCAATTAGGGATTATGTTTTTGCAATGGTGTATGTTAAATACGTGATTCGTGAAATGTTTCAAAAAGCACACGTGATTCGTGATTTGAACGAAAGTAGGCTCGTGATTCGTGATCGGGATCCCCCTTTACCACCCGGTGTTGTCGTGGAAGTTAAGTACTTTTCTACTCAAAATGGTGTCATACACACCGAGAACTGTAAACTGGAATTATCATTGGATTGTTCAACGACCCAGATGGAGAAGAATAGTCGTGGAATGTGTGGCATAGAGGAATCGAGTAGACGAAGAGGATTTGCAGATTTTGCTGTCGAAGTGTTTTACATCGACTTCGACTCCCTCGAGCTTCTGAAGAAGTCTCTCAGCTCCATCAAAGCCAACATTCAAGACTTGTCACTATTTCCCGGCTACAAAATGAGATTAAACATGGAGTCGCTCTTAACCCTTCACGTTGAAAATCAGCATGCCGTAACACATTTTAAGAGAGAGACTTTTACATTGTACGAATATGCTGTCATGTTTGGCACATCAGTTGCAGAAGCAGTGAAAAGGGTTTCTAAGTGGGCAGCAGCGTACTATACACATCCAAATTCTCGCATATTACAAACTGCCAACATCACATGCAGTTTCCTTACCTCGCATCAAAATTCCAAAGCCAACCTCACAGGAGATAACCGAAACGAGAAAGCTGAAATGAGGGCGTGGGCTAAAATGCATGGTAAATCCGTCAGACAACGAAATGTAAGACGAGATAACACAATGGACAGGGCGGGCACTTTGCCTCTGAACTTATATGAAACTGAAACGGTCCTGAAACCAGTCAATTTAAATTCACTGAAAGCTGTAGAAAGAGTTCCAAGCGAAAGTGATGAGCCGCCTAATTCAAATGAGGATGTCAGTTTACCACCAAAGTCTCCTAACAACGAACAGGTAGACAGCTTTAGTGCTAGTGACAGTGACAGTAACTCCAAAGAAGAGGTAGACAGCGCTCTTGAAACAACACTGAGAATGATCCGTCCGACCAGGCTTGGAAGAATAAGAACACTTACAAGTCGAATGACAGATTTCCTGCGGGTAGGAATGACAGGAATGTGAAGTGGCATGAACTTGTTACCTAAATAATCACTATAACTTCCCTACTTGCAATTCTTACCAGTGTAAAAGGATCCTATCGTCTTCAGAACATCTTCGCAAATCCTCGTGAATTTTTGGGCCTTTGTTGGGTCGTATTTAGAAGCCGTAATTTTGCGGATACTAAGAGAAAAGAGCTGGTATGTATGACACTGGGATTTTTTCTGAATTCTGCTAATGGGAATGGGATTTGAATACTGGGAAGTGGGATTTGGGAAAAAATTGGGCTGGGAAATGGGATTCGTACCCCCCCCTTCAGGACCCTCTTGAGTGTAGGTTGAGTGCTACACTATGTGGGTTATTTATGCATCAATCATTCCAGCTGAATGCCCATCCCCCTCGGGCAAGCTCCTGTACATTAGCACTGATTTGTATAAACAAACTAGCAAATGCCTCACGTCGGGGTCAAATAAGCTATTGAAATGCACCGCGTTACGGTTAACAAACAAGGCAGTTTCTTCGTTTCTGGGCTTAAATCTACGTATACTTCCGAAAGTTGATTCAGGCCAAGCAAACTTAAAAGCGCAGGAAAGTGCTGTTCCAGTGACTGTTCGTTATGTGGATCTGCCACCTCATTTATATTTTCTTTACTAAAATCACAAATTTCTTGTCTTTGTTGCTGGTTTTTTTTCTTCAATGGCAATTACCCCAGATATTCGGGTGGCTTGAGAAAATTATGATACAGACTGAAGGATAGCACCTAAACTTACAGAGGGGCACATTGGGGGACTGTCAACACCGCAACATCGCAGAAAAAAATAAAGAACACCGCATCACCGCAAAAAAAGTTGAGGAAACACCTACATCGCAATTCAATTTTTGTCCTACGATTTAAATGATCTAAAAAGCTTCTTGGAAAAGGGAAAACGTCCGCACGTGATGTAATATTTTTCATTTAAACAAATGTTATTACCTCAGCAATTTTCCACTCAACAGATACAAATCACAAAGCCATACTGTTTTCACCTTGTGGTCTGCACGTGAATCACGCGGATACTGATGTCTGTATTCTTGCTGTAGCCAACATTTTGTCGTATGTACATGACGACAAAGATGAACAGGTGACGTTCCCGCTGACCAGCGCGGTCGTAGTTGCCACGAGCTCACTTGCTTAGTTTCGCGTTTTAATGTTTTCTGGGATGATAGCGCTCCTTTGTCGTCTATTAAACACATAGACGGCGTCTCTGCTTCTTCTTTTCTTCTTTATCTTACTTGTATACAGTTTCTCCGAAAAGATTTTCAACGCCTTCACTCGGGCTTTCTTCCCGAATTCATGTATCAACTGCACACTCTCGTAGCGATGACACAAGATGTCACTGCTGTGAAGATTTCTTCCAGTTAAGGCATTTTCAAGCTGTGAAGAACTCTTTTTGTATCAGTTTCTCCGTTTTTCCTACTTCTAAACAGCTCCTGCTAAACATTTTTCGGGCCCGGCCTTCACTTGCTTAATCCGAAATAATCTCGCAACCAAAAAATCGGACCTTATGGATCTAATGGATTCAATCCATTAGCACAGCCTGTAAATATAAGACCCTTATCACCCTCCGACATTTGACCAGTCTCTCTCGCGAAAACCTCCGCAACCGCGACGTAGAGAGATGAAAGGACATGGAGGAAAGGGGTAGTATCAGTCGCTATCAATCCCCCTTCAGTGTGCTTTAACTGACCATTTAATGGACCTAATGGGAGCTAATCTAATCCAAATCTCCATATAACGGGGGTTAGAGGATCTCGGAGCTGGTTTGGATTAATAGAGACTGACCCAGGACGTAACAAATCGATAATTCCGATACTCGATAAAAATCTATATTAATCAATAAAATCAATAGTAATTAATCGAGAAATATCGGAAATCGATCGAAATCGATCGTCAATATTTTTGTGATTATCGATTTTCATCAATTACAATTGAAAACGATCGATTTCAATCGAAAACTATCGCTGACAATAGAAAGCTATCAAAAAACTAAAAAATGCAGTCTTCCTGTGCACATGGACGCTTTGGAAAGAACTATTAAAATGTCCCTGAATACCGTGAACAAGAATGTTATTTCACAACAAGACAGAAGGGTAGTCATCTCAGCTTCAAAGGTAAGTTTTGAGGTTGCCTGAACTAAAGAGTTTCATTCCTCAGATTCCTTTTAATCGATTTTGATCGATTGGGTCAAAATTCTGTGATTATTGATTTCCATCGATTAAATTAACTAATCAATCGACAAGTATCAATTACTATCGAGTATTATCGATTAATCGAGTAGCTTTTCGATGATCGATTTCGATCGATTTGTTAGGTCCTGACTGATCTCAAGACTCTAAGAACTCTATTTTCATGTCGTGCAGATAGAAAGAATGCAAGGTAGCGTGTTGCGAACTTACCAAATAGATTCTCTGAGCTTTGTCAGGCACTTTTCACTTCCGTTGATCCGACACCTAAATTTGTTTTTATGCCGGTAGTTTCCCCCCCCCCCCCCCCCCTTTTCCCCTTTCATAAAAAAAACGACACAGTCGATTATGCACTCTGTTGTAGGCTCAATGACCTTCGACCTCTTCCATGTTGCAGCCGTTTGACCACGCGCCGTGAAACACAAGGAGGCTGACAGGATCCCTGACAGTCCGCGTAGCAAAGGTCAAGTTACTTATAAATGAAAACGGAAATGGCCTGGCATTCACTGCTTGACACAGATTTGATACCGCCTTTGTTTCCAAAAAAGGGTGATTATCAACGGTTTGACGAATATAAACAGGTTTTGACAGTTACCTCGACAAGGGTAAGTCGGTCAAAAGTGTCAAACAAAAAACAACACCGCAAAGGGTCCGCAAGAAATTTTTTTTTCACCGAACATCGCAGGTTTAAAATCAAAAACACCGCACACCGTACGATTTGAGATCACCGTAACACCGCGAGATGGGATTTTATTCACCGCAACACCGCACAAAAAAATTAGCGACACCGCAACACCGCAAATCCCCATGTCCCCCTCACACTCCTTGGTCTTACAAACAAATTAAGGAGGACTATCATGTGATCCATTTATCCGGAGTGCCGTGACCCGTGACAAGCAGTTTGGGTACTAAGCGTCAGCATGGAAACGAAGTTGGAGTGTTAAGGTGTCATATTTACATGCTTCTTCTCAGCAAATGTTGATTTCAGATATATCTAAAAATATGAGATATGTGGTAAGGCTACTTTGCAAAGCTCTTTGCAAAGCGTGGTCACGTTACGGGCACGTAAAAATCTCATGAGTATTTGTTTCCAATTTAGATAAGACTCTTTCTTTACGACTTTTGCACGCCTTATTCACGCTGTGTTTACATCATTAACCGTCTCGTGTAAATCAAAGCTGCAAAAGAAGGCCTTGTACAACCGTCCTCTGCATGCCGCTTATTTTTGTAATGTTCCCATTGTCCTTTTAAACAAATTTTAAAAGTAATCAACCATGCGCCGAGGGCTTCCTAATAAACGGATCTGGGAAAAATTTGTCTCACTTGCGTCTTCACTTCATAACTGTAAAAAGGTGGCTTTTTTTCCCGAAAACGGGATATTACTGTCTTGGACACTGTCTTGAACGATCCACTCTTAAAGGACACCGCAACCTATCCTCACCAACCAAACGTGAGCCCGCGTTTTGTATGCGGTAGTTTAATACAAATCTCACATAGAATTTACAACACAGCGGTTGAGTGACCCTGCACGTGAACGTGCTCCCCAACTGCAATATCATCTTCACAGGGGAAATCCGCTTCATGAAGACGTAAGTGTAAAATTGCCTACACCTGTGATACTTGATTGAAAACAATGAAACGCCGGGAAAACGGGAAAACAATGAAACGCCGTTTAGCAAAAGCTCTATAATTGAGTGTAGAGATAGACCTGGCAAGCAGGTTCATTTTTTGTGTGAAGCATTGAGAAACTTGCGCAATAACTTGCCTACGCATTCACTTTGAACCTACCCTACAATTTTAACTTGAATTTTTGTCCGTAAGCATTGGGACAATGTCACATTCATGAAGTTAACAACCATAACTGCACTGTTAATAACATCACCTTCAATATTCTACTCTTTTCATTTTTAAAGCCATATTGAACGAATATTTTAGACTTCTCCACGATTCATACACTTATTTGCTTCCTGTACTTAACATAGCCATGCAAAGCGTGCGTGAGCTATTTTGTAGCTGTCAATGAGAGGAAAGGGAGTGGTTATTGAATGAACGTGCGAGAACGAAGGTACACTATTGTGATGTTGCTTATTTGAGTAGCGTTGGGCATTCGAAAAGTATTGGATTTTAGACAGAGTTTACCTTATAAAACCGTACAGAGGAAGGTCTTTAAATTCTTTTCTTCGATAACCTTATCCTTCGATAATAAGTTCTTTCTTTTCTTCTGCACTTTTGCATCTTTCAAGAACAGATACAGCCTCTTGTGCATGTCAGCAATTTCTTTTGGGAAGTCGCTGGCGACACCGATTTTTTAGCCCTTTGGTATGATTGCTGTGCTTCTGGCGTACGAGAGAATTTGGTCCTTGTCTTCATAAAAGTAAACTTTAGCGATGATCGGAGTTTCATTAGCAAGTTGGGCATTAGAAATTAAAAACCCTTTCAAAGCTTATATTGTTTGTTTTCTTCACGTATTTGAAGCTGTTGGGTTAGGACGTTTCTCGACACTTGTTCAGTTTCGGCTGGAGTTTCATGAGGATAATCTTTAACACCGTAGACTCTGGAATTACTCCTTCTGGACTTAGCTTCGAGACGTATGTTGCGACATACTAATTTGTCGAGTTTGAGCTTCAAATCATTATTTTGTTTGGTCAGCGAAGCTATCGACTTTTCACTCACCAGTAGTTTTAATCTCTTGGATTTCCTTTGTTGCTGAATTTAAACTTACTGTCAGTTACTGGTTTTCTGCTGTGAGTTTAGCAATTTCAGATTTTAGGTCTTCAAGAGCTGGTTTAAGAAGAAGTATGCTTTCTTGCTTATTCTTGATATCTTCAAGGGCTTTTAACTTCCGTCTTCCTCATGTTCGGGAAGCTCTTCGGTGCCGTCGTGTGTTTGAGAACCTTTCCCCGCATTCTGCTCTTCTTCACGAGGAGGTGTATTCTTCTCTTACGAATCAGTTTTAGTTGCTATATCAAAAAATCGATTGCACTCCAAAAGTTAACAACGCAGCTTACGTCAGAACAGACGGAGCAATTGAAAACGCGTCCATCTCCGACGGTGCCTTTTAGGCGACTACTAAATCTTAATTTTATCAGTTAGAGTCAAGGCATTCATGGAAAGCAAAATTAAGTAGTATTGTAATATTTAGATTAGTATTTTTAGTCGTAAGATTACCTGATAAATTTTAACCGTGTGTAAATAGATGTAATAAACAAGAAAGCCTGTGGTTTATCAAGACGGCCCTTACAAGTACAAGTTGAAGTTAATTTATGAGCCACTAGAATTAAATCTCCTACAGGACTGAATTCTCCTACAGCTCTCATATTGTCAATGTCAAGAATGCTATGTATTGTATAGAATCGTGTGACCTGTTTTACGTGACTACCTTTTTCTGGAAAGGTCGTTCCCAACCAACTAGGCTGAAGTTGTTCTGCAATGTAATCCATTTAAGATAAGAACGTTTTCTATTACGTTCTACTCAATTGCTTCCACTTGACATTTGTAGTACGTGATTTTAAAACAACATTTCGTCTGGTTGTGTTAAATCAGTTCTGGGAACTTACTCGGCAATAAACACGGTGTCAGTAGTCCAAAAAGTAGCCTACCGTTTTCCATGAACTGGTACGTCTTGCAACAGTCTTCTTTATCGTCTCCCTCCACTAAGGTTTTGCGAAAATGCCAACAGACACCACAGGCGCAGTTATTTTCAACATGAGACAATTTGATGTATAGTCAACAAAATACAAATGTTTCGCTGTAGACTTTTGGTTTAAGAAGTTGTCAAATTGTTATTTATTATTGTTTCCACTTTCATGCTCTATTTTTACAACAACAATTTTGATTATTTTGTGTCAAATTTGGTGCTTTTTTCCACTCTGTAACAATCTCGCCATGAGGTCGCCTCTAGCCACCTGACTAAAGCATCTGCACCTTCACTCGGCCAAGACAGCAGTCGCCCCACTTCGCTAGGGCAAAGGAACAAATAAAGAACGCTCACTCCCCGGCTGTACGATCAAAAATTTTAGTCCAACATCGTGTTGGATGAACATGCTTTACTGTTTAGCTGCCTCTCTCAACTTTGCATTTCTTTAAAAAAATTGGTTTTCCGTTGTCCGATGTTTGGTCAAACTCTGCTTGTCCGTATAGCCACCGAACTTTTCGTGTGACAAACACGATGTTGAGTTGGCTCGGTTTTCTTTGTTCTTTTCAGGGGATATATTACATAACCCTGATTTTTATTCACGCTCTGAAAAGGTGGTGGTGGCTTTGATTGTAACAGGGAAGTGCGGAGCTGGAACAATAGCTGATAACAATACAGTGGAAACTCCATTTAACGAACCTCTATGTAACGAAGTCCTCGGTATAACGAACGATATTTTTCAGCCCAGTAATAGTGTAATGTATGGAAAAGAACCTCGATATAACGAACCCTCGATATAATGAACCAATTTCCCCAGTCCCTTGGCACTTCGTTAAATCGAGGTTTCACTGTAGCAAAACAATGCAATGTATTCCCTTCAACATAGTCCTGTCGACTTTGTCCCTCAAAGAATAATTAAAATATCACATCGAAAAGGGAAAAAATGCCGGCATATCATTTTATCAATGAATATAGATAGTACACTGAAATGGGCAAATTTCACCAATCGCATTCTTATAGAACTTACGTGGTCACCATCACTAGCAAAGACAAAGAAACATTTGAAAGAATCATACCTCGATTAAAATTTCTAGTCTGTGATACGTCTTGCCTTACTGTTGAGCTTCATGCTTGTTTTCCTTTCCCCTGCAAAACGCACTGTCATCTGCTTCATTCTTTGAGATATGACGAAAAGAAAATTCCATAAAATGTCCATTTATGAACGCAATGCTTACTAAATTTTCTCCTTCCGTTCTGCTTTTCGCAGTGCGGCGAAGCGAATAATGCGAATTTTCAAACTGAGCAAAACATGTTTACCGTTCAACTTCATCACGTGCGAATCCACAGGCCTTGCGAAAGACTCAGTGTCTGCACATACAGTGGAATTTTACTCTGGAGAGTATCAATATTTGCATTAGAAAACCTCAGCGACTAAAATTTAAGAATGTTATTTACATGTCTCTCGGGTGTTATGTGATATATTCACCTTGTACCGCCCCGGGGGCTACTTCCCGAGGGAGAGGTAAGTAAACCTTTCATGTAAGCAAAACAAATCACTCGTTTCCCTGGCAGGTCTCAGCCAGATTGAAATTGGGACTCGTGTGGATTTTTTGAAGTTTATTTGCAAATATTTAGGGCTTATTGTATTTACATTTTCAATGCAATTTGGCTGTGTTTACAGTCAAGACAACATGACGGGTCTAATTCTACAAATAGTTTGTTATAAAGAGGGGGGGGGGGGCTAATTATTATATGGTGTAATTTGTGAAATATTATAAAAAGATTAGTTACCAAGAGATAAATACCTTTCAGGTTACATGCTACTCCCTGTTTAGCGAGTTTTATATTATTTACGTTAGATATGCAGCATTACATCTCTTCTGGGCAAACCCTGGATATTCTGTGAAAATATAATGGCAATTGCCCAGGGTGGGTGCAAGCGACTTATTTCCCATCCCCTACGTTGCAGTTAAAAAAGAAGCCGATTTCGTTGTTTCTGAGCTTACCTCCATACTACCAAAAGTTAATTAATGTGAATCTTAAAGGCACAGAAAACTCTTATTTATCAGTTCACTGTTTCAGTGACTTATTATTCTGTGGATCCGCCGTCTCACGTATGTTACAAATTTGTCGTCTATACCATGTATTACTTTTTAGTGACCCAGAGTATTTCTAAAGGAAACTTTCAATATAGACTTCATAGATGGCTTTTCTGCAGAATACGTTTTTGCAAGATCAGAATCTTATTCCGATATGACTGGGCACAATTGCCCGATACAGAAACACCGTAATTTAAATATGGAGCAATTAGAGAGTTACATATCCTAAATAAAAGATGACTTGGGATATAGTGCCTTAGCTTGGCGATGAGAACAATTGATTTACTAACCTTGCAGCGGATATATTCAATATGATATTTCCATGAAAGATTTAAGTCAATCATTACTCCAAGGTATTTAATATAACCCTTCATCTCACGAATTGAGTAAGAGCCACCCACGGTTCATGGAATCAAAATTTTTAATCTAGGGTATTCCCCAAGACAAAGTCGCCGAAAAGGTGCAGATTTTAGGGACGTTTGCGCGAAAAACTTCTACAACACAGATTTTTTTTTCATACTTTGGCTACAGTCAGATAATGAGTTACCTATGTCAGAAATGCAAATAAATTGGGGTCACTGACTTCGCTTTCGAAATAAAGCGCGTGGAAAACTACCCCAATTTTGACAAATTGGCCCTCGTAACTCGACATGGCCTCAATACTTGTTAGTTGAAAAAATATAAAAAATGATTTCCTGTAGACCCACTTTCTCAGTCAAATTTTAATTAAGTGGGTCTGTGAAGTAAATAACTTGAACCGGTGTCATCCTTTTAGTTAAAATCAACCTCTAAGATGGACTTTTGCAAACACCTTGCAGCTACAATAATAGCAGAATTCGATGATGCGAGGGCAGAAAACTTGAAAAAAATGAAACTTCCACAGCACAGATTTTCTTTACTTTTTCAGAAAACGTAGATAGTCGACAAAGAAAGTGATCTATCAAAAGAAAAGATGGGGTCACCAAACATTTAAGAGAGTTAAGCCCGTGCATAGATATTAAATGCCCAGTAGCGCTTATATCTCCACATTTCTTCAACAGCGCGCGCGCTCAATGCAGGACGTGGTGTGACATCTGGAAGTGAATTGCGCGCGCAGTAAGGATGCTCAGAAACAATTAGCGCGAACGTTCTTAAAACGTTTTCTCGTACTGCTTGTGCATGTAGTAAGGTAGTAAGCCGAATATTCAGTCCTCGTTCGGTCAAACAGCTCTTTGCAAATGCATGTATGGCCCATAATATAATATGACACTATTTCGTAGCTGTATAGTTTTTTTACGGTCCTTTTTTCTATTTTGTGGCGTCATCAGTGTATGTTATGACCTCGGTTCACTTTTCAATTTGTTTTGGTTATCAGCTGATTTTAGGAGAGCATGTGTTCAGAAAACTGAAGTATGATTTATTCGGGCCCAGCTGACCTGGACAAAACCTCCGCCAAACTCCTTAGTGAATGCCCTGATCTGATGTGCGAGTCGCTATCTGATTAATATTTAATCAGTGGTTAAAAACAGGGTTATTTTCTAACAAGTGGAGGCCTACTCTGGGATCTTAAGTCGCCGTAACTTTGGGCGACTTAAGGCGACTTTAGGCGATTTTAGGTGACTTAAGCAAAATGCGCCAAAGCATTATGGCGATTTTAAGCAATTTTAGGCGACTTAAGGCAATACTGGGCGACTTAAGGCGATTTTAGGCAACTTAAGGGCAATTTTAGGTAAGTTGAGGATGTATTCTAACTGGCCCTCAATTGTACTACAGTGACCAAGCATCTTTAACTAATACGGAAACATTCAGTGGGCATACATACATGTATATCTGCGGTAATTAATACTTCAGCCATTCTCAGGCAGCAGCTGAGGTCAGATCAGCCATATTTCTGATATTTGCACTTGTAACTGGCCAATAAATTAAAGGAGAAGACATTTGGTTGCTTGCCATCCCACAAAATCTGCCAAAAAATAACAAGACAAACGCATTTGACGTAGGAAAAATACATGTAAGCAGAAACGATAACCACAAAAAATAAAGGAGATTTGAGAACGTTTTATCACACTGCTTGCACTTGCAGAAGCTTAATAAATTATATTAAGTATTTTTTACCAATCCCAGGTCTCCCCTGAGTAGTTTGCCTAGTGCGGGTTGTAATTTGTTTGGGTCCAATATTATATGGAAGCCATGTTTTTCACGAATATTATAGTATATACTATACAGTGAGATTTTCGTCCAAAACAGAAGAAGATCGGGGCAGGAATCATTTTCCCACACATATCTTTCAACTTTCAACTATCCATTTCTTTTTGCTTTCAAACCCAAAACACCTTATTAATTACATTCGAGCATAACATATTTTCTGTGATGCTTTTTCAGCTGATGTTTACTGATTTTATTTATTCATAATTCTTTCTTGAATTTTCCAGCTGACAGGATCACAAGGAAGCGAGGGCCAATATTCCTCAGTACGGTCCCGAGCAAGTGAGGTTAGTAAGTATTTTATTATTTGACATCATTTTTCGCACGAAACAACACTTCCGGTAGTTCAATTCATTCAAGTCAATTTTCAGTCGATTTACAGTTGCCGATGAAAGCCGTTTGCTAGTTGTTTTGCAGTTTTCATTTTTTTTTCGCCGAGAGGTTTTCATGTGAGAAACTTACTCTTTTGTTAAATGCTGAATTATTTAGCCGATTTACTTAGCTCTTTACAGCTTACAGTCTATAGCCGTAAAAAAAAAAGCGATAAACACACACAGTCACTAAAAAACGTTGGCCATGCTTTTCGATTCACTGCTGGCGAGTCTTTTGCTTATATCAAAAAGGCGGTATGTTAATTGAAGAGCGCGTTTTCTAAACAGGCGTGTTTATCCCGTTCATTTGTCTTGTACCAGCTCCAAACCTTTCCTTTTTTCATCTTCTTGCGTTTTCGCAGTTTGAATTTTGCGGGAGCGGGAGCGCGAAAAGAAATATCCAAAAGGACCGTTTCCGTGGTAATGGTCCGTACTGTAAAATCCCGACCGTAAACTAACCAATTAGAACACTCGATTTAGACTGGAGAATTGCTTGCCATATAATAAAAGTGGTTATTTTCCAAACAGTGGGAGGTTTATGACTCACACTGCTTGCATATTCAAGTAGCTCTTTATCTTATGGGATAAAAACATTCTGTTACACTGGCATTAGTTGGATGCCCGGGGGGGGGGGACTCCCCCATGAAAGTGAAGGGGATGCTCGTTGTCTCGCTTAGGGGTGTAAATTGCAGATTTTGGTCTCACTTAGGGTGTTCAGGATGAAAAGCCAATATTTTTACCCATTCAGGTATCGCTTAGGGTAGACTATGAACGACAAACTAAAGATTTAGGACAATATAAATGATTGTCAAAATGACTACTGCAGGGACTGATCAAACAACGTGAAAAGAACACAACACCACAGTCAACAAGACCCGGCATGATAAGCGCTCATGACTAGAAGGCAGATACGGACAACGTTGTTTCGCTCTTATTGGAGCTCTTCAGCGTATCGTAGCCACGAACACAATGAGAGTTAGTGAGAGATCACCTATCTCATAAATGCTGTAACTAGATCCATTCCAGAAAGAGCTAGAAATCAAATGATTTCCGGTCACAAACACGTACTGCGCGTTTGTGGCCTAAAAATGATATGATCTCAAGTTAAACATGCCGAATGCTGTGGTGAAACGAACGAGGGATGGCCAATACCATCCGCTACGTACAATTAGTAGTAGCCAGTTGAACGGATCAATCCAGATCGACGGTTTAAAAGAGAACCTAATACGAAGTTAAGGTATAAAACCACTGCAAAAACCGTGTACGATCAACCTGGCTCAACGTTGGATCAAAAAAGATCGTACACGGTTTTTGCAGTGGTTTTATACCTTAACTTCGTATTTAGGACAATGCTTTCCAAAATTAATCGTAGAAGACAGCATACGACGGTCATTTCTTAAGCGCAATTAAAATCACTATAGCTCTCATTTGGTTGTATGGTTTAGCATGTTCTCCTTTAGAGGTGAAATAAAGCCTGAGCCACGCCCAGATCGGTCTCCTTTAGGGGTCTAATTCCAATTTTCCGACGAGCATCCCAGTCCCTTTCACATGGGAGTCCCCCCAGGGTTGGATGCCAAATGCCCCCCCCCCCCCCCCCCGCTAAGCATTGAGTACCACATGCTTTCCAGATCTTGCCCAAAAACTTTTTAACAAGTCAGGTCCTCTGTTCAACCTTTTTTGTTACCTTCCCCTCCCCCCTGTTTTTGTCCTTACCTTACAGTTGGTGCTTTTCCTTGCTTTGTTTTGTTTTCAAAGGGTTTTTGACCTCAACTTATTTTCATAGCCCATATTACATTTTGTCATCCTATTTAATTCTATTGTCATTGTGTAATACATACTTTTTGTGGTTTATTGTCCTCACTTTCGATGAGACCTCAACCCTATGCATAGCTAAGAATTTTTCCACATTAGCCTCTTGTGTGTTTTTTCGTGTTTATGATAAAGTCATGTCTTGACCTGGGGGGTGTGTAATGTTATGTTTGGCGACTAGTTTGGGGTGGGTCACCAGTTTTTGAAATTGTCCGGCCCACCCCCCCCCCCCCCTCCCGATATTGAGCTAGTCCTGACAACATGGAATGCATAATTTTAAGAGGTGCGCATAATAGTTGTACTGTGTAAATCATGAAATAGTATTAGAAAGGTCCGGTTGGCTCCAATTCTTCAAAGAACAGATAACTTTGTTTTGTTAACATTTATCTGCTGCATAGTGATTTATCTGTTGGATGGTGTTATCCATCCTTTGAACAACCAGGCCCTGGACATTAGCCTTTCATAAAAAGAAACTGGCAATCGCCCCATGCTGTGGGCACGCGAGCTGTTCAAATGCCCCATGTTCGGGTGTTTCTGGGCTTATTATAGTCAACGCGCTTCATGCATGAACGTTCAACTTCAAATATTCATCGATTAGTTCATTCTTCGATTTCATTCCTCGAAAAATTTAGCAATTCTTTGAAACTTGGATTCTATATTCGAAACATTATTTAGTTATTCGAATTTTTTTTGTAACATCGTAATACTGTCATTAAAGATGTGTTTATTGTTCATCGTGGTGTAAGATAGGTAAGATGAACGTTTATTCGTTTGTCTCACGATGGAATCGCTTTGAGTTGTTGATCGCGACGTTTCGAATACAATACTGCTAGTCTTCATCAGGCGATGAGGTCAATTGTTTACGTGTCGCTATTTGTAGCATGATGGTTCGCTACTATTGGTGCATTTCGATCCTCATTATTATTCCGACTATTAGATGTTGTTCCGTCACAGGTCCGTTTTGTGGTTGGTCGGCTGTTGTGCTTTCTGATCGTAGGTATCCAAGCTTCTGGAATTTCGATTCCGCTATCTCTATTGATGTTATTAGGATGAAGTCTTATATGGATAGCCTCTTTGACCCTACGTGTGTACCAGTGAGGGTCACGATCAATAAATTTAACTTCTTTCCAAATAGGAAGATGCCCCGTTTCGTTAGCGTGTTCCAAAACTGCGGAGGTTTGCGTACGAGCAAGTCGTATATCTCTGTCGTGTTCTTTTATCCTGTCTTGCATCGCTCTCCCTGTTTTCCCGATGTATACTTTGCCGCACTCACATGGAATTTTATAGACGACACCGTCTTGTTTAGTTGGTTCAAGGGTGTCTTTCGGTCGCACTAAGTGAGACCTAAGAGTTGTGTCTGATTTGAAGACGGTGCGTACGCCTTGTTGTTGTAGGCAGCGGCGAAGAACCTCTGATACACCTTTTATGTAGGGTAGAACCGCAGTAGATTTAAATTCCTGCGTAGGTTCTTTGTCGGCTGTTAGTCTTGTTGTCTTTGTGAGCTTTTGTACAAATGAAGAAGGATATCCGTTCGAAACAAGTACCGATGATAAATGTTTCTTTTCTTTAGAGATAGCTGATGCTTTTGATGTGAGGTGTTTGGCTCGGTCGTATAAACACTTAACAATACCACATTTCACTGACTGAGGATGGTGTGAATCATAGGCAAGGTATTGGTCAGTGTGGGTGGGTTTTCTGTAAACAGTGGTGGTGAGAAGACCATTTGAATCCGTTGAAACTGACGTGTCGAGAAAGGGGATAGTGTTATCTTTCTCGATTTCCATGGTAAAACGAATAGTAGGCTGTTGACTGTTTAGATGTTGTAAAAAGCCGTCTACATAGTCTTTACCTAAGACTGTAAACATATCGCTTCCAGATCTTAGGTTTACAGGTCGCTGTTGCTATCGCCCGTTCCTCAAACTCTTCCATGTAAAGGTTAGCAATAACCGCGGAGACAGGGCTCCCTATGGCTGACGTTCATCTTACCTATCGTAATACTGAATTCAAACTTTCCGAACAGGAACTGAAAAGTTCGTTTTTTTATCGTATTAAATTAGCTCAATTTTCCGGTATGTCACGCGTGATATTTTTATTATTTTCAAGCCCGATGCAAAAAATGGCAAGAACATAAAGCCGACAAAAATAACCCGTAAAAAGAAAACTGACAACAGTAATCCTTAGATAGAAAATCCAAAAGAGTCATGTAACGGATAGGTTTGACATGATCGGGACATAAGTTCAGGTTCCCTAACTCCAGATGGCAAGAAATTCGCTTGGGGGCTTTTACGATCCTGGTAAACCTTTGCCTTCTAATGCAAGGAAAGAAATCGTCAACCTTTTCAATACTGGATTGGGGTTGTCAGATATTTCAAGGAACACGAGAGTGACAAAAGGAGCTTTTCATAAAATCGTGCGACACTATTCAGTCCACGCGACGACTCAACCATTTTCTTGTGGAGGAAAAGATCCTTGATAACGGATGACATCTCTGAAGTCATTGATTAGCACTTCTTCCGAGTGCGCCCTGTTGACGATTTCTGACGTTTAATACCTGTAAAAATAAAATGAATATCCTTTATTTACCCTCGGCAAGTGTTTATAGCAAATTGCTAGTGGGGCCGAGCATTTAACAAACAAACGAAACAAATATTGTAAATGGAACATAACATGTGAACTTTCGAAGAATCGATTTCGTTAATCGAAAAAAAATCTTAATACGTTAAGATTATTTTAGATAATTTTAGTGTATTATTTTCAGTTTTATGTAGCTTCATGGTCTGACAAACCTTTTTGTGTTATATAGAGAGGGAAATATTGACCCTCCGGTGATCCGTTTTGCTCTGAAGCCAAATTTAGTGACAAAAAAGTGTTGGCCCAGCAATCGCGATTACATGGTTAATCTCAGCCCGTCTAGCCGGGCTGGCTCGGTTTGCCGGGATCTCGGCATGTCTGTTAAACACACTAAAAATCAACTTCGTAATTACATGGAAAAATCTCAGCCCAGCCAGCTGGGATCCCGGTATCGCGATGCCGGGATCCCGGCTAAACGGGCTGAAAATTTACCATGTAATCGCGATTTTACCATGTAGAAATCTCTTTTTGTCACTAAATTTCGCTTCAGAGCAAAATGGATCACCAGTAGGTCAATGTTTCTCTTTCTATATTACACATAAAGGTTTATCAGACCATAAAGCTACAAAAACTGAAAATAATACACTAAAATAATGGATTAACGAAAATAAAATCACTCGATTCATTCTCTTTGAGGTAGCCATCTTTTCACACGATGGCTTCTAAAAATTTAGCCAAGGGCGGGCTGGCTCACCTCATGTAGTACCGGGCTGAACAGTCATCTTGGCAAACCGAGCCAGCCCAGTTAAGGACGGTGCCTCCTAATACAGATGTATTTTTGCAAAGGTTATGACTATGGGGAAAAAGTAGATCTTAGCAAGGGTTATTAAAATCCATAAAGAAAAATGTGGGTGACCACGCATTTTTCAGAGATAATTAATCAACCATAATTCTAAAAAAGCGTTAAAATGCGAAGAATGTATGGCAAAGTCTTTCGAAATTTAGGCTTCATTATCTCTGAAAAATGCGTGGTTACCCACAATTTTCGTTTTGGATTCTGATAGCCCTCCATTGCCAAGATCTTTTATTTTTCCACATAGTTTTAAACCGCGCAAAAATATTGTTGCATTAGTGGGCAAATTTCTCACGAAAACCGAATATCCCGAGATGCGCAGAAGGTATGCGCAGTAACAAAAGGAGGCACCATCCTTAACCGGGCCAGCTCGCCTGAAATTAGAGTAACGAGTTGTGTTTCACACTCAGTAGTATTCAACATGTTGCGCTAAAATTTGAGAGAAATAGCGTTAGATCACAGCGAACAGCGATGTGTTCTTAGGGTATTTTTGTCAGGAGCATATCGTGATTTTACTTGTGTTGATCAGTTGATTGTAAAGTATACACAGTCGATGTAGACTAGATAATACGTTCAAACTTAGGAGTGAGTTGTAATGAAGAAGATGCTTTCAATTATCAGGCCATCAAGTGATACTAGTCGATATCAGTAATGAAAAAACGAGATTTGCATGTGAAAAATTCGCGAGAAGAGAGACTGACAAGAAAAAATAAGTTATGGATTGTTGGTCATGTGAATAACGAAGAGAAACGTATTAGTGGAATAAAATACAAACCTTTCCTTGCAATAAATAAATAAATAAGTAAACAAATAAATAAATAAATAAATAAATAAAGCACAAGATTTCCAGTCCGTGAGACGGTTATTGCCCTTGAAGCCCGGCTCAAGATGTAAATCAAAAATGGAGTACATCATGCAACTTCTCTTAGAGTTCAACGTGAAACATGTTTTACCTGTGACGATCAATAATCTAATCCTTTGCATGGTAAAAACGCAAAGCTGATCTCTTTTCCTTGGTGGAGTTTTTGAATTATAACAGAAAATCATGAATGAGAAGGACGACCATAAGCATAACTATTACTGAGTATTTGTCACTCATATGCAACCCTTCAATTCTTGCCTTCTTTTTGTATGCTAGCATAAAAGCTAGGGATGATAGCTGCTGTGTTAGCATAGTAGATCGCATGAATGTTTTCACTCTTCTCTACTAAAGATGAATTTCAGTTTCTATTACGAAATGAAGAAATTTATTTTGTACTTTTGCTAACTGAAAACTACGATTGCACAGCTGTCAAAACGGCGCGGAAAAGAGAGCAAACACGTCTGGCGCAAACAAAACTGTTTCCCGGGTTTTAGACCAAAGGCTCCTTTTCTTTTGAAGCACAATCTCTTAGCATTTTAACACATATTCTTTCGAGAGTCATTGTTTTATTTCACAGAATCAAAACGAGTTTGAGGTGTGGACTCACTATTGAAAAGTAAGCAAGGAAAGCAGCAAAAGAAATAATGGCCTTTTGACTACTGAGAAAAAAACATACAAATTCCAGTTAAGCTCGGGCTTAATGGCCTAAAGGCTACCTATGCCACTGGCCACTGTACTAAATTCGCCAAAAATAACAACGTAAACGTTAACATAGAAAATAAACTCAAGCACGCATACACAATGAACATCAAAAGGGATGCAGTTTAAAAACAGACAAACAAAATACGTTTTCTTGCACTGCTTGCCCATGTAAGGTAGTAAGCCGAATATTCGGTCGAGACGAACAGCTCTTTGCATGTGAACGTAGAGCCCCTGATATAGGAAAGGCAAGGCAAGGCAAGATTCTATGTTAATAGGGTAACATGCAACAGTAATTAAAAATTACTGACGAACTTGTGGCCCTCTAAAAAGCAAAAATACAAATGAAATCAACCACACAATCTAGCTAAGCTTATATACAATAAAACATTTCTAGCAATCAATAACTGTTAATAAGAGTTAAAATTGTTAAAATAGTCGATAAAATGGAGACAACGATAATAGGTAGCTATCTATTTACAAAGTTGATTCCATGCGGGTAGTTAAAATTGCGTCAACAGCAAATATCGGTAGGATCGGTATTGTCTTATTAACCCGCCGTCGCCAAAGTGGACGTGTTTTTTTTTCTTTTTCCCTTGCGTCAGTTGGCTGAACATACGAACAAAGTGCTGTAAAGCTTGTGGTACGGGTACTCAAGAGCGATACTGTGTTATATAAGACGCATGCGCATATTAGTCTGCTGAATGTTACCTTCGTGTGTTCCTGTCTTTTAATTCAGTTACAGTATTTAAGATATGAACGGCGAAGGGTTGGTAAGTTTGGGGTTTCTGTATTTTTCTTGTATAACGCATGCGAAACTGAGTAAAACAGCTAATAGGATTGACGAGATTGGCTCTGTTGTCTGATCTAGTTAGTGGTTATGGTGAAATTTTTTTAGCGCAGGAGTTTTGTTATGGGGATTGACATTTTGAGGGATTTAAAAATGTGGGAGTGGAAGGATTTGTGAATGTGAGGAGCATATCACGCTTCTGTGAATGTGATTTGCTTTGAAAGTTGCGTTTGGTACAGCAGCGGTGTGATATTGTGCTGCGTGAGAGGCAGTTTCCCTTGCGTTTTATAGGGGGACGGGTTCCGAAGTGGATTGTAAGTTTTCTCATTGGGTAACCTGTATTTCACGGAGGAGAGAAACGAAGCTGTGTTTACAGCTTATCAGCGCGGTAAGGAACGGTGGCTTAGGAAGAGAAGGGATTGGCACTAGTATGATGCAATTAGTGGATTGCACCATAAATGCATGATAGTTGGAGAGATGAGTGTTAATTTGACGCGAGAAGTTGATTTTAATTGCATAAAGACGAAGGAATCGGTCATTAATAAGGAGATCAATTAATAAGGTAGCTGTTACGAGTCATTAAAGAAAATAACTGAATATTATCAAGCGATGCGTGTGGTTTGCGTGTGGGTTGGTTGGTTGGGTCTGAGGTTATTTTGTAAGTGCATAGTCTGGTAAGTCAACTTGTTTACTTCGCATGGGGATTCCCGGGTTAGCAAACCGGATTTAAACATCATGTCATGAGATATGCCTTAACGTGCCCCGGACTCTGACTATCTGGTCGAGCTCGTGTTTATGAAGAGTTATGTTTGATTCTACTGCTATGTTCACTGTTTGTATTCACAGTCTAGGCACAACAGTAAATATTTCGTAATCCCTTTGTAAGCATCCTCAGTTGTGGGAAAATTTGTACCGACATTCAACGTTTGAGTGAATTTGCGTTTTTCGGCAGAAATAAAAGCGATAAGAGTCATCAGAGTTTACACATTACGTCATCCAGTAACGCTATAGTCAAAATATTGTGCACACAATCACACTTTACGTCACGCCGGTTCGTATAAATACAGGATTGCACTAACATTTGTGAAACCTAGGGGTGGGGAGGGTCAGAACGGCCGGTTAAAATGCCCATTGGGCTTTCTTGTTTTATAGCAAACGATCCCCTTGCCTTCAGAGATTTTGATTTCAATAATTCTGTCTTCGAGGATTTCGAGGACTTCTTTAATCTTAGAGATAAGGATAAGTTGTTGCAATATTTTACAGTTCTTAGCGCAAAAGTGCGTCTCCCTCTGAGGTGTATCTGCAAACGGGGAACAATAAATTTAAATTACAATACCAAGTGTTTCTTGAGTGGGCGTCAGAGTTGTTCTTAGAGATGCGTTTATGTAGTCAGGTAAAATTCCATTGATCCTTTTGTAGGCCAGAGCACATAGATTGATAAACGTTTCATTGAAAAGGGAATCCAACTTAGGTGATTTAACATCGTTTCTGTTCGAGCAGTACGTTTTGCTTCAAGAATAATACGTACCGCCCCTGTCTGAGCCTTTTTTTTGCATGATGTGTGTACTGTACTTACGTACATCATAATGTGATATAACGTGAAAATATTTTGTACATGCATGATTTTTTACGGTTTTTTCATTTTGGGGTGTCATTAGTACCTGCTGATTTTCAGTGGGTTTTTTTTTTTCACATTTTACGTGAGCATGTCTACAGGAAAATAATACAAAATTTGGCTAAGAGCCACCCGCTTCCTTCCTAAATGTCGACCATTGATTTTTGTCATTAAAATATCTTTTGCAATCAGAAACTAATTAACTTAAAGTAACTCTTTGCGTGAAGTTTTAGTTTTATATAGCACGACATCTTTTGGCCTTCAAAACTAAACATCCAAACGTTAAAGGATAACATATTTTGTGACGCTTTTTCACGTGAAATTATTGAGTTCCTGTTAAGCCAAGCCAATCAGTGAAAGCTAAGGCGGCCATTTTATAGAATATGATATTACAATTATAATATGATCGACTACTCCGACAATACGCGCGTGGGATTGGCCGGAAAACCACTGACTATTGTACCGGTAAAAAAACGGGATTAGGCGATAATTGTATATTAATTTCTTTAATTTCTTTTACTCATTTTTTATGACAAATTTCCAGGGACAATATTTAAGCAAAAAGTCTTACGAGTGAAGCAAGCCAGTTTGATTAAATGAATTAGTGGCATTTTTATTTATTTATTTATTTATTTATTATAGAAGTTCTGAATTATTATTATTATTATTTATCAGTATTAGTTTACATTATTTTTGATCAGTTAATTTAATGTAAGCTAATGCAAAATATCTTCCAGCATTCATGGCGAGGAGTCCCGTCAAAGCTGTCACTGAAAATGACGTCACACCAGCTGCTAAAGAAACCTTGGATTTTGATAACGACACTTTAAGAGGTCAGTTGAAATGCTGTGCTCATTTTCTGGAACGCCAATTGAGTAATGTCCACATGTAGTACGACTACTATCATGTTATCATTAATTACTGAAGTTTTCACATTAAACAAGATTCCTATCGGATTTCAGATCGTTCGGTACTGTTGAAACCGGGGACAAACTCAAAATCACAACAAGAAAACAACAACAAAGTTGTCGTGGTTTCTCCGGTCAAATTCGACCATACAATCACGTTTTGGCGCCAAAATTGGACACAAACGGTAAGCATCAGGTTTTTAGGACATTTGTCTTCATTTGGGATTAATTTAACTGGAAAAATGTTTCATCCGTTCCCTTAAAAAATTCCTGGCACAAAATACCGCTTAGAATGAGGCAAAGCTTTTTTGTTGAACGTTTCAGCTATTTTCCTTGAGTAAGTTTGCAAAAGACATGAAGCCGTTATCCTCTCATGACTTAGGGTTGTTAACAGTACGTCACGTTCGATTTTTAGTAGCCAGATGTTAAAAGTTTTTTGTCACTTTTTCCGGCTGATTACTCAAATGTAAACGAACGCAAAAAATTAGTAATTATTAATCATTTATATCTCCGAGAGAATGCCCGAAGCTATTGAGAAAAATGGACTCAACCATGAGTTGTGGATTCAATAGGGAGATTGCTTAGTTCTCAAGACGTTAGAGTCGCTCCAGGCTATCCCTCGGGCGATATCTTGACCCTTAGTGCTTACCCACCTCCCTCGAACCTCCTGCGTGCATCCGTAAGTCGATTTTCACCTATAAACCCAGTTATATAGGAGGGATCTTTCTATTTTCTTCATTTCAGCAATAGCAGAGGTTTACAAGAATGAAGGCAACGAAAAATACAGAGAGGAGGAATTTAGCAACGCCATTTACTTCTACACGGAAGGAATAAAAGTGAACTGCAAAGATGAAGAACTGAAGGCCAAACTATACAGCAACAGAGCCACAGCACAATATTATTTGGGTCAGAAATTAATCACGGTTTGTTACTCCAAGATTCATGAGTATTCTACTTGTGTTGACCCTCTCATTTATTTCGCTGCATTAATTTTCTCACAGGGAATTACATCGATTCACTGAGTGATGCAAAAGTTGCCACTGGGTTACAACCAACTTTTGTCAAAGCGATTGTAAGAGGTAAGAGAGAACGATGAATTTATTGCGGCCAAGTGTGTAACTTTTTCTGAACAACGACGGATAATTTCCGTGTATGGAATACGACTCTTTTTAAACAGAAACAAATTGTAGTAATGGTGACATAACCCATGCGATGCCAAATGACAATTAATTTCAAATGCCATGCAGCACCCAAAACAGTCTGACGAGAAAACTACGGCGGTGAAAACGTAAATACTAATTGAGTTTAAGAGAGCAATAACTACAGCGAAATCTGGAGGCGTCATAACGCTTGCAGGCGTCAAAGACGAATCTACTCCCAGAGATTTCCGATTTTCTAACTAATTGTGATAAAATTATATATAAATTTGCGAAATTTAGGGAATGACAATACTTGTAAATTTGTTAAGAAGTATATTCATTTAATGTTTCCGCAAAAGAAAAGACATAATACAATGTAATCAAATAATTAGTCCTTTGGCTTTTATTGTATTAGTTGATGTTTATCCTTTACTGTGCTGAATAAGAGTGGAATTAGTGACATTCATAGACATGTCATTTAGGACAGCAAATACTGTACTTGTTTTTCTTTCGAATTCCTTTCGTAGAGAGTCATATGACTGTCTGTATCTTTCCAAAAGTCTGTGCCGAAAAAAACTGTTTGAAGTGTGTAACAACCGAGCAAGGCAAATAAGATCGATTGAGAAGCTCAGTTGTGCCATAGACGATTAACTGTTTTGTAAGTATAAAACCTACCTGCAAAGAATCTTTTGAATATTTTATGAATCAGACGATGCCTAGATAATTTCGTTATCTCAAGGCCTCTATCAAATGTTATAAACTGTAAGTTAAATGTCTGGCAAGTCAGACATGAATCACTTAGGTGACCACTTGCCAACCAGTTTTTCAGATTTCTGACAATACCCTTGTTATATCGCCGTAGAAAGCCAGCAGACGCCTTTACCCATATTTAAATTATTATGTATTCTCTGTTAGGAGCAAGTGCCTGTGTGCAGTTGAACCGGTTTGAGGAAGCCATCACGTGGTGTGATAAGGGATTAGCTGTATCCTTTAATGCAGTGGACTGGTGTTCAGCATTTTCTATGGTGTTTGCGTGAGCTTCCGGCTGTTAATTTCTTGAAGGTCTTTTTATTTTGTCCTAAGTATTGTTTATGTCTTGACTAATGAAGATTGACAAGAATAACCAGAAGTTGTTGGAATTGAGAAGCAGGTCTATCAAAGCGCAAAACAAGCCATACGAAGGAGACGGAGAAAAAAGGAAGGATCAGTCAGAAACGCAATCGGTAAGGCTAATAATCAGTACTTACCATTATTCTACTCCTGGAATGAGGCACAGAGTAATATGTTGTGGTTCTTACTAAGTTTGTTGATTATTCAAGTAAAAGTTACAAAGTGGCTCTAACTCGTAATTTTAAAAGTCTGTTGACGACATTTTTTTAAGTGTAACCTTTCAAATGGAAGCTCTTTAGGAGTATTTGTGTAATGCTGTTTATTATGCTGGACAAGATGGCTGTAACTTTTGTTTTGATCTTTTTTGCGGAACCCAAAAATGCGACCATTCACTGTAAGGGTCTACAGCAGTCCTTTTCTTTGGTACCGTTTGTTGCTTTTTTTCACAACATTTTCACTGAAGGGGATGCTTACAGTTAATGCAGCACCGAGAGAAAAACATTGGTAGCTGATTAGCTGAGTCAATTTCATCCGCACTCAAGAACTTACCACATTTCCTCAAATTAGAGCCGTTACTGGATTAATCGCTCTCTTCGAACTAAATTGGGTCTACTTTAATTGAGAGACTGACTAATATATAAACCGCTAATTTATAGATTTAGCCAAGCCTAAAAGTGGAGCTCCACAAGTTTTTTTTTTCTTTTTTTGGCGCTGGTACTAAAGAATTTCTGAAAATACTCTCCTCGGAGTCGTTAAATAATAAATAAATAAATAAATAGTAAGTAAGTAAGTAAGTAAGTAAGTAAAGCCTTTATTTAAAGAGGGTAAAACACATAATAGTATATACATACTAATAAACTTGTGGCCCTCTGTACTAAAACTATATAATATTAAAAATACATATATATATACACGTAACTATTACAATTTATAATACTGAGTAGAAAAAATTTAAAAATATAAATAAATAAATAATCAAGAAAAATAAGTAAATGAAGAAACAAATAATTAATAAGTAAATAAATAAAATAAATAAATGAATAAACAAATAAACTAAAAGAATAAAAAAATTATAAGAATAAAATTATGGACAAAAATGGCGCAAAAATTTCTGGCCTGCTAAAAACCGTTTCCTAAGACTATTTCTAAGGGCCATTGCAGATGAGCTTTGCCGGATAGTAATAAATAAATAAATAAATAAATAAATAAATAAATAAATAAATAAATAAATAAATAAATAAAAGAAAATTTTATTTTCTCCTCTCAGAATGGAACCCCGCACCGTTCGCGCGATCTGTTCCTTGAGCTAAGCTAAAACCTCCACTAAATTAGCGATAATTTTTAATACTTATACTATAAACTAATTGCGAATTTGAGGCGTTAATACTGCATTATATTGACGGCTAGTTGGGAGAAAATGTATTCCGTATTGGGCGCACACGCGAAGCGCAGGAGCCCAATACGAAGAATATTTTTCCCCAACGTTGTCAATATGATGTAGTATTGACGCCTCAAAATTGCTATTAGTTTTGTATCACGATTTATCATGTTGGATAAAAACAAAGCATTGCACGTGTGATCGATTTTCAAATTGAATGTTAATATATGAAATGTTCATACATTTGAACTGCGGATAAAGATAGAAATATATGTAGACTATCGCAGTGACGATATTTTAACTTGAGCAGTTGAAAGAAGAAACCTGAAAAATTTCAGGCTTGAACGGGAATCGAACCCATGACCTCTGCGATTCCGGTGCAGTGCTCTAACTAGCTGAGCTATCAAGCCAACTGGGAGCTGGTCAATTGGGAGTTCAAATTCTTACTACCTACTAAATCAGTCTCCATAGCAACGGTGTACGTGTAAAATAAAATTGTCGCAGGTTATTTGAAAATTTTCGCAATTTTTGGTGACTTCGATGAGATAATTATGCTACAAAAGACGTAGAAATGGCACTCAAGTTCAGAAGCTTTGACAGCGATGATGATGAGTGGCTCGAATTGCCGAATTTTGATATTGCAAGTCATATTCTTGAAGAAAAGTTGCCCGTCGAGGAAAGTCCGCAAGATGCAACAACACAGTCGGTCAAAAATATTAAGTGGCAAACACAAGCACTTGGAATGAGTAAAGCGGCAGAGAGCAGTGGAAAATCAAGAAAACAGAGCATTGTGCTCTTAGATGACGACGAAATAGAAGTAGTTCCAGTGAAAACAAGTGGCTCAAAATACGGTTAAAGGAAGTGTGTGTGAAGTTCGTCAACTTCAATCGTGGTACAGGGAACGATACAGAGAAGATGTAGTGTTTTCAAGTATTACGAAAGTCAGTGCAAGCTATTTACTGAAAAATTTTTTTCTTGAAGTCCGAGATACAAGACGAGAAAGCCTTCGAATATGAATATGAATATATTCATGAATATGAATATGAGCTGTCAACCCTCACTACCTACTGGAATGGCTTGCAAAGATTTTTTCTAGAGTGTAAAAACGGAGAGCGTTTCGATATCGGAGAGGACGAAGGTTTGAAGGACAAGCTTGCGTCTAAACGAAAACAGCTAAAAGCGTCTGGAAAAGGAAACCGTCCTAACAGTGCTAATGCCCTGGATGAAAACCAGATAGAGAAGCTATGGGCAAGTGATGCTGTTGGCCTCAACAGTCCCCACCAACTGCTCCATCTTGTTTGGTGGAACAATACGTGAATGCTGGGCATGAGAGGCCGTCAGGAGCACCTAAATGCAAAAATTCAAGATTTTAAAAACCATGGTACGCACTACGAGTACACAGAGCGCTCCACAAAAACATGAACAGGCGAAACAGACAATCCCAAAGCCAAGAGGAAATACAACAACAAGATTTTCAGAGGGAATGGAGAAGAAAGAGATCCGTATGTCGCACTGAAGACCTATCTGGAGCACAAACCAGTGGGCATAGATGATTTCTACCTGCTCCCTATCGACAACCCCAAAGGAAAGACAAGGTATAAGAAGCTAGCTCTAAAGCGGGATGGTCTGGGGAACATTATGAAGAGGATGGCCCAAAAAGCAGAGATAGACAACGGAGGAAAATTCACCGATACGTCCGGCCGTAAAAGAGCCATTCAAAGTCTTCGTGACCACTTCGATCCCGTCGCCATATCAGAGCTCACTGGCCGTGCCAACCCATCTTCAATCCAATCATATAGCCACAAATCCATCCAAACATAGAGGGAAATGTTTGAAAGGCTAGCTGGAAATCCAACTACAAATGTGATCAGCAGCACCTCTTACCATTGTCGATGCATCAAGAGTCGAGCAAAGACAGCTATTCTCAAATCTATTTAATTTTTCAACGTTAATTTCTTGCCACAGGGAGTCCACAATAGTTGAGATGAGCCAAAAAAATAATAAATTATCAACATGCGTGCGTTGTTTGTTTCCTGTGGTTTTCTTTCGTGTGCAGCATCAAGCTGATTGATGCTAGCGACAGTACTGTAGTCGTGAGCTGAGCTGTTTTGTGCGCGAGCGGATTTCAGTTATGCTAATTTTTTTAGCTTATATAAAACTGAAACCCGCTCGCGCACAAAACAGCTCAGCTCACGACTACAGTACTGTCGCTAGCATCAATGAGCTTGATGCTGCACACAAAAGAAAACCACAGGAAACAAACAAGGCACGTATGTTGATGATTTTAATTTTATTTATTTTTGCTTTTCTCAACTATTGTGGACTCCCTGTGTTCTTGCCAGATTAAAATTAAGTCTCATTTATCTTTCACGGCACTGTTGATCCCCGTATGTTCTTGTTTTGAAAACGTAGTTAATGCTGTTTTTGAGTTTAAAATACGCTTCAGTTCCAGCTTTCGAATGGCAAATTTGAAAAACTAGTTTACACTGCCATGCATTTGAATTTTTAGAGAATTGCCGGTTTCCATGTCCATGAAAATTACGGAAAGGCAAGATTTGTAATTACAGTTTGTCCCAAGGAGGAACTAAAGGTCCCCCCACTGTGCTTTGCGTGAAATTCAATAGGTTCGTTCTTGACAGTTTCCTAAAAGGTTGTTCTTGGCGCGTAAAATAGTAGGATTTTGCTTGGATTTTTCTCATCCTTCAAGGTCGATATTGGCAAATCTTTTGTTTTGCATTTGTGTTTGGTTATTTAGAGTTCCCATAGCCGTAGAATTTCTAAATACATTCGTGGTCTGTGCTAGTTTTCCAAGCCTTTCTTTGGGAGCTATTTGGCGTGAAGACGCCATTGTTTACGTTTGGGTACATTAGCCTTTTGAAGAGTCCAACCTCTGCTTTAAAGGTTAAAGAACGGTAGCAATCGCAATGTACGCTAATGTACTCACGTTTTCAATGAGTAAGGACCGAATTTAAATTACTCAAAAATTGGCGCCAACCGTCATTTTCCTCGACCAGTGTCACAGCAGCGAGATGCTTTTGATTGCTTATCGGCAGCTGTTCGCTTCCTTGGCACGTTTTTGTCTGTAATAAGGTTCACTCTTGTGATACTGTATTCGCCATATCGCTGAACTCTGGGCTGATTTCCATTTAAGAGGTCATGTTTGCAAGTTGTATGATTGATTTGTGACCTTTCTGCTTCTTAGTTCAAGATGTCGTGAGTCAGGTCGTTTCAGCACTGACACGATGCTGTCCACGAGGAAATCCACGTACCCCACTGACAGACGACGTAATATAATTTTAAGTACAATCACTTTTTGTTAGCTGATTTTAAGTCCTTGTTAAGTCCTTAACATCGCATGAATTGTCCCGCGTTTTGCTCGGTAACAAATTTGTACTTACACGGTACTAATTAAACCTCTCATATGAATATTTTTTTTCTCTTTGTATTCTTAACCGATTTCTAAGTTTAATACGCCATTTGAAAGGTACGAAAATGTAGATTGTACTGCACGCAATGATTTGGAATTGAAGGGATGCTAAATAACCCAAAAATTATGGCGTGTTTGACTGAGTTAGTGTCGGTTTGTAACGCGATCCAGACAATGCCTTTGCGGAACTTTCGCGGCCAGTAGGCTATAAACCTCTCACGTAATATTTTTTCTCCTTCTATTATTCAACCGATTCCTAAGTTTAATACGCCATTTGAAAGCTAAGAAAATGTAGATTCTACTGTACACTGATTTAAAGTTGAAGGGATGTTAAATAACCCATTAAATCTTATGGATTGTTTGACTGCAGTCAAACAATCCATAAGAGTCCTTGTCGGTTTGTAACGCGATCCAGACAGTGTCTTTGATCATAGCCTGTTCCAGGCGTTCAGATAGTGGAGCGCGAGCGAAAAATAAAGCGAGCGAAAGAGCGGGAAAAAACGAGGGGAGACTGGGGGAGAGGACGAGGGAACGCCTGTGAAATTAATTTTAAAAAGCCCATGCCGCCCACTTTCGACCGCCGACAGCGGCAGAGAAACATGAACCCAAGGTCATGTCAAAGTAAACAAGAAAGTTATGTAATTATGCTCACCGAAACTCCCGAGTTTGAAGCGTTGGGAAAAGTACTGGTGATGTTTAAGAAATCTGACATGCCGAATGGCCATTGCAAAATTTTCTGCGATACGGAAAGGCAAATGTCATCTCCACTACTGGACCAATAAAGGTAACGAGAATCACAGTCGACTTTATATACACATCGGTATATCAAATTGATGAATAGAAAGCTTTTCACTCTGTGACGGAATGAACTTCGTCGTCCTCATCGATTGCGATGGCTACGATATGTTTGTTGTTGTTCTTTCCTCCACTCCTTCGACAGCAGGCTTTCATGACTTTCATAAATGATCTAGCCGATCCATTTCTCCTGCTTCTTTTTCGTCTACTTCGATAGCCAGCGCTCTAATACCAATGCTTTGAAGCTGTTCTACTTGGTCTTTCATGATTACGACAAGCGGAGTGACCACAACTATCTTAGAAACAGCGTTTCTTTGCAATGCGTTGATTAACCTTGGAAATAGTTGAAAGATCAAGCTATTTCCAATCCTGTTGGAAGAATGGTGGTGAGACCTCTTCCCAGAAACACGTTTTGAAGACAATCTTGTTATTCCATTTGCAAAGTATCCACATTTGTTAAATAGTTAAGCGCTTGCCGTAAACAGATATTTAACCGTGCGTGACTGGATGGAGGATGACCTTCGCACGGGCACGCCATATCGCATTTCTTGTCTGCGTCAACAACCCTCCGGTGTTGACAGGAGGTGTCAAATTTGGCCAATCAGAGGGTATACCAGATTCTGGTATACCGGAACGGCTTCCTTTGAGAAAATTTCACAGGCGTTCCCTCGTCCTCTCCCCCAGTCTCCCCTCGTTTTTACCCGCTCTTTCGCTCGCTTTAGTGTTCGCTCGCGCTCCACAATCTGAACGCCTGGAACAGGCTACTTTCATCACACAGCGCTATGAACCTCTGACATAGATTATTTTTCTCCTTCTAGTCTCAACCGATTCCTTAGTTTAATATGCCATTTGAAATCTAAGAAAAAGTAGACTCCACGGTACGCAGTGATTGGAGTTGAAGAGGTGTTAAATAACCCAAATCTTATGGCGTGTTTGACTAAGTTAGTGTCGGTTTCTAAAGTGATCCAAACGATCTCTTTACACAGCGCTATAAACCTCTCGCATAAATAATTTTTTATCCTTCTATTCTCAACCGATTCATAAGTTTAATATGCCATGTGAAAGCTAAAAGAATGTAGTTTCCAGCGTGCACAATGATTTGGAGTTGAGAAGATGTAAAATAACCCAAATTTTATGACGTCATATTATATTACGATCGAGCGGCAGAAAGTCTTCCATTGAATTTGCCATCGATTCCCCGTATCAGAGAAAATACATTAAACCAGAGAACGGCCAGTTCGCTGGGAAAGCTGAGTTGTCCAACCACAGGACTTACTACGAGGCACGGAAGACTACAACATAGAACTTTCTTCTTCTAATATCGTGACAACGCTGCTACACAAGCTTGCCATTTCACACGATGTTCATCGCGTTCAAGTCCAAATGTGAGATCACGTGGGCAACGACCGGTGATAATATAGTTGATCGCGAAGCATTATGGGCGGACCTTTCTTTCCTCCTTGGCGTCGAATCATGATAAGCAAATCGCGTTTTAAAAACACTCATGTGCACATTGCGGTAACAGTCGGCTAAACACCGATTCAAGACATTTATTTATCAGTCAGTTTCAGACGTCCGCACATGCCCGCAATGCGCGGGCCGTTTATTCAATTTGTTTTGGTTATCAGCCGATTTTAGGAGAGCATTTGTTCTGAAAAATGAAATATGATTTATTCGGGCGCAGCTGGTCTGGACAAAACCTCCGCCAAACTCCTTAGTGAATGCCCCGATCTAATGTGCGAGTCGCTATCTGATTAATATTTAATCAGTGGTTAAAAACAGGGTTATTTTCTAACAAGTGGAGGCCTACTCTGGGACCTTACGTCGGCGTAACTTTTGGCGACCGACTTTAGGCGATTTTAGCCGACTTAAGCAAAATTCGCCAAAGCATTATGGCGATTTTAAGCAATTTTAGGCGACTTAAGGCAATATTGGGCGACTTAAGGCGATTTTAGGCAACTTAAGGGCAATTTTAAGTAAATTGAGGGTGTATTCTAACTGGCCCTGGCCCAACCAGCAACCTCGAGGACCAGGAGTTGTCCTTTGTAAGACCTCTGCCCCCACGCCCTCTTTTGATGAATGTAACAAACTAAATTTGAACGTGCACAGGTAGTGAAGCCCCAGCCATCACACATTCACTTTTTAGACTGCGGGCCTTACCATCAGAACAAGGTCTCATGCCCAGATCTTATTATTGACACTCGACTCACTAACATAACACTAAACAGACTTGAAGTGAATCAGTCAATACCAAGGTGTGATGATTACTGTGAATTGAACTGAGCATGCTTTATGCCCACAAAGAAAATGATCACAGCTGGAATTGCCTGATACATAATTCATCTAGTTGACACGAGAATTTTTTTTTATATTAACCATTAAACTTAAAATACTGCAATAATATAACAAGAACAGTCATCATATCAGTCATGATTATGTTTTCAAATATATACACATCAACAGATGAGATGACATGCATAAAAGTAATGCTATGTTGCCTACACTGAAAACATAAAACTTAGATTTGGTAACCTTCCAGGACACTCCAGGGCACTCCAAAACAGCTTGGGTCTTTTCAGAAACTATAAATTGTAATCAATTGGCTGTTTTCCTGTCACGTAAAAATAATCCACGAACACTTTTGGAAACAAAGGGTATATTTCTCCGCAATGTGACTTGCCTTTGCTTTTCATACTGCTGCAAACTTGAGCATCATCTTGAATACAATCACCAGCTCAACAAAAGTAAGAGTCCTGGACGATTCCACCGACCCGCGTTTTGCCTGTCACTCAAACAAATGATCTTCTCTTTAGCTGGCACAATACGGTAGCCCTATCCAAAATTCGTTATCAACAACCATATTTCAAAACGCAGTAGAAAAAAGACTCATGGCATTCGCCATCTTTCATTCCTCTCTACCCACGATTCCTTTTTACCCAGTATGCTCGTTCCCAGCTCCACGCTTCCTTTCAAACATGTGCATTTGTTTACCAGGCTCCGAGATAGAACTTAATTTCCGGCGCTAGCCTCATTGGAAACGACATTTCGATCTTCCCAGTGGTCGATTACAGGAAAAATTTGATAACCAAGAATTGTAATGACAGCCGCATGGAAATTTGCGGTCTTTACATGTGTTTGTGCACGAGAACTGATCTGATAAGATGAGCGCCTGGCCGATTTTTGTCTGAGATGCTTGAAATTCGTCCCAGCTAACCTCAGGTGTATTTTGTAGTGGATGTTTCTTTGTATTGTCTGTGATTTCTGTGGCTGTAAAAGGTTATGAGCGGATAACTTATGAGCATTTTTCTGTCTTCTATATCCTCTTTAAAACCCTTACATTTTCATTCAATATCACCCGTAATGCCCCCTGAAGAGACTGTATTCAAACCTGCCTTATTGACTGTCTACGTGGAGGTTCATTAGATGTGGTGTGCCCCATGGCACAATTCAAGGCCCAGTCATATTCCTACTATACAGTAATGACTAACCACAATGCCATCATTTACGCCGGCAAGGATACAAGGGACATCAATGAATGTCTCTACCAGGATTTGAAATCTGTACATAAGTGGCTGTTTCCTAACTACAGTCTCGGTCAATAATTATTGGGACATTTGACACCTCTGAGGACGATACCCATTCCCCCGTTCAATGTTGTACAAACTGCTGGCGTTTCTAACAGAAAATAGCACATGTTCTAGTCTTTTCAACATTGCAAAGGGGGGAACGGGGAGAAGTAGACAAGGTGTCCCAAGATTATTGACCGACCCTGTATAACGTTAAAAAGGCATATAAAATGTCACGTCGTCATAGGAACCGACCTTAAAATGTCTGTAAGTTTTTAGTGGTGGAAGTTTGTAGTAAGCTGTGTGTTTGCCGTCTTTTATTGTAAATTCTTTTTAACTTTTTTAGACTGGGCCCTTGAAAAAAGGGCAAAACGTTGGGGTGCATTTAATGTAATTATGAATGCTTAGTAAACTTTGACAGCACGTCAAAGTTTCCGTTACGAATATAATCGCTGTGCGACAGTCTGTATTTACTCCGTACTGTCAGTGGTTATGTTTCTCAGTCAACTGCGTTGATTTCGTAAATCTAGGAAGTGAACTGCTGCTGTGATACGAAATTGTAGGTTTCATTTTAACAGGAAACCACCATTAGGCAACGCAAATGGATGCAGTTGCGAACACTTTTCAGGCACAAAGAGGGTGCATCTCTCTTCTCAGTAGAAGAGTCGTCTGAAGTGTTTACTTCAGGTGGCGTATAGTCACAGTACAGTAAATATCGTGCCCTCTCCCCGCTGCTTCAGTGAGTTCATTCCTGCACCATCCTAAAGCAGGTGAAAACTTCTAGGGAATAAAATACATAGCGCTAAGTAGGTCTTGTTTGTCAGTTACAGGTCATGCGCGACAAACCCGGTGAAAAGAACTAATGAACTAACGGTTCACCATTTCACTGCCCAAAAAATTACATTGCTATTAAACTTCCTTTCTTAAATTAGATTTCTTTGAAATCTGCTAACAGCGTAGAAAGTATTTTAAGGCAGGAAAAAGGATTAGAAGCCAAAGTGTTTTTAGGGGAGATTGTTTTTATGGTGAACCGTCACTTTGACAAGAGATTATAATTGGTAAACAATTTCTATGTTTTTAAGACGGTTCACCATTTTGAGTGAGCACTGTGCAACTTGTACTGGACAAATTAACAAATCCATCACACGCAGCATTCTACATATTCTAAAGAATCGTTCTTTGGGAATGTAGCGCTATTGCACATCCCAGTGTTGTGAAATTGATGTGCGAAATGGTGAATCGTGGCGCTCTATAATAAAAAAAATAATAATAAAAAATAAATAATAATAATAATAATAATAATAATAATAATAATAATAATGATAATAATATTTAACCAGGGAGCCCACTCGCCTTGGCGGTTTTCAGTGGGGCCCTGCAAATTATAATAAAAATAAAAAATTGAAAACCAAGAAAAGAGATAAAAATTGATATTATAATATAAAAACTAATTTTGAAATACTATAACAATTAGATAGGGCGTAGTTGACATGTATGACATGTACTTCATGTACCGGAAGTGCCTTGTTAGCGAGAGTTTGATAGACTGAAAGATAAGTCGTTCTTTGTACATGAATACGTTCAGATAATGGAAGATTTGGACCATTTGCTCACGCTTTTTTTGTTCCGTAAATATTAAACCCGAGCGCGGGTATTACTATCGATGCGATCTGTACAAACCATGATGGTAAGATTTTATTTCCACTGAATCAACATTTCTCGCTGTGTATTTTTTAAAATATACTTTCAGCCTAAGTCATTCTAGAATGTCTTGGAACACGTACTTTCACGTTTCATTTGGCATTCTTGCCTTGAAAACCCCGAAATGACGCTCTTAACGTCGGGACGCATTTATCTCACTTTAGCGTGACTACAACGCCTTGTCTTTAAAATGCCCTGTTATCGCTTATCACACAGTCTCGGTCAAGAATTCTTGGGACATTTGACACCTCTGAGGACGATACCCCTTCCCCCGTTCAATGTTATACAAATTGCTGGCGTTTCTGACAGAAAATAGCACATGTTCTAGTCTTTTCAACATTGCAAAGGGGGGAACGGGGAGAAGTAGACAAGGTGTCCCAAGATTATTGACCGACCCTGTAGCATACTTTAACCTAAGTAAAACTGAATTCTTATTGATAACTTCAAGGCAAAGGCAAGTTAACTTGATTGACATCCTGTGACTCCCGTCTCTTGTTATTAATAAATTCCCCACTGAGTAGGTTTCTTGAACAAAATTCCTTGGCGTACTTCTGAAAGCATAAACTGAAATACTCACATACAACATTTTTGTAAGATAGTTACTCCAGCCTTGAGTGCAATTAAGGACATTAGAAGTCTTGTACCATTCCACACTCTTCTGAACATTTCTAATGGGTTGGGGCAAAGCCCTTGTTTGATTACAGTAGCACAGTGTGGAAATACTGCGGTAATAGTCACGCCCATGAACTCCAGAAACTGCAAAACCGTGCGGCTTGTATCTTGTTGTCTGGTCCTTATTATTCAAATGTTACTGACTTGTTCCAAAGGCTAAATTGGAATACCTCAAGGAACCAGAGGCTTTCTACCAAAGTTATTTTGACTTTCAAAACCTTAAATGAAGAGACTGACGATTATCTATCATAGATTTATTAATAATAAAATGAGGTTGGTCCTTCCACAACCTCGCACCGATAATTTTCCAAACATTTGTGTTTCATCGATGAATAGCCTTTCTACTGAAATTAAATCATCCAAGACTTCAAATGAATTGAAGAGCGCTTCAGGCGATTTAACTGGCTGGTTGCCAATTAATTTCCGCGACGCTGTGCTAGCTTTGAAATGTATGACCAGCTCCACCCCTCATATCTGTCATCACAGTTTACGAAAAAGGGTCGTGTGACTCGAACTTCGGAGCTTCTATAAATTGCTTTATTTAAGAAAAAGAACCTTTTTCTAATGCTTTTTCTAATGATTCCCTCAAACTAAGCGACTCTGTTGCCGCTTTCAAACGCAAATTAAGGGCTAAACAGCCCGTAGTCAATTTGTATTGTTTGTTTTATCATTATTACTATTTTATCGTATCTCATTGTACATTTTTAATAATTTTATTGTAGTTTCATTATAATTTTAATTGTCACTGAAGACCCCCTCCCACGAGCGTCAAGTTGAGTAGGCGTAAAATTACACGGAATCCCTGCAAAACAAGACTTTTTGTTTGTATTTATTTGTATTTGTATCTGAAGTACGACATAGTGCGATTTAGTGAGAATATACAACGACCCATACGGAAGGGGGACGAGAAAGATTTTTCCCAGGGAAATCTCTTCAATTTTTATTATCTGTATGTTTTAGCCTTCAAAACCAAAATACCTAAACTTTTCAGGATAACATCTTTTATCATGTTCATTCACAGGACATTACTGATTTCATGGTAAAACAAGCCCAACTATGAAAGCTATGGTGGCCAGTTTTTGATTGTAAAATTACTGAGATACGCGCGTTCTGAATGGTCAAAAACCAATTGACTAGTTTCACGGTAGACCAACAGAAAACAGAGCGAATCTCACAAATAAATCCTTTCCTTTTTTTCTTTAAGCCGAGCATTTTATTGTCATATTTCGATGTCATTTATTGTTCACTTTGAGTTTAGGATTCGTTAGCTTTACTTTTCTGTGTATATATCGAGACTGGAAACAAGTAAACTTTTTAGCATAACTGTTTTGTCATGAAAGATGTTATTCATCGTGGTTTGAAATGATAGTTCAGTTAATCGTTTGTCTCAGGATTTAGTGACTAAATAGCACCTGAATAAATGACTAAATCGTGAGATAAACGGTTAACTGAATTGCCATAATTGTTTTATTAGATGGTACAACGCAAACAAATGTACGTACACACTACCTTCAGACCTCAACTTACAACTGAGAATTTAAGGATGTACGGGTGAAGAGTAATTGAATATAGAAGCATAAAGAGTAGCATTGAAAATTAGCTATGTACAACTGACGAGGAACGGTGTACAGAAGTATAAAAACAGAGGAACGTACGTCTATTGAATGAAAATGTCGACTACATTTACAAACAAATTCATGAGAGGGATGTCATGTTTCTAAGGTAAAGACTCTGAAAAGGGGTGGAGTTGGGAGGGAGGGAGGGGGGGAGTTTTGTAAAATCAATTTGCTGAATAGGTGTCCACTTAAGGGGGGTTGAAAGATTTAAGGCATCGTGGGGGAGTAGGGTGTGTCAGTCATGCTTTCTAATCACGTGGGCACGCTTCAACTGAAAACTCGTGGCGATGTGCCTGTCGAAGCCCGTAAATCGGACAACAAACTCAGCAAAAGTAAAAATCCCTTTAAAGAGTGCTTAACTGCACGAGTGTATGTTTCAAGGAGATGTATGTTCGTGTGACTGGCTGAAACAGAATGCAACAAAGATTTTACTGTGTAGTTTTGTAAATGGGATATTCGTGAAGCACAAATGTATTGCCTCTTTTTTTAGTTATATGCTCATCAATGTTTACGCATATTAAAACCTGTTTTGTGGAAATCACGTACAGTATTTAAATGGTTAAAACTTTTTGTGCCGAGAAATTGACCTCATCTTTGGTAGCCCCTACCGGTGCCTATCATGTTGGATGCTAAAGAAATTTTTTGAGGCGGCCAGGGTTTATGAGCAAGCAGAGGTGTAGTATAAATGGAGTGGAATTGTCGTCTGAGCTTGAATTTCAGGAGGTCTGCCCACTTAAAGTTGGTTATTTTAGATCCTGGAGCTTTAAAATGGTGTCCGCTTCCATTTACGATACGTGGCCGCTTACAGGAGTATGTAGAGTTTTAGTGGAGAAATCGCCGGGACCGCAGTTTGGTGTCCGCTTACGGGAGGTGTCCGCAAGGGAAGCTCGACTGTAATCAGTCGAAGTCTTTTTGATAGTATAGTGTGACCCACATTTCTATGATCTCTTTAGCAAGGGGATTAGAGCTTTTGAGACCGTGGGTATCATATTTCGATTCCTCAAAAGGGTTGGACTCCAATGTTTTCTAATCCACCATCGAAGAAATCTTTCCCTTTGTCTTTCTTAATCCATGTGGATTTTATGTCCCCTTTGCCACTTTAGGGGAAGCAAAAAAGAGATAGTTCGATTCTTTTATAAGAAGGTTGTAAAATCAGGAGATCGGTTACTTGAGAGGCGAGAAGGCTTGTTTTAGAACCGTACTTTTCCTACGTCTGCCTATCTGTTAGAAGCTAAACACCACTCAATTTGACAAATCTTTGATTTCCTTCAAACTTTCTGTAGGAGACAAGGTTGGTATAGGATAAATGAAAATATATCTCTTTTGTTGGTAATCTTTCGAAGACCCGAGATTTTGAAGCAAATGTTGTTCACATCCGGAGCCCTCAAAATCGCCCTTTCGTCGAGTAGAAATTAGCCGATTTTGGGATGTCTGCTGCCAACCATATATTTATCCGAACTTTCATACCAGTAATACATATCTCATGTTAATTTAGAAACATGGTGGAAAAAGTTCCAATTATCGAGATTTGTTGAAACGACAGAGTCTCAAACTGGCCAATGTTAACGATATCACAGGAAGCGGGTCAAGTGGTGACACAAAAAAAAAGTTTCCCAAAATTCCGACTTACTCTGACAAGTTTGAGGCTAATTTTAAGTTCGCCTAAGGACTTCCACAATAGGAGTGGCGCGCTACTCGTGGGAGAACCATGTATGCAAGAATTACCAATCAATTTACCCCAGCTGCCATATGCCAGACAGGAGGTAACAATGATAGGAGAAATCCTAAACACCCAACCCCTCACTGGAAGTCAGGCAACAAAAAGTGAGGTGCTAAAACGAATGACTTCAGCTGCTTTAGTTCACATTGCAGCTCATGGATCAAAGGAAACTGGAGAAATTGCTTTGGCACCAAACCCCGGGTGGACATCCGAGTTTCCTAAAGAGCAAGACTACATTATGAGAATGTCAGATGTGCAAGCAGTTGGTCTTCGAGCAAGGCTTGTTGTGCTTAGCTGCTGTCATAGTGGTCAGGGGGAATTGAAGTCCGAGGGTGTGGTCGGTATTGCACGGGCCTTCTTGTACGCTGGAGCGCGGTCTGTTTTAGTGTCACTCTGGGCAATTGATGACGAGGCCACTATGGAGTTTATGAAACGTTTCTACCAACATTTGAGAAAAGGAAATAGCACCAGTGTGGCTCTTCACCAGGCTATGAAATCTCTTCGAGAGTCAGAGAAGTTCTTTGCTATGAAGTACTGGGCTCCATTTGTACTGATCGGTGACGACGTCGCACTTAAATTTGGAGAAAATGAATGAAAACGTAAGTTAAATTTCCCTGAAATTTCTTGGTAATTTAATAGCACATTTTTACTTCACAAATAAAGAATGTGATTAAGCAGTCAACAGGCCCTGCTTTACCAAACAAACCGCGGATAAGAAAATGAAAGAGACTGTTAATAATAATTTCAATGCCGTATTTTCCTTTCCTAAAATTTTCCTGCCACAATCTAATCCCCTTGTATACTTTAGTAAAAGACATCTTCACGTTTTTTAGGCCAGAACTGAAATACCACAGAAGACTTTTTACTTGAAATTTTAGCATTCATTTTGTGGCACCTCTCTCTTTTCTCGCAACAAAACCAAGTAACCTTGTAGACCTCCATCGCAGACGAGCCCTCAACTAAGCACTGAGAATAATTTGAAATATTTGCTGACGCATTAACACATTCCTTTGTTGGCAGCGACTGCGTTATCCATATCCATCAGGTCCAGATATCAAGCAATTGACGAGTACGTACTGAACGAACAAGAATTTTTAATATCCTTTTTTTCTCAGTCTAATACAACTGATGAATAACGTATAACTGTAAGAATAACGTAAGGGTTTTTTCTATTGTTTTTCACTCACACACCATCGATTATCGAAATGCTCGAAAAATCAATCTTAAATTTTGTTGTGTAAAATAATTGAAAACAAACAGCAATGTAAACTGCATTAATGCGAATAGTATCCAGGATTCCACCGGAATAGTATAACAATCAACAATTCAAGTAATGCTTAACGGCTTTCATTTAAATGATCGAACTTTAGGGTTTCATCCAGAGACTTAAAGAATAGAACCGCCTTTTACAGCACAATAAACGCCAACGGAAAGTATTGCCATAAGCGGTCAATTCAGTGGTCACATAGGATTTTATCCACGGACTCAAAAGGTACGACCACGTTACATTGAGATTCAAGGTTTGGCTCTGGGCGGGAAAGGGTAATGTATCAGTCAATTCCAGCGGTGCCCATCCCCCCCCCCCCCCCGGGCATTAGTCGGGCATTTGCTCACGTTTTAATCCTGGGGGTGGGGCATTTGAAATTTTATCACTGCCCGGGGGTCGGGCATTTGCCTACCCCCGGGACGACCCCGGGGCATTTGACAAGGTGAGAAAAACGCTCCGGTGTAGTCAGTCTGAGGTCGTCCATGATCTTCCATTCCTTTGTTGCTGTTCGCTGATTGATTTCATCGTTTATTGATTAAATACTGTATCAAGTGAAATTAATTCTACGTACTATATGGATTTTTAAGCTATCCGAGATGACCAGTTTAGTAAAAATATTTTATGTTTTTGGCCGTTTGTTAAATACAGATCATGCATTTTCAGTTCTTCGAAATTATTTTAAAAGCATTTCTTTTAATATAGCATATTTAACAAAACACTTATAAGTTGTGTATGTCAAAATCAAATAAATGAACGTGTTATTGATATTAATAAAGTATCATTATTTTGAAAACAAATGAACAACGGAAGGGGAGACGCACAGGTATAAAATAACCGAAGCGCATTGATAATAATGATGAGTGACACTTTTTTGTTATGATTTATTATTAAAATCTTGAGCAGTGTTGCTTTCTAGATGATCCCGGGAGTGGGGCATTTGCCTTCTATTTTGGTCCCACCCCAGGGCATTTGACGGACTTACTTGTCCCCACCCCCGGGAATTTGCCATTTTTAAAAAAAAAATGCTAATGCCCGGGGGTTGGCCCGGGGGGGGGGGGTGATGGGCACCGCTGGAATTGACTGATGCATAATTGTAAGATAAGCGCTCCATTTCAGTCTGTAATCGTCCCAAGAATAATCCCGGAGAGCGCCGTCGCGTAAATTCGATTTGTGAACCATGAGTATGTTTGCAGACAGCATTGGAAGATGCTAATAAATAGTTATTCCACAAGTGCACGTTGAATATGAGGTTATCGCCTCTTATCTGACAAGCGAGAGTGGAATAATTGTTTTATAAATTCTCAACCTCGGCAATCGTTGCTTCATTTTTTTGCAATGTTTTTGTGCGAAACGTTTGCTTGGCGGGGAAATGATTGATCGCCGCGGGACTTGATGGCATAAAATTTTCCTTATAAGGCAGAAAGGAGGGTTATTAAGTAAATAAACCCTTTCCAATGGCTAGTATATCGGAGGATAATGCAGGAGGCTGAAAGATTGTCCAAAAATCACCAGTTGGTCGAAAAGCGAGGCTTCAGGGGCAACTGTGAAATTTTGAGGACAATCTTTCAGCCAAGGGCATTATCCTCCGATATACCGGCAAGTTAGGAAGGGGTTATTTATTTTACAACCCTCCGATTAGTTTCAACAACGTGCACGCCTTATTGTGTTAAAGAGAAATCATTCAGTGAGGATCACAGCACATTTGCAGCTAAGCAAATCCAAGCTGGATAGTTTACTCGATTTTATTACACTGTGATTTAATCTGAAAAGTTCCAACCTGAAAAAGTGACTTCCTTTCTTGTTTTTCTCTCATCAAGAGAATCGGACGACGGGTATCGCCTGTTACCCGCCGTCCGATTTTGTACCACGTGATGTTTTTCATCCGATGAGCGCGCGCGCGAAAATTAATTGGTGGGTTATAATCGCTGATAACCTGAGAAAGCTAAAATTTCATTAACCGAGATTGAGAATTGCGACCTTTCACTAATGAATCATATCTATAACAGAATCGGACTTAAAACAGCTAAGAGCATTTCTTAGATCTTTTGGTTCAACAGACAACTGAAAGTCTTTTTAGGGACCTATTCATGTTCACCGCCCACTGCAGTGCGCGCACTGACGAATAAATGTCTTAATAGTGTTCAAGCTCGGCCTGCTTTGGTCGGCTTGTAGCTAATCAGAATCGAAAGGTTCATTGTACATACTTTTACATTGTGAGCAATTACTATGTAAAAGCTTATTATACGGCTCATTTAGCCCAAGTGATAACAAACGTTACTGAGGGTAGCATGGAGGGGATTTTCAATAAGCTTTAAGTTGTGAGCCTTATCTTATATAGGTTTACCCAATCCCTGGCCTCGATATCGCCTTTGGAGGAATCTACTTCTCGTTCGAAATCAAATTGGCTATTGCATCTACAACCAGATATTAAATATATCTATGCTGTAGTTTTTTTTGTGGAACAGTGTCGTTAATTTCGAGGGCTTAGAAGATTAGTCCGTCCGTGTCAGGTTTTCGTAAAAATTTAATGCAGGTGAAACTCTGAGACTGAAGGCTGTAAGACAGTGAAAACAAGGCACTTTTTCTGAAATAGCAACCACAATCAACAACAGTTCTTAAATGTTAGAACCGTGTATCTTACGACACTGTTCCTTTATATTAAGTTAAATAATGATTAAGCTTTTGAATTCGTTGACATTGCCGACAATTTTTAAACTAAATATTGCTGAGGAATTCCAAGCCTGTCGCCCTAGAGGAGGTCTCTCATGAAACAGGAAACCTAAGGAAAAATAACGACCTAAAGTCTATCCAGCATTAGTGTAACCCAGACGATGAGGCACAAGTCAGAGATTAACTGTCTTAATCATACAAGGACTTGTGTTTATGTGAAGGCAGACCTAAAGGACCTTTACAAACAGAAATGAAAGAAATCAAGAACTGTTTTCGGGAAAGTACCAAGAACTGAGAACTGTGAAAGCTTGAAGGCAAGTGCCATGGTTTACTGAAGTCATCTTTATAGAAACTGAGAGCGTAAACCTAGCTGTTTTTTTTTTATCCTGCAAAGTTCTCAGGATTCAACGCATGAGCGTACTCCGATATTCGGAGAAGATACTGTGACCCGAAAATAAGAGCAGCGAAATTCTGTAATGGCGACACAGCAATTAAAGTTTTATGCTTCTTGGTGAATTACGTAAGTTATATCTAAACGAAGAGTGCGTTATACAATTTATGTCTGGCCAGCTGGATAAGTCAGTTTGTAAATGATACGGTTGAGGTAGCAAAACTATTCTTGAGGAATTGGCATTGTTTTGGTAGTAGCACTAACGATATGGCGTGTTTTGAAATGCGTTTGTGGTTGTATTAAGATTCAAAGTATATCGGAAGCTTTGCTAATCCTAAAATCGCTTCAATAATAAACTGACTTAAATGGCGTCATTGAAATGATATAGCCCCATTTACACTTAAGAAAAATCGGCTAGGCAAGGATGGATATTGGCTAGGGTAACGTAACTTTCTGGAGAGGCAAGGAAAGTTTACACGCACTACTTTTCATGCTTACCGTTTTTGTATTAGGCAAGGATGTTTTGTTCCAGGCAAGGATGAAAACAACGATGGTGAGCATGCGCACTTATTAGACACAACATGGCGTCCACAGTTCTGTTAAGTTTATTCCACTCCATGCGGCGAAAAGAACAAGACAATTGTCGTCGAGAAAACCGGCAACCCATTAACGAGCTAGCAAAACGAGGGAGGGCGTTAAGGCTCTTGCGGTCAAGGAAAAGGAAAATAATGGTGATCCTAATGTCTTTAGTAACATTAATGCTAAACCCACCACGTGACCGAATGTATTGGATGAAGCCGCATAGCGACGATTGGTTTCAAACAGCTGACAATCACTTCACCCAGGAACAATGGTACGAGAACTTTCGTGTCACGAAAGATACGTTCACGATCATTCTCAATGAAATTGAAGGCGAAATATCAAAGCAGGACACTGCAATGCGCAAAGCTGTTCCAGCCAGGAAGAAGCTGGCGATGATACTCTACTATTTGGCCTCAACAGCCGAGTATCGAACTATTGCCAACCTTTTTGGAGTATCAAGGGCATTCCTTTGTAATTGCTTCAAAGATGTGTGTTGTGCCATTATTAAGAATCTGCAGAAAAGATTCATTTACATTCCGACGAATGATGAGCTAGAATCTGTCCTTGAATCCTACAAAGAAAAGTGGGGATTCCCAATGTGCGCTGGGGCAATAGACGGGACACACATTCCTATTATTGCACCCAAGGAAAATCAAATTGATTACGTAAACCGAAAAGGTTACCACAGTGTTGTCATGCAGGCTGTAGTTGACTGTAATTACCTTTTCAGGGATATTGTCATTGGATGGCCCGGTAGCGTACACGATGCCCGTATCTTGTCTAATTCCAAATTGTATAAGAAAGGAAACGACAAGAGATTATTTCCAGATACAAGGGAACGTATCGGTAGCCAAGATGTTCCTATCATCATACTTGGTGACCCTGCTTATCCTCTGCTACCATGGCTTTTGAAGCCATATCCGGAAAACATCAATACACCCCAAAGCCAAAGAGTATTTAACTACAGATTGAGCAGAGCTCGAATGACAGTGGAAAACACATTTGGGCGATGAAAGGGAAGATTTCGGAGATTTTCCAAGAGGATAGACATGGAGGTGCCGGGGGTAGTGAATTTAATTGCTGCATCATGCATTCTTCACAACATATGTGAAGTCCAAAAAAATGAAGTTTTGGAAGCGTGGATAAATGAAGCAACTGCATTGCCTCAGCCAAATTCACTTCCAATTGTGCTTGACGAAGCTGATGATGCAACAGACATTCGCTCAGCATTTAAGACCTTTTTTATGTCTCAAAGAGGAGCGAATATTGGAACAGGTTCATAACCTGCACCCTTAGTTGACTGTATAAAACAGTTCAACAAAACCGCAAGTTAACAAAGTTTTATTTCAGCGGTTTGTTAAGCTCACCTGCAGAACAAGTTTCTTAGAGAAAAACTTTGCAACTGGTTATCAGATGACATAAATTAGGAAATGGTTTCAGCACCGCTCTTCCCCACAAGTTGAAAGAGGAGGCTAAGAAATTAGATGAGACCGTTGTTGGTGTTTTTAAATTCCTTAAAATGATTTCAGAAGAGTAAATTTGTTGAGTTTTAAAAGAAGCACCACTGTAACAAACCTGGAATTACTTTTTACCGTTGTCTGTTAAGTACCTAAATTTTTAGAAAAAAAGTGATCAAGAAGGGTATTTAAACTTTTACGTTGGAGTTGGAAACACAACATACTATCAGAGTCACAAATTAAATCTAAAAATACAAATGTTGAGATTTTCCACTGTAAGTGTGATAACTAGGAACAAACTCTGTCAATAAACCTACTTATCAGTAATATCTTTGGGTAAGGTCCCTACACAAATTTTACGATAGCTATGAATAAAAACATCACATTAATGAAACAACATGCAATGAGCCATGAAAATTCCTTGGAGAGTGACATTCCGAAATATAAATTATCCAGCTTACACACAGCTTCAAAGCAATAAGTAACAAGTAAAGGCTGCTTTCCACATGATCGCTACCATCGCTACCATCACTTCAATCGCTGGAAAAACGTTCAGCAATCGTTGTGATCATACGGAAACCACACTTCAGCGATCCTAGCGATCACAGCATTTCACAACGATCGCTGAAGAGTGGTTTCCACGTGATCACAACGACTGCTGAACGTTTTTTGCAGCAATCACAGCCATCGTAGCAATCGTAGCGATCATATGGAAACCAGCCTTAACGGTTGTCATAGTTGTTTTACACTTTTATACTAACAGTCTGAGGTAACTCAACTTGAAGTAGAGTAGCTTTGCATTTCAATGCATTACAATTGAGTATAGCTTGATTCTGATGATGCACATGAACTTTTATCCATTGCACCACCCATAAATGCATGGCCCCATTCAAATGACCTTCTACCAGTTTCATCAATTACACTTGGACAGTAACCTCCAGGTACAACTGAGGTAGACTGGATACTTGTTGCAGGTAAATATGCATTGCGTGTTAAGAGTTGAAGAACAGCTAATTCGTGTTCTCTCTCCTCTCTTCGCCTTACAGCCTCTAATTTTGCCTGCTCCAGTTGCAATGCCATCTCACGCTTGTGGCGGTCTTCCTCCATTTTAAAGAATCTGAGAGAAATAAAATAACTAATTAGACATACAGTAAGTATTTTGATTTGTGCAAGACAATGGATCCATAAAGAATATTTTGCCCAAATAAATAGAACTTGAGAATTATACAGAAAACAACTGTTCACATGCAAATCTCACATGATATTATGAACAGATTCATTTAGTTATGTTTCAGGTTCTTAGTGCTGTTTACTTTTGCTTACTTCAAAGTTGACTGTGATGTACTAATTTTGTAATTATGTTGCCATAGTAACACGGTCATGTGGAAATCTCATGACCATATTAGGCATTGTATTTTAATTCCATTGTGTTGTGGAAGGGATCTATAAAAAATATTCGTCCTTATGGGAACTAACTGATCACGTGACCATGACATCATAGTATGATAGCATATTGGTATTTGTTACTTCTTCGCCCTTAAAATAAAACAACAACAACAACAGAAGCCCTCGGTCAATAGCCGGAAAATCAGAAAACGACTTAAAGATGCTTTTTGCACCTATTACACTTTTTATAATTTTGCAGTAAAGTACCTATCCATTTCTGAAGTTGCTGAAGTTACCATCTTATCACAGAGAATCTCAAGAGACCGCTCCAGCTTAGTTTTCTTGGTAATGCTCTTGGATTTTACTTTTACACCAGATGGTTTCTCAACAAATGGCTTCACATCTGTACTTGAATCAGTTGTTGCAATTGATTCATGAGGCATTTCAGGTAAATCATCCTGTGGTGGGGGTGTTGACCTGCTTTCGATAACGTTACCACCGTCAGAAATCTCGGTACCAGTGTCATCTTCATCTAAGAGTTAAAGGACATACATAACCGGTTCTTAACAAAGATACCTCTATACCCCTGATAACGTTAACCAGAATCGAACCACTGACTCGCTTTGTCATCTTTAATTAGTCCAGTCTATATACAATTACACAATTCAATTACAATGTCTACCAAACATTAATACAGTTCAAGATAACAAAACAAATCAGTAACAACTACAATTACTATTACCGTTATCAACTTCTCTGTTTTCTGACACCAGCATGTCACCTTCTCCTTCTTCAGTCTGGTCAACACTTGAATCAAGGACCCGAGGTGGGGAGATGTTGGCTCTGTGACCCAGGATGCGGTCCATTTTATCAAAGAATTTCCACTTTCGCCCTCGTGCTCTGCCACTCTTACTTGTTTTCGTTTTTTCTTCCTTGTACTTCTGACGAAGTTTTCTTATCTTGTTTATTATTGCCTTCAGATCACATTTGACGCCTATGATGAAGGAAAGAGTGCAAAAAACTATAGGTTCGTCACAACTGAGCTTCCAAGATGGCACTAGATATTTATACTTCACCTTGTTGGACTTGTAATGTGCGGTATACGGCCGTTTTCTCCCTCGGTGTTTTTGCATTGTCGATACTGAATTGTATTGTTTCTTCGGCCCATAAATCGATTAATTTTTCCACTTCTTCGGTTTTCCAACTTGTCTTCCCTCTTACCTCGGTCGCCATCTTGAAACTGGTTTCAAGCATGCGCTGTATCTCTGAGGCATGCGCACAATCATCGGGAAAAGTGCGGGGAGCACGTATGAGCGTTTACACCACGACCAAAAACAGGAAGGTGCCGCTTTTCACCCTTGCCTCGCCGATTTTTTAGAAAAAAGGACAACGTCCGGATGTGGTCCCAAAACCGAAAAATTCATCGGCGAGGCAAGGCAGGCTTAAACTGTTTACACGATACAATTCATCCTTGCCTTGCCGAAAATGAAAATCACCTTTGCCACTTTTTATCCTTGCCTAGCCGTTTTTTTCTGCAGTGTAAATGGGGTTATAATCGACCAGACACGACAAATGGTAGTTTAAATTACAGTCAAAAAATATACGGAACGACTGATCCTTACCGTCCTGTAACGTATTTACTCATTCTACTTTTGTATCCCCTGAAGAAGGTTTGTTTTGCAAACCGAAATATCGGGCAATTTTTTGTTTCATACATTTTTTTGCTTCACGTATTTCGTCTTCTGTGTCTTCGTTTCTTTAACTGCCGTAAGGATCAGTCGTTCCGTATATATTTTTACTTCAAATGTTTTACTGATCCAGGTCTACTTGAGATCCGGCAACTCTCAACGCCTTGTCGTCGCTGTGGTCTTTCCAATTTATAAACGAAGTTACAGTCTACTGTGTTATGGTAACGTGCGATCAGGTCTTCCCCTTCCTTCTAATCCCCGCGTTTTCCCATTTTGCTTTAACCCATTCACTCTAAGCTTTTTTCAGAAAAAAACGCCATTTTAAGCCATGAAGGCTTTAATTTGGCTCCTGTCTGCTCAAATCCCGGTCCAAACGTTGATAACTTCCTCTGTAGCATGGAAACTAAACTTCTCTCCTATTTCCGAGGTAGTTTCGAAAATGTGATTTCGGGCATGCCCACAATTTAAAATTTGAACAGTTTTTTAACGAGAAAAACACCGTACCCGGTCGTCTTTCAGGGTCTTAGTGCTCAGTCCCGTTGTGTTGTCTTTGGTTCTCAATTCACCTTTTTTGAGTTTTTAGGCCATGTGATAGTCTCCTTGGACTAGAAAAGATTTCGCCCAAACTTTCAGGAAAGCGGAAATTTTCAACGACAAATAATAACCTGTGCCAAGGTCACGTTTTGCATCAATTTCACAAGGAAACTTTTCGTGTTTCTTTGTGCAACTCTGGTCTGTTTTCAGTGAGCGCTACGGTTTGTTAGGAGTGTGCCTGGTGCTTCAATTGGCTATCAAAAACATCTGCTGTCACTCAAAGTGATGACGTCACAAACTGAACAAGGGCAATGGTTGTTTATAGGCGGTTTTGGTCGGCACGGGAGGCAATGGGTTAAAAAGGGAGGAAGGGGAGGAGGATCGCTTGTTAGTCTAACTTTGCGTGTAAATATTATCTTTGATTAGCATTAAAGTGATAAAAACAATCCTTGCAAACCTCTTTGTAGTTATTCGTCCAGATTTCCAACGACTAGAAAAATAAAGTAAGCTGTTGTGCTCATGTTATCCGCAGCATCTCTCGGGCATCTGGCGAGGAAGACTACATTATGTTTGTGTCGTTTGCTCTAGGTACCCTACACCCCCCAAGCTTTCTTGGTAGTAAAGTAATAGAAACGCTCCACTGCAAACCTCTTTGTAGTTATTCGTCCAGATTTCCAACAACTAGAGAAAATAAAGTGAGCTGACGGCCTCACATTATCCTTGGCATCTCTCGAGCATCTAGCGAGGAAGACGGTATGTGTTTGTGGTTTGCTCTAGCTACCCTACACTCTGCAAGCTTTCTTAAGGGGGCTATGTCATCTGTTTTAGCATCGCTTTGAAAATCCAACAGACATGTTTGCATCAATAGCTATTCTACTACACAGAATCTATTAATTAGTGTGTTTGGTGTTTGTTTGCAGATGGCCACGTTGGCAACAAATTCCAACTTGTAAATGTAAATGTTAGGACTTCGTTTTCAGGTTTTGCGTATCATAGATAAAACCAGCAATTACTGATTGCAGAAATTTGCTTGATATCACCCCCTTTATATGTATGACCAAGGTAATAGGATAAAAAACAACAAAAAACAGAAAAATCTTCGTGCCTTTGCCACTTTAACAAGAGGTTGCCTTATTCGTTCGTGAAGCCTTGGATAAGTACCGAAAATAAGTAGATTCGCAGGGAAGGCGCTTGCAGTTTCATGTCTTGAGTATTGGAAACGAAATAAGAACACTCGTGGCTAGGACTTGTGTGCCATCTTGGAAAGGCGCTTCAGCTGCCCATGTGTGTATCTCATTCATGCGTGTGCGTTTTGCCTTTTGGGGAAATACAATTCGTACGTCATCAAGAGTCAAGGGTATTAGACAGGGAGGGGATGTGTACGGTAGAGTCTAGTGAGGGTATTGCTATGACAGTGACGGTTAATTTTTCCAGCACTCATCGAATCTTTGGCCCATTTAGGCAAATGTGTTCACAGCTGACCGTTAAAATGATACCCTCATTTGTCGGTTTGTGGCCCAGCTCGTTTAGGCCTGGATTGTGGCTTCGGCCGGTGACGTCACTGAGTAACATGAGATCGCGCTTCAGACGTCCCTCGGTCAATCGGTTGACGGTTAAGATTTAAGAGTTGACGATTGACAGTTAACCTGACCCTCATAAACTCTAAAGATTTCCTCGACAAGATGAATGTTCGCTGTCCTCTATAGTTGTTGACCAATACTAGGACAAGCAGGATAAACAGGTAATTTCCGTGATCTCTCAAAACGCGAAGTTTTCAATACCCAGTTCTCTCTCTTCCCTCCCAGCTTCCTCATGCAAGTGGTTACTTGCTCCCTTTCGAGTTTGTCATGTTAGACGGACCAGAAAAATCAACTGAGAAACCAACCAAAAAACAAATATGGTAAATCCTCTATTAAGCCCCCGGGGGGCTTATTTATTTCAAGCACGTTTGAGGGGGGGGGCGCTTAATAGAGAGGGGGGTTTATTTCAGAGGGGGGCTTATTTAATTTAGCAAAATGCATTACCGGTAGAAGTCGGTAGAAGTTGGACATTCGCCTATGGAACTGTCGTTCCAGTTGTGTAAATGTTTATCTCATGAAGGTTGTAGCTTAGATTTTTCACTGACGGGAGCGAGGTTTCTTGAGGACGGACGTTTGGTTTCGGGGCGCTATACTGCTTTTTCAAACAACCAGAAGATGGTATCAATTCTCCATAAAGAATTAGAACACAAAGTGGAAAAGCTCAAGCACGTGAAGTTGGAGGTCATGCAGCGGAAGATCAAAAACAAATCCGAACTTCCAGCACGTAAATAAACCATACCGGATCAGTCTTCATGAAGTGTTACAGTCATGATTAATTAGTACAGTCTATCATTTATTAATTTGGTTGTCAAGAATAAGGGGGGAGGGGAGGGGGGCTTAAAAGAGAGTGGGGTCTTAATAACTTTCTTGCTCTGAAAAGGGGGGGAAGGCTTATTAGTGAGGGGGGCTTATTTGAGAGGGGGGCTTAATAGAGGAATTACGGTACTCCTAAATAATACTCTGGGGAAGTCTGGGCACAGCTGCCGCCCACCGGGGACTGTACAGGGGCTAACTCAGGGGAAGAGAAAAATATGTTCACGTTGCACAATCAACGCGCCCTTTACACGTGAGTTCACGATCTCGGAGAGATCTGAAGGATGTAAACAGTCTACTTGTTTCACGACTTCCCCCGCGACCGAAGTAGTTTGCGAATTAAGCCATAATTAAATCCCCCACTAAAACTATCTCTTGGAGAAAACTACTGTAAACTTACGAAAATCCCAGTGGTTCCATATCGAACTTCCCTCGCCCCCTCATGAAAAAAGAAAAAACAAACACCAAGATGCTCGCCGGACAGATGTCGCCAGGTCTTGACAATCCTAAGAAGTAAGGGACGAAATCTATCTCCCTTCCCCGGACCTGCTCTACTTCCCATTCACTATAAAATTCGAGAACTCCCTGGGCTAACTGCCTAATGACAAAAAAAAGGGTCTTGACCAACTAGCTCAAAAAATGACGAGCCACTGCGATCTTCACGACTTCTTGGAAAGCAGGTCTCTCAGTCTCTTCCCTAGGCTTCCTCGGCATCCAATAAGCGACGAACCATGTTTTAATCTGACTTTTCTTTAGTGTTCAAACAAGGTTGCCGGCTTGGAGTTGGTGTTTTGCGAAATGCCGCCATTTTTCTCAGGGGCCACCCCAAAGATGCAATTTCTGCACTGTTCTGATAAGGCCGTCCTATGTAGACTACGAGCAGTCTCTTTTTCTGCTCAGGAATAGTCGAGGGAATAGAACAAGCGAACGAGCGCGAAATCACCTGCGGCGTTGAAACGTGACGCGCGTGTCGTGCCGCTAAAGGCTCATCACGCGCCACATTTCAACGCGGCAACCGATTCAACGCAGCAGGCGATTTTGGGCTCGCTCGCTTGTTCGTTTTCCTCTACTACCCCTGAGCGGAGAGAGAGACTGCTCGTAATCTACATCCATTGTTACAGTATCAGAAGAGCCACGTGTCTGATCCAGACTGAAGGCCTGCAGTAAAAGTATTTCAGAATTAAAAAAAAAACAAATTGGCCTTCCGGGCTATATTTCATTGACAAAATACGCGAGGGTACAGACCCTCCAGACCCCTCCCCTTACAGCAGAACGTCTTGTTCAGTACTATTTCTAATTATTAAGACAACTGCTGATAGATTTCCAAAATAAAGTTCGCTTTCACTTTGTTCTTCCTCGTTATTAATTTTTAAGGCCAAATTTAGATGTTAAAATCAAGTTTCAAATTAAAAATCAAGTGGGATTCCCAATCCCATAATATTCTTTTGTGTCACAGATGGTGGTATGACGGTTCCGAAGATACTAACTCCAAAGACCAACCCTTTTTATTTGAAGTTCGATAAGTCTATAAAAATCGGTCTGGATCGCCAGCCTTTAAAATCATCATAAGTGAAGAGAACTGGAAAATGGTATTTCGAACAAATAGTTTTAAAATAAATCTAAGAAGCCAAAAAACGCAAACCAAACAACACAGAAACAATGTTAGTATTATTTTTATCTGAATTTGTTCATATCCCTGACACATAAAGCGAATTTGTTACATTCCTATACAAATTATCATATTTTGACGAAGTGTGATAATATATTGCACAAGTAAAACAGACCATTAATATATGTAAATACATCGTTTACTTGGTCCGCCTGTGGAAATACACTGAAACTTGATTGAGAGACGATTTTGATGACGACAATCAAAAATTACTGTGCACAATGTATTTAAAGACTAGAACGTGCCAAGCAAAAAAAGCTCTTGTTTATCGAATTGGCTATAACAGCTACGAACGGGAGACAGAATCTGGGGCCAAAATGAGAGAAATTTATGTTGTGGAAATCAACACAAAAAGAATGCTCCATGAAATTCGCGAATTTTAGGTAGCTCAATATTTTAACTTGGCATATTTTATCCTTTTTTTTAATTTGAAGTTAAACCTAAAAGGGAGACTCTTCAGTCAATAAACCAACTGTAGTGTTCTTTAGTTTTTATTTTGCAAGGGATGACATGAATTCCTCCAATTCCAGAGGAGTCATGCACACTTATTTCCAATCTCCCTGAAACAAGGTAGAGGGGGACCTGATTTCTCTGAAAAAAAAAATTCTGCTTACCCTTACTTTCCCATAATAAGGTAGGCCTCCCTTTAGCGACCAGCCCACAAGCCACCTCCTTACCTATCACCCCTTCCACCACGATCCTATTATGAAGCATTGTAAAATGGTCTTCATGGTAGATGGGTTCCTCTCCGAAAGTACCACCCCCACCCCCCTCCTTTCCCTAGGTTGCCAGGTTGCTTTTCCCTAGGTTCTCTGGGTAAAATGTGGCTCAAATGTAAACATACATACAGTTTTTATTATAAAGGTTTGGAGTTTTCAAAAAACAAAAACAGTCAACAAGTTTAGACTGTTTCTGTTTCTGTCGATACATGATTAATGGTGAAACAGATGGATTTCGTGGAAAGTACACCTTTTGTCGTTCATTACGAGAAAATACGCATTCATTTGCGTGACATGGCGACCAATAGCGCGAAGATACATTCATTACCAGCAAAAAACGAACGTTTGCGCATAAATCAGATTCAATAACGATTTTTGCATTTTAATCAACAAGCAATAACATTTTTGGGCATTCTTATGCGTCATTCGGTATACAAAAGAAAAAAATATACTTTCATTTGCACTAACATTCAAGTCGTTAACACCATCTTGAAAGCCAATAGAGACAATAGACAAACATTAAAGTGCATAAACCCTTTACTAACTCTTTTATCACACTGTTTGGAATTCAATAGCATTCCTGGACAGCGTTAGTGTGAATACGACAAACATTAATGCGCTTGTGCAAACAATTGCGCGTTCTTACATTCAATATACAAAAATCGATTTTCAATTGAACAGTACAATTTCAAAAATTATTTTGTTCTGAATTTCAGTTTACCCTTCAGTAATCTCTCTATTCAAACATCTTGGCAGATAGGTCTGCATGAGACGGTACCACTGCACACTTTTAGCTGCGGTCGCAATCTCGATGTTTCTTCAAGCAGTTGTTGTGTTCGAAACTCCCCCAGTGGGATTCCTCGGGCTCTGGCCTCATCTCTGTTATCCATACGTCTTTGAATTTCCAGACACGAGATGTCGGCCTTGATTGCTGCTTTCACACAACTTATTGCCTGCTCCACAATGTTTAGGAAAGGACTGTAGGGGAGAAACATTTTAAGCTTTGTGTTTGGGGCGGGAACGGTTGGGTTTCGGTGGGCTGGCGCTCCGTCATACACAAAGATCACCGACTCGTCGGGATCCAGATTTGTCCTCGCCTGTGCCAGAACAAAATAATTTATGAAATTGTTCTGTTCAATTGAAAATCGAATTTTGTATATTGAATGTAAAGAACGCTCAATTGCTTGTACAAGCGCATTAATATTTGTCTTATCCACACTAACGCTGTCCAGGAATGCTATTGAATTTCAAACAGTATGATGAAAATGTTAATAAATGGTCTATGCACTTTAATGTTTGTCTGTTGTCTCTATTGACTTTGAAGATGGTGTTAATGACTTGAATGTTAACGCAAATGAAAGTATAGTTTTCTTTTTTATATGCCGAATGACGCATAAGAATGCCCAAAAATGCTTTTTGAATGTTGATTAAAATGCAAAAATCGTTATTGAAAATGAGTTACGCGCAAATGTTCGTGTTTTGGCGCTAATGAATGTATTGGCGCGCTATTGGTCGCCATTTCACGCAAATGAATGCGTATTTTCTCGTAATGAACAGCAAAAGGTGTACTTAGTATCTCCCGAGAGATTTAATTACATGTATTTCCTGACTACATTTATGGCAAAAGCCATCACTAACTTATTTTTCATTTTGCTCGGTTCAGACAGTCACGTCATTTCTTGCAAGATATTCAACAACTTTATCAAAAGCTTCTTGTTTTGTTACATCAGCTGGTCTGCCGCACTTTTATTTTTTCGAGACAAAGCGTCATCAAGCAAGAACTGCTTAGGTATTTGTTTCCCAGTCCTAACGTTTGTGCTGCAGAGATATTGGTACACTGCACCTGCTGCTGGTAGATCGTTAACATATTCAATGCGACCTCTTACAGTTTCTGATCACGAATCACTGTATATGCTGGTTGCAGAACAGAATTTTTTTTCCAGTCGCTACCCGGGTTGATTAGGTTACAATTTCATGTCTTCCGTATTTTGGCATTTTTAATTTTTGACGGAAAACAGGAGCATATCGATAGGCTTCTGCGGAAAATAAACCATTTTAATGAAAATACAGCTCATACCTTGCGTCACTATACTACCAACTACGTAACAGATTGATAATGTTTTAGTATCTACTGCTACTAGTTTTCTCAAAGCTACCAAACATCACAGATTGGTGCCGTCGGCGATGGCGACAGTGGGGCGAGCGACAGACATATAGAGGGAAGAAGTCCTAAAAACGTTTATTCGCAGGCAAATAGAATTCCTATGATGCAATCAAGGATTGGAATCAGACACAAAACCCCCCGGAGGGGGGGGGGGTACTTGGGTCAATTTTTGCTGGGTATGTGCCGCTGGCTCTCCGAACCCCTACCCCATTATAGTCTATTCTGTAGCCAGTTATAGACCCCATGTTAGTCACTTTTGGGCAAATATACCCCAAATCCCTACTTGCCAGAATTTACTTACCCCTGAAATCCCGCAAATGTGTGACCCCATTATAGTAACTCTATTAGCTCCTAATGAAAATGCAACTCCTTTATAGTCAATCCAGTCGTGAAAATGGGACCCCATCCAGCGGCACATCCCCATTAGCCTATTACTAGGAAGTACACCCCGCGGGCAAAAACCATTCCGGGAGCGTTGCACAGCGCATTCCTAGGTTTAACAATGGATTTTCCAAGAGATCACCAGCTAAAGCAGAGTTTGCTTTAGGTTTTAGACCAGCAGATTTTTGTGATCATCGAGGTTCACTATAAGCCTGGATTATAAGCCAGACTATAGAGGAAGTCTCAAACTCTAAACATTCACAACAAGCATAATCCATAAAGATTCATTTTGAGTGCAACTAAATCGTAACTTTTAGAACCTGCGAGTGTGTTATTCACACGCGTATCTTCGGATACCGAGCTTTTTTCTTCGCCCCATTCTTCTCGCCGACTCGCTTCCCTTGTCTACTCGCGCGAATGAGCTAGCCTGCTCGCTTCGTTTCAAACAAATCAGCAACTAATAAAAACATGATACCATAGACAAAACATTTCCCTCATGGAAAGTTAAAGCGAAATACGGAACTCGTTTCTGAGTACTGCACACATGTAATTGTCACACGATTCAGACCATCACCGGAAGTTGTATAAAGGGAGGCCTCTGTTATACTCAATTCCCGGAGTAAGTAAGGCGAAGAACACAAAAAATGTCATAACTGCATGTTTTTTATGGGCACGTTTGGATAATTTTAATAAGCAGCAAAAACTCACAGTGACAATACCTCGTATCATTACATTACGGTCCGGATCTCTCAAAATTCGAAAACGTCCCAGTTTAACTTCTTTACCTTTTATGAGTTTCTTGTGGCTACTGTTCTCTGGAAATGAAAAAAGATTTCACGGGAAAATGAGACAAGTATTCATTTTCAACGCGGAATTCTACAGCCTAGCTCAGTAGAAGCTGTCTATACACTTCTCACAGTCGACTTTTACGCAACTTCCGGTGACAGACTTAATCGATATATCGCGTGACTTAGAGTTAATAACGACTTCCGCATTTTCGCTTTTCGGTTTCGAAAGCTTAGCACTCCGTTTGGGATCTGCCTTCTTGGTTACTGGTTTCCATTGAAAGTGAGATTTTTGCTAGTGGTAAGTTACAAGGTAAAAGTTAGCATTCTAAGATTAGGTTAAGTCGTGGTTGTTGATACAGAAATCGCTGGCCCAAAAGAAACCCGATCGTAATCGCTTTCGATCGTTGTTGATCAAATGCATATAGAAACAGGCATCTTAATATAGCAGATAATGGTTGCAGCTGTCGCTTGAGATCGATTGCTGACGATCAATGCATGTTTTCACATCATTTCTCGCCAGCTTTGGGCCAACAATTTGGCGATGAACTGCGATCGTTGGCAGTGATTTGTAAATCATTCTTAATGCTTTCATTTCACTGTGTGCATTGTTTTCTAAATAGAATGACGACATGATTTCATTGACTTAAAGGACTCTTTTATACTTAAAAACCTTTAAATGATCTGTACTTGATGTCGACAAGCCGGCAACAACTCACATGACTGCATGCTTTTACAAAACACGCTCCGTGAAGATCTAGTTGGAGCGGTGCAATGATATCTTGCTTCCGTCAGCACAATTATGTGGACAAAAATATAGGTTTAATAAACCTATCAACGTTTTTATTTGTTGAGTTGCAGGTCGCTAGGAAGCTGCAACAAACGCTTTTTCCTGCAAAAGAAGCGGTAAGTAATTTAACATTGATTTATACTTTCAAAGTTGTGTTAGTGTGTTATTCGCACGAGTTTATTGGGGGCGGAGCCGCGAATTGCGAGTTTTTCTTCGCCCACTGTTCTCGCCGACTCGTTTCGCTTGCTTACTAGCGGGAGGAGCTCACTACTTGAGCTAGCCTCCTCGCTCCTTTTCAAACAAATCAGCAACTAATAAAAAACATGATACCATAGACAAAACAATTTCCTTTCAGAAAGTGAGAGCGAAATGCGTAACTCGTTTCTGAGTACTGCACACATGTAATTGTCACGCCGCGATTCAGACTATCACCGGAAGTTGTATGAGGCGAGGCCTCTGTTGTACTCAAAAACTCACAGTGACAATGCTTCGTATCATTACATTACGGTCCGGATCTCTCAAAATTCGAAAACGTCCCAGTTTAACTTCTTTACCTTTTATGAGTTTCTTGTGGCTACTGTTCTCTGGAAATGAAAAAAGATTTCACGGGAAAATGAGACAAGTATTCATTTTCAACGCGGAATTCTACAGCCTAGCTCAGTAGAAGCTGTCTATACACTTCTCACAGTCGACTTTTACGCAACTTCCGGTGACAGACTTAATCGATATATCGCGTGACTTAGAGTTAATAACGACTTCCGCATTTTCGCTTTTCGGTTTCGAAAGCTTAGCACTCCGTTTGGGATCTGCCTTCTTGGTTACTGGTTTCCATTGAAAGTGAGATTTTTGCTAGTGGTAAGTTACAAGGTAAAAGTTAGCATTCTAAGATTAGGTTAAGTCGTGGTTGCTGATGCAGAAATCGCTGGCCCAAAAGAAACCCGATCGTAATCGCTTTCGATCGTTGTTGATCAAATGCATATAGAAACAGGCATCTTAATATAGCAGATAATGGTTGCAGCTGTCGCTTGAGATCGATTGCTGACGATCAATGCATGTTTTCACATCATTTCTCGCCAGCTTTGGGCCAACAATTTGGCGATGAACTGCGATCGTTAGCAGTGATTTGTAAATCATTCTTAATGCTTTCATTTCACTGTGTGCATTGTTTTCTAAATAGAATGACGACATGATTTCATTGACTTAAAGGACTCTTTTATACTTAAAAACCTTTAAATGATCTGTACTTGATGTCGACAAGCCGGCAACAACTCACATGACTGCATGCTTTTACAAAACACGCTCCGTGAAGATCTAGTTGGAGCGGTGCAATGATATCTTGCTTCCGTCAGCACAATTATGTGGACAAAAATATAGGTTTAATAAACCTATCAACGTTTTTATTTGTTGAGTTGCAGGTCGCTAGTAAGCTGCAACAAACGCTTTTTTACTGCAACAGAAGCGGTAAGTAATTTAACATTGATTTATACTTTCAAAGTTGTGTTAGTGTGTTATTCGCACGAGTTTATTGGGGGCGGAGCTGCGAATTGCGAGTTTTTCTTCGCCCACTGTTCTCGCCGACTCGTTTCGCTTGCTTACTAGCGGGAGGAGCCCACTACTTGAGCTAGCCTCCTCGCTCCTTTTCAAACAAATCAGCAACTAATAAAAAAAATAATACCATAGACAAAACATTTTCCTTTCAGAAAGTGAGAGCGAAATGCGTAACTCGTTTCTGAGTACTGCACACATGTAATTGTCACGCGATTCTGGCTATCACCGGATGTTGTATGAGGCGAGGCCTCTGTTGTACTCAATTCCTGCAGTAAGTAAGGCAAAGTACACAATGAAATGTGTCAAAAGTGTCATACCTGCTTTTATGGGCACGTGTAGCTGATTTTAATAAGCAGCGAAAATCTCTCAAAACTCCAAAACGTCCCAGTTTAACTTCTTTACCTCTTTCCAGTTTCTTGTGGCTACTGTTCTCTGGAAATGAAAAGAGATTGCACGGGAAAATGAAACGAGTATTCATTTTCAACGCGGAATTCTACAGCCTAGGTCAGCAGAAAAGTTGTCTATACATGTCTCACAGTCGACCTTTACGCAACTTCTGGTGACAGATTTAATCGATGTATCGCGTGACTAAGAGTTACATTTAATAACGACTTCCGCATTTTCGCTTTGGAAAGCTTAGCACTCCGTTTGGGATCTGCCTTTTTGGTTACTGGTTTCTTTTGAATGTGAGATTTTTGCTCGTGGTAAGTTACAAGGTAAAGTTAGCACTCTAAGAGTAGGTTAAGTCGTGGTTGCTGATGCAGAATGCAATGAATTCCGATGATAGCTAAATCGCTGGCCGAAAACAAACCCTACTTTCGTAATCGCTTTCGATCGTTGTTGATCAAATGCGTATGGAAACAGGCATCTGAACTGTAGATTCTGATTCCAGCTGTCGCTTGAGATCGATCACTGACGATCAATCATACGTGTTTTCACATCATTACCGTATTTACTCGAATAAGCGCCGTGGCGCTTGTTCAATTTTTCGCGCCTCAAATGCGGCGCTCTTTCGAGGTCGGCGCTTATTTGAGGGCGGCGCTTATTTAAAAATTGGACTCGACAAAGAAATCTTTTCTTTTAATTTAACGGTACATTTTCTCTCTGTACGAAAATTTTACAGTAGCTAACAGAAGCGTCTTTTGATTCACCATACGTCTCTTCCAGAACTTTAACAAAATGTCACTAAAATTGTAAGCAAGGAACAGAATGAAGTGCTCTCTCCTAGGTTAAAACGCTGTTTAAGCCAAGCTAAAAAAACAAGAAGCATCGGATCTTTCTAGGTTATTTTGAATGGAAAGTTAGCATTTTTTTTAAATGTCGCATTTTCAGTTCTTTTCTGTAAAAACGCATGGTGTTATTTTGCTGGGAAATAAACACCTACGTACTTGCCCAGCAGGCATGATTAAAGTGACAGTAGTGTCTTCACTCAACTTCGATCTCACTGCCCCTGTCTTCATCTGAGTCTAAAGGCTCCAGCGTGAGAGATTACGCCTCTTCTACATCTGAGAGAAGTTGGGCTTGTTGTGCTGGCTAAGTTATGGCCTACGCAAGATTTTTTCATTATTTCGCTCAGCGCTAATTTACTGCCAATTTGCTTTTAGTTCAGCGAGCGTTCTTGATTTGTCATAGAAACAGATGATTGACATCCGCCAAAACACATTTGGCCGTCTAAAAAATTCCTTGAAGGGCGCGTGTTAGAGTAAACTGCTGTAATGCCAAATCTTCCATGATTAGGAAGTCCAACATTTGAAAAATGTTTTCTATTTTAAATAGCAATTCCAGGATAAGCAATAATTTATTGTATCATACGTTGTCAACTTTCACACATGAAGTAGCTAATTGTTACACTACAAATTATGTGGGTGTGGATTGCTCTCATAATATTTATATAAACTGGGAACATGTAGGGCTTCAGAGGCTCATGTGGCTCATCCACATGAAAACTGTGTTTTCTATTTTAACTAGCAATTCCAGGATAGCAATTGTATCGCGATTTGCCAACTTGCACACATGAAGTACCTTTGTCACACTATAATGTGATGGGAAAGTGTGGATGCTCCCATAACATTGACGTAAACTGGGAACATGGAGGGCTTCAGAGGCTCGAGGTGGCTGCTCCACATTCTGATAATTTTAATTTTTTTATCTGCATTGAGGAGGGGAAGGTTGGGGGGTGCAGCATTTCTGAATATTTTTCTAGTAACCATTCATTCTGTGGATTTGACATATCATTTACATGTATACCCTCCTTAGACATTGTTAATTACTGTGCATTTCTTGTCTTTGCTGCTGAAAATTTCACTGAAATGAAGCTGCAATTCTGAACAGTCAAAATGCCCACTGGCCACCAAATTCCCTGAGCTAGACTACTGCCCCAAATCTGGGACAGTGGAAAATGGAAAATGTCCCACTTATGCCTGGGAAGATGTGCACTGCAGGAATTGGCAGATGCATATTACACTTTGATGGTCAAAAAACCCTGCATGCTGCTAATGGAAGTCTTTAGATGATACAATTGTTCAATAATAGCAATTAGCCTATTGTAGTACAGTGACCAGTTATTAGCATCTTTAACTGAAGGAACATTCAGTAGGCTTACATACATGTGTATCCGTGGTAATTACTTCAGCAATTCTCAGGTAGCAGCAGCGGGATCCGATCACTGCAGCCATATTTCCGATACATAACTGGCCAATAAAGGGGATCAGTTGATCTGGTTGCTAGCCATCCCACTAAATCTGCCCAAAAAAATAACAAGATAAACACATTGACATGGAAAAAACATGCAAGGACAAACAATTTAACCATTAAAAAATAGAGCAGGTTTGTGACAGTTTTATCACACTGCTTGTGCATGAAGTTATGCATTTCTAGGTTGTTCGAATAGCTCCATGGGTATAGATGTATTCTAGCCTGCATCTAATATCACGTTAAATTAAGTGTCCTATGTCCTATCACATGATTTTGTGGTCCCTAATTTTTTTTGTTTCTTTTTGTTTTTGTGTTTGCCAAAAAATAACAAGATAAACACATTGACATAGGAAAAATACATGCAAGCACACACAATAGCCATTAAAAGAAGAGCAGATTTGTGAGTCTTTTATCACTGACTGCTTGCACATGAAGCAAGTATTTCTAGTTCATTCAAATAGCTCCAGCTGGGTAAACATTCTAGCCTTAACATACAATATGGCACGGTTTTGTAGTAACTGCATTTGTTTTTCTTTTTTCATTTGTGTGTTTTGAATTTGTTAAGTTATCTTTTTTTTTCACTTCTGGACATTTTACAAGGGCATGTGGAAAATAAATAAATTAGATAGTATTTTTTACCAATCCCCTCTCCCCTGAGTTATTTACCTAGTGGTTGTAATATGTTTGGGTCCAATATTAGATCAAAGCCATGATTTTCACTAGTACTATAGCAGAGGATCGGGGCAGGAATCATTTTCCCATACATGTCTTTTAACTTTCAATTTGGCCATTTCTTTTTGCTTTTAAACCCATTACCGAATTAATTACATTCAAACATAACATATTTTGTTACTGATGTTTACTGATTTCTGAATCATTTATTCTTTAAATTCTTTGTTGAATTTTCCAGCTGACAGGATCGTAAGGAAGCTGTGAGAAACACTTTGTTTTACAACAGCAGCTTAAATCAGTAAGTTTTTTTTAAGTTGTAGAAAAAGTGAAAATTCTAAATTTGCATTGAGACATACTTGTATCATCTAGACTAATCCAGGTAATTATATTAGCTATTTTGTTTATTAATCTTCAGTTACCAATGATTTTTTAAGTGGTTATTTTCCAAACAATGGGAGGTTTATGACTCACCCCTCTTGCATATTTGAGTAGCTCTTAATCTCATAGGATAAGGGAGGTCTTTTACACTGGCATTGGTTTAAGAACAAATGCCACCCCCGCTGAGCATTGATTACCTCATGCTTTCCAGATCTTGTCAAAAAACTTTTTAACAAGTCAGGTCTTCTGTTCAACTTTTTTTTGTTACCTTCCCCCCCCCCCCCTGTTTTTGTCCTATACCTCACAGTTGGTGCTTTTCCTTGCTTAATTTTGTTTTCAAAGGGTTTTTGACCTCAACTTATTGTCATAGCCCATATTTTGTTAGCCTATTTAATTCTATTGTTGTTGTGTAAATAGACATACATGTGTACTTTATGTGGTTTATTGTCCTGACTTTTGATGAGACCCGTCATCCTTATATGCATTAAGCCAAAACTTTTTCCACATATTTGCCTCTTGTGTGTTTTTCATGTCTTGACCTGGGGGTAGGCCAATACTTTGGGGTGTGTGACCAGTTTTTGAAATGCTCTGCCCCCCCCCCCCCCATATTGAGCTTAAGTCTTGACAACGTGGAATGCATAATTTTAAGAGTTGCTCATAAGAATATACTGTGTGAGTCATGAAATAGTATTAGAAGGGCCCTGGTTGGCTCCGGTTGTTCAAAGAGCAGATACCGGTAACTCTATTCACCGGATAAATCACTTTCCAGTGGATAGTGAACTTTGTTTTGTTAGCATTTATCTGCTGCATAGTGATTTATCTGTTGGATGGTGTTATCCATCCTTTAAACAACCAGGCCCTGGAGATTCGCCTTTCAAAAAAACAAACTGGCAATTGCCCTATGGTGTGGGCATGTGAGCTGTTCAAATGCCCTGATGTTCATTAATTGTTTCTGGGCTTATCTACACACTACTAAAAATTCAAACGAAAATTAAAGACTCTTATAGGACATTTACAACCAATCCCTAGAGATCCAAAACAGAATGGCGTGGCAGCCATATTGGTGGTACTAAACAAAAGGAGCTAATGCGAATCCTTTTAATCCTTTTGTTTTTGACTACCAACATGGTGGTGATGACATAACATGCAAGCCAAGAATTGCTCAATTAACTGTTCTAGTGACCAATCGTTCTGTGGATTTCCTGTATGTCTCCTTGGACATAGGTTTTTACAAATGAAATTGTCATCTTTACTGCTGACTTTCCTAGCCAGAACTCCTTGCGGTCAAAATCGTTAGGCTGTCAAGTGCCCTGTCCCCGGAATGGGCAATGTGGAAAATTCTGTGCCCAATTAATGCCCAGCGGAATACCAGAGCACTGCTGGAATTGAGAATTGCATTATGCTTTAGACGCTTAAAACCTGCGCCATGCTTACAACAAGTCCAGATAACGAGATTGTCCCATAAAACCACACCATGTACATGACAGGGTTTTATGGGACAACCATGTAAATATCGATCGCTCGTTTTGGCACTGCCGACATCTATAATCCATGTACACAAAGAACAGCAACTGCTAAGCTTGTCTACATCAAGTTCCGGCAAGTCCAGAGCTTTAACCAAGAGAAATAAGGGCTTAATAAGGTTTTCAATTTTAGGATACAAATATCGAAATTTTTGAGCTTACCTTAACCGTTCTTGACACTAGGAAGTTTCTGCAAAAACTCGTAGAGAACAAAACCACGGCGAACTGCCAGATTTTGTGGCCTGCAACCTGTGGTTCCGTCACGTATGGGCATCCACACAGGCTACAAATTGAAGAATCGCAGTTGCAGTCGCAATCGTACTCAGAGTCAGTAGACTTCACATACATGTAGTAAACAGAGCAGGATTTTTCAGGCAGCAGCTGCGGTCAGTTATATTTCCAATATTTGCACAACAGCCTTTCAGGGAGAGGGGAGTGGGGATTTGGGTGGATGACCACCAGGGCATAGCCAGCCATTTTTATCTCGTGGTTGGGATAGCAACCAAGAGATATTGTAATCGGAATTGTGGATTCCTGTGTTATTTTCGTGATCTCTCGTGTGGATTCGATGTTGTTCGTGGGATGTTCGGTTTTCTCAAGCGAGTGAGTTCGCTGTGTCTTCAGGCCTTGTCGACGATATCTTCTTTTCAGGCGGTGATCAGATGTACGAGACAACTGGAGTTTTCTGTTGTTAGAGTGATGACTTGTGTCGCTTATAAATGATTTCACGCTCAGTAGAATTCAACATGTTATGCTTAAATTTGAGACGAATAGCGATAGAACACAGCGAACAGCGATGTGTTCCTTGGGATATTTTTGTCAGGAGCATATCGTGATTTTACTTGTGTAGATCTGTTGATTGTAAAGCATACACAGTCGATGTTCAAACTTAAGAGTGAGTTGTAAGGGTTCTAAAGAAGACTCATGCTCTCAACTATCAGGCCATCAAGTGATACAAACAATCAAAAAACTAGATTTGCATGTGAAAAATTCGCGACAAGAGAGACTGACAAGTAAAGATAGTTATAGATTGTTAGTCATATGATAAACGAAGAGAAACATACAAGTGGAATAAAATACAAACCTTTCCTTTCAAAAAATAAATAAATAAATAAAGCACACAAGATTTCCAGTCCGGTAATTTCCTTTTAAGCTCGGCCCAAGATGTATTAAAAGCATCTTCTGTTAGAGTTCAACTTGAAACAGTTACACGAGTTTACCTCTGACGAGAAGAGGAAGAATATTATCAGAAACAGGCACATCGTTAAATGAGTTTCAGAAGCCACCCTTTTCTGTGGTCGACAGTGCATTGCCGTACGTGGAGATAGCAAAGTCTTGAAGGGTGAGAGTCGTGGGAATACAGGCAACTTCTTAGCGGCTCTGCAGATGATAGCTAACGACGACGACATTTGCATGGACCAACATAAAATGTATTTTCCCTCTTTGTGACTCGAAAACGTCTATTTTGATAGTTTGGGATGCCCGTGGATTTCCAGAAGGTGCTGCTTTGGATTAACCCTCCCCCTAGTCCCCCTCCGAATTGTTTCTCTGTGTTCCCTTAAGGAGGCTCGCAACAGTTTTTTTGACCTTGGAGTGTATCTTTTGAAGTCAAAATTTCGCATAGAAGGTAAACTTCGATTTCCTTGATACTACACCACCTTTTCAACATATGATCAAAGTTTATTTTCTTACTGGTTTCCTAGCAACAGCTGTCACCATAGCAACGGTAATGGACAAACCCTCATTTTAAATAATGTCGAATATCTCGAAAACTAGTCAGACACTATGACGAAACTTGAACTATTTGAACTACTCAACCTACACAACTTGTTTGCGAAATTAGGGGGAAATCTGTAAGAGCGTTTTCATGTAAATCATGATACATTTTTTACGGGCTGATTTTGGTCATTCCTGCAATTTTCTCCAATATTTCAAGAAAGATAAAACTTAACACTTTCTCTTTTCAGTTGAAGAATCTTTTAAGATATCAAAACATTCTTAATGTACATTGAGCTTTCTAGGTGGCTGCGATTTTAAGATATTTATATTTAAAAACTGCTAAAATGCAGCACAAATCAGCCAAAAAGTTCGTAATTTGCATAAATAGAAATATTTCTGAACTGCCTTTACAGATTTTTCTCTTAAATTGATTGCCGTTAGAATAATAATTCTTTTTGATGTTCCAGTGAGTTTTAGGCTGAATAAACATTTCTGTTATTAGATAAGAAGGCTGAATCTCGGTCAAGTTTCAGTCGTTATTAGCTTTCAATGAGCAACAGTTTTATTTTGTTTGTCCTGGTCTATTTCACGGTTATTCACGTGCAATTAATATTTATACACGCTGCGCTTGTGTCCTCTTGTGTGCTTATAATTCCTTCTCATAATAATAATAATATATATTGTCTTCTGAGCTTGTTTCTCTTCAATTTTCGGCCCTAGTGTAATTAAATCCGTAATTACAAATGCTAAAACGTCAGTCAGTATTTAAAGAATAATGAAAAAGAGTCTCCAGGAAGAGGCTCAGAAGACGAAAATATTTTATTATTATGAGAAGGAATTATAAATGCGCGAGAGGACACAAACGCAGCGTGTATAAATATTTATAGCACGTGAATAACCGTGAAATAGACCAGGAAAAACAAAATAAAACTGTTGCTCGTTGAAAGTTAATAACGACTGAAACTTGACCGAGATTCAGCCTTCTTATCTAAAAACAGAAATGTTTATTCAGCCTAAAACTCACTAGAACATCAAAAAGAATTATTATTCTAACGGCAATCAGTTTAAGAGAGAAAACTGTAAGAGCAATTTAGAAATATTTCTATTTATGCAAATTACGAACTTTTTGGCTGCATTTTAGCAGTTTTTAAATATAAATATCTTAAAATCGCAGCCACCTAGAAAGCTCAATGTACATTAAGAATGTTTTGATATCATAAAAGATCCTTCAACTGAACAGAGAAAGTGTTAAGTTTTATCTTTCTTGAAATATTGGAGAAAATTGCAGGTATGATCAAAATCAGCCCGTAAAAAATGAATCATGATTTACATGAAAACGCTCTTACAGATTTCCCCCTAATTTCGCAAACAAGTTGTGTAGGTTGAGTAGTACAAATACTTCAAGTTTCGTCATAAAGTGTCTGACTAGTTTTCGAGATATTCGACATTATTTAAAATGAGGGTTTGTCCATTACCGTTGCTATAGTGACAGCTGTTGCTAGGAAACCAGCGAGAAAATAAACTTTGATCATATGTTGAAAAGGTGGTGTAGTATCAAGGAAATCAAAGTTTACCTTCTATGCAAAATTTTGACTTCAAAAGATACACTCCAAGGCCAAAAAAACTGTTGCGAGCCTCCTTTTTTAAGCGATGTAATTTTGTTTCATATTGAGGAATCTCAGAGCAAAACACTGGGATCAAGACTGGTGTGTTGCCTTCTATATCTCGCTGTAAAACTGTAGTTAACTGAGATAGATCTGAACTCGTGGTCTCGGTCGGCTGTCGTCGCAGACGGCGCTGTCATTGTCACTGTCTGATGGCTCTTGATGGGGCACTTTACTGACCCATGCATCGAGAGACTGGCAGCATTTAGCTGAAGCCTTCCTCTTTCTATTTTCCTGTTCTCTCCTACCCATAAGGTGTTACACAAAAAACATGATTTTGCATCTTCGGGCGTTCATGGGCTAGTACAAATAGAGAATACTACCCGACGCGTTAGTAGACGTGTTTGACGAAAATAGTCAGATCGATCCCTTATCAATGGCTCGCTCGTGTAAACACCTGGGTAAAGCGTGCAGTACGTTAATTGCATTATCCATTTAGATAAGCTCGGACATCTTTGCGCTTATTGAAATGTTCTGATTGGCTGGGGCTACTAGAGGGATGCTGGTTTTAGTGTGCCAATGAATACTTTACTCCTATTTCCACTGTTTGGTTTTGTTTAACTATCACTGTTATGTTTTAAAGATTTACTAGTATCCTTCAGTTTAACCGACTGTACTCCTTAGCTTGGACATTGAGTATCAAAATGTGGACCTTTGGGACCTATGTCGGGGGGGGGGAGGGGGGGGCGAACGCACCCCGTGCACCCCCTCTGGATACGGGCCTGGCCTAGTCTTGCGCAAACAAAACTGTTTCAAGGTTTTAGACCAAAGGCTCTTCTTTTTTGAAGCACGCCTGATCTCAGCATTTTTAACACGTATTCTTTCAAGAATCATGGTTTTACTTTACGGAATCAAAACGAGTTTGAGGTGTGGATTCACTATTGAATAGTAAGTAAGGAAAGCAGTAAAAGAAATAATGGCCTTTTGCCTCCTGAGAAAAAAAAATCAACAATTCCCATTAAGCTCGGGCTTAATGGCTTAAAGGCTACCTACGCCATTGGCCACTCCACTAAATTCGCCAAAAAATAACAATGTAAAAGTTAACAGAGAAAACAAAATTAGGCACGCACACACAATAAACGTCAAAAGGGGTGCAGTTTAAAAACATACAAGCAAACAAACAAAAAAAGTTTTCTCGCACTGCTTGTGCATGTAAGGTAGTAAGCCAAATATTTTTCGTTCGATCGAGACAAACAGCTCTTTTCATTTACATGTATAGCCCATGATATAGGTAAAGTAAGGTAAGACTCTATTTTAAGAAGGTAACATGTAACAGTAACAAAACCTGACGAACTTGTCGCGCCCCCTTTAAAAAGCAAAAATACAAATTAATTCAACCCCACTCACAATCTAGCTATATAGGACAAAACATTTTTAGCAGTCAAAAACTGATAATAAAAGTTAAAATTGTTAAAAATAGTCAATAAAATAGAGGTAAAGATAGCAGAAAGCTATCTATATGCAAAGTTGATTCCATGCGGGTAATTAAAATTGCGTCAACAGCAAATATCGGTAAGATCGGTATTGTCTTATTTGATAGCAAACGATCCCCTTGCATTCTGAGAATTTGTTTTCAATAATTCTGTCTTCAAGAATTTCATGGACTTCTTTGTTCTTAGAGATTGGGATAAGTTGCTCCAATCTTTTACAGTTCTTAGCGCAAAAGTGCGCCCCCCTCGGAGGTGTATCTGTAAAGGGGGAACAACAAATTTAAATTACAATACATAGTGTTTCTTGAGTGAGCGTCAGAGTTTGTTCTTAGAGATGCATTTTTGAATTCCGCTAAAATTCCATTGACCCTTTTGTAGGCCAGAACACATAGATTGATATACGCTTCATTGTAAAGGGAGTCCAACTTCGGTGATTTAACATTGTTACTGTACGAGTAGTACGTTGTGCTTCAAGAATAATACGTAATAGTCCAGTCCGTTAGCGTCGAAATTCAGGAAAATCGTGACAAATCGCGTAAAAGCACCAAATTTGGCATACATGTCCTTGAGGACATATAAAACAAATTTAGAAGGGGTGCCACGTGATCCGAGTATCCGGGGGGCCATTGTAAAGGGAGTCCAACTTCGGTGATTTAACATTGTTACTGTACGAATAGTACGTTGTGCTTCAAGAATAATACGTACGGCCCGTTTCTGCATACGGAGAGCTCTCTCGAGTGCATGATGTCCATACTGTACTTGCGTACACGTACATCATAATGTCATATAGCATGACATTATGTTGTACCTGCATGATTTTTTACGGTTCTTTTTCATTTTGGGGTGTCATTAGTATCTGCTGATTTTCAGTGTTTTTTCAGCGTTTTTTCAAATTCTAAGCGCCTAGCTAAGAGCCACCCGCTTCCTTCCTAAATGGCGACCATTGTTTTTTGTCATTATAATATCATTTGCAACCAGAAAGTAATTAACTTAAGGTAACTCTTTGCCGTGTGAAGTTTTAGTATTATATAGCACGACATCTTTTGGCCTTCAAAACTAAACATCCAGATGGTAAAGGATGACATGTTTTGTGATGCTTTTTGTAATGAACGCTCAATGTTTTATTGTAGTCTTATCACATAATTACGTATTTCCGTTCTAATCAAAGGAACAATTAAGCCTTATAGTCTCTGTCAAAACGAACACCTAGTTATTTAGATTGTCATTAGTTCCCGCGCTTTCGTCCTGAGCGTAAGTCAAGCCTACACAAGTTTAAGTAGTTCTCCTTTAGAGGCACGCGAAGGACTGATAGGTAAGTGTTTTCTCTTTCCTTTATAATTGTTAGTTTTTCAATTCGTTAGTTTTCTTATTGATGTCGCCTCAATAGTGATTGCGGCTATTCCGTATATAGAATATTGTTTCAATAGCTTTGTAGGTGTAGGTTAAGGATTTATTTCTATTATTAGGTCTAGTCTTCGTTTTTTAGGCTGCCGAAAGTAGCTTAGTATCACAAGAAGCTTGTCTGCAAGTTTCATTAGTTTTGTATAAGTCGCAGTACACAATCGTCATGTGGAGCTAAGTGCTCACAACCACAGTTGTTTCTTTAAAAGTAGCTTATACTTTATATTTTAATCAAATTTCAGTTAACGGCTTTAGCAAGTTTACTGCAATTTGGTGGGAAGTTATTCTACACCGGCGTGCTTTAACGCGTCAGGCCCGTAAAATAGTCCTAGAGTTATCGTCTTACCGGCTTACGACACCTCTCGATAATTCTTGAGAGTCGCTTGCCGCCAGAATTTTTCACGTGAAATTATTGAGTTCATGTTAAACCAAGCCAATCAGTGAACACTAAGGCGGCCATTTCATAGAATATAATATTAAAATTATATGGTTGACTATTCCGACAATACGCGTGTGCGATTGGCCGAAAAACCATTGACTATTGTACCGGTAAAATAACCGAGAACAGGCGATAATTGTGTATTAATTTCTCTAATTTCTCTTATTCATTTTTATGACAAATTTCTAGGGCCAATTTTTAAACAAAAAGTCTTACGAATAAAACAAGCTAGTTTGATTAAGGTGATATCATTCAATTGCATTGGGCATCCTTTTTGCGTGATTAGCGCCCACCAGCGCGCGCACTTTCGGAACTTGGTAGGTTTTCTATGAAAACTGAGTTGTTTAGAGAAATAAATGGTCGTTTTCTCCTAATCGAGCACGATGACCCCCATTTTTTATTGTATAAACTCAATCAGGACATTGTTCCCAAAGCAAAATAAAAAAGTTAGCAAAAATCTATAATCAGATTTTGCAAAGTTTAAAAAAATCCTACGAAAAAAGCCATTTAGGCTACCTTCGTCACCGTCTACTTTTTGAGTTCCCAGTAAATTTTGAAGCTTTTCGGCCATGTTTTGTACAACACAGATGACTATACATATGTACAAAGTCAACCTATACATGAAATATCAATCTTCAGTTAAAATGTTGAGCATTTAACAAATTGACGTCAGTTTTTTATGCGTCTGTCCTCTTATTGATGATAAATTTCGTCATCACATTGTCAAAGTGTTGTAGATCCACGAGCCGCAGGCGAGTGGATCTACAACAAACTTTGACAATGTTATGACGAAATTTATCATCAATAAGAGGACAGACGCATAAAAAACTGACGTCAATTTGTTTTTTACAATAACAAAAAGCCAAAACTGATTTTCAAACGAAGGAAAGAAGTGCAAGAGTCCATGGAAGATGCGATTGCCGCGGAATCAGGATTTTATCGCCATAATTCGGAGAATCGCAGGCTCGTAAATCAAAACTTAAGTACGAATAGGCCAGAAATACAAGGAAAAATTCAAGTTTCTGAACTAACCTTTACTCCAGTGAAAACCGTTCACAGAATAATCCGCTAAAACACGGTTCAGCTTATTTTCATCGACAGCACAAATTCCCGCTCACCGCCGATTTTCAGGTCTGAATTCTCAACAAACATCCTCATCCTTTCGCTCTATGGTTGCAACGGTTTCTTCAGTTTTAACCCATAAATTTTAGATGATTTCCTCATTGAAGACTGCTAGATTTGTGGTACAATTATCGCCTCATCAAGACTGCAGCACTGAAAAGTTTGACAAAACTTTTGCTGATTGCGTCAGCTTTACGTGTTTCATCCGTCTGTACTCTTATTGACAATAAAAATTAGCCAATCAGCGCGCGAGAATTCGCTCAGTTATTGTAAAAATTGGTTTTGCGCGTTTATTGCCTGAAAATGCCTTTAAACACTGTATTTGTCAGCAGTATACCACTTAAACGAGCACGGTGATCCCCCATTTTTATTGCAATTTTAGACCCTACATGACTTGTTGAATATTTATGCCAAGCTTCATTACAAATCTATGGCAGATTCTTTTTCCGGGGAATCACCTTAACTAGATTCGTGGCATTTTTATTTACTGATTTATTTATTTATTCATTTATCAGTATTTATTTACATTATTTTTTTATCAGTAAATTGAATGTAAGCTAATGTAAGATATCCTGTCTGTAGGATCCTTTAACGGATCTCCCAGCTTTTATGGCGAGGAGTTCTGTCACAGCTGCCACTGAAAATGACGTCACACCAGCTGCTGAAGAAACCTTGGGTTTTGATGACGACACTTTGAGAGGTCAGTTGAAACGCTTTGCTCATTTTCTTGAACGTCAATTGAGTAATGTCCACATATAGTGCGACTACTATCATGTTATCATTATTACTGAAGTTTTCACGTTAAACAAGATCACTGTTGGATTTCATATCGCTGGGGACTGTTGAAACAGGACACACTCAAAATCACAACAAGAAAACAACAACAAAATTGTCGTGATTTCTCCTGTCAAATGTGACCACACAACCAAAGATTTGGCGCGAAAATTTGAAATAAACGGTAACCTTCACATTTTAAGGACATTTCTCTCCATTTGGGATTAATTTAACTGGGAAAATATTTCATCCGTTCCGTTATAAAACTTGATTAGGAAATGCCTAGAAAAATGTCTGGCATAAAATACTGCCTAATAATGGACAAAGCTTTTTTGTTGAGCTTTTCAGCTATTCTCCTTGAGTTGAGTTTACAAACGACATGAAGCCGTTATCCTCTCATGACAAGGGTTGTTTGTTAACAGTAAAACACGTCCAGATCTTAAAAGTTTTTTGTCAGTTTTTTCCCGATGATCACTCAAATATAAAATAAACGCCAAAAATTAGCAATTATTAATTACAGAAAATCTTAGCACGCGTATTTATATCTCCGAGAAAATGCCCGAAGTGCAAACCACAGCTGTGCAACCATGAGTTGTGGATGCACTTGGGAGATTGCTAAGCACTCAAGACATTAGAGTCGCTCTCTGCGGCTATCGCCTCGAACGATATCTTAACCGCCTTAGTGCCAACCCACCTAACTCGAACCTCCCGCATGCATCCATATTTCAATGTTGAAGGGTGAGCGTTTACCATTTGCCAATTCAAACCATTTCGGGGTATCTTTTCATATTTACAGTTATAGTATTTAGTTAAAAGATTGGTGATTTGATTAGAACGTGTCAAGGAAACTTTGTGTATAACCTATCTTAACTCTTTATTTCGGACAGTTTTGGTCACTCGGGTCACAAGCCCCTTACCTCTCCATTAAGTCCTCCTAAAACCCTTTCACGGAAGTTGTAGAAACCCATTGATATACCAGGGACCTTTCCATTTTCTTCATTTCAGCAATAGCGGAGGTTTATAAGAATGAGGGCAACGATAAGTACAGAGAGAAGGGATTTAGCAATGCCATTCACTTCTACACGGAAGGAATAAAAGTGAACTGCAAGGATGAAGAACTGAAGGCCAAACTGTACAGCAACAGAGCCACGGCACAATATTATTTGGGTGAGAATTTAATCACTCTTTGTTATTCCAAAATTCATAAGTACTCTACTTGTGTTGAACTTCTTATTTATCTCTCTGCATTAATGGTCTCACAGGGAATTACATCGATTCACTGAGTGATGCAAAAGTTGCCATTGGGTTACGACCAACTTGTGTCAAAACGATTGTAAGAGGTAAGAAAGACAACGATGAATTTATTTCGGCCCCGCATTACGTTACTTTGTCCGAACACCGATAGATTATTTCCGTGAATGGAATACGAGTCCTTTCAACAGAAACAAATTCTAGTTTATACCCGGCTTTAATGGTGACATAATCCGTGCGATGCCAAGTGACAATTTATTTCAAATTATCATGCAGCACTCAAAAAAAATTGACGAGAAAACTACGACAGTGGAAACGTCAATGCTACAGCGAAATCTAGAGGCGTCATAATTCTGCTCAGTTAACCATTGGTGACATTGGGCCCAGTGTCAAAGACGAATCTACTCCCAGAGAATTCCGACTTTCTAACTGATTGTGATAAAATTATATATTCCAAAATAAAGGAAATGACAACACTTGAAAACTTTTTGGAAAGTATATTCATTTAATGTTTCAGAAAAAGAAAATAATGACATTGTAATGAAATAATATAATTAGTCCTTTGGCTTTTATTGTGTCAGTTGATGTTTATCCTTTACTGTGCTGAATAAGAGTGGGATTAGTGACATTCTTAGACATGTAATTTAGGATAGCAAACGTTTGTTTTTCTTTCAAATTCCTTTTGTAGAGAGTCATATGACTGTCTGTATCTTTCAAAACGTTTGTGCGGAAAAAAGTTGTTTGAAGTGTGTAATAAGCAAGCAAGACACGAATAAGATCGATTGAGAAGCTCAATTGTGCCATAAATGATTAACTGTTGTTAGTCTAAAACATACCTGCAAAGAATCTTTTGAATTTTTCATCGAAAAGCGAAAATGAATCAGAAGGTGCCTAGATAGTTATGTTATCTCAAGGCCTCTGCCAAAGTCTATAAACTGTAAGTTAAGGTGATTCCATTCAATTGCATTGCGCATCCTTTCTGCGCATCAATTTTTGCGTGATTAGCGCGCGCACGAGAGCGCGCGCGTTCGAAACTTGGTAGGTTTTCTATGAAAACTGAGCTGTTGAGAGAAATGAGATGTCGTTTTCTCCAAAACGAACTCGGTGACCCCTCTTTTTTATTCCATTTATTTGAAGAAAACATCACTCTGCATGATATATCCAAATTTTAAGAATTTTTCATTACTCAATTTTCAAATATTCTGATTAATTCATTATTACAATCTGATTTTAGGCATTTCACTGGAAGCGTGCATTTGCTCGATTTGCTTATTATTTCATTACTTTCATTTTTAAGGCAACTTTAAGGCCTTTTACTGTAACATTGTTTTACTATCGCAAGAATAATGCTTAAATTTTATTGCTAGTGATAACTTTCTTAAAGTAGTGGGTGTCTCTGGCACAAGGAAAGGCTTTTTAACATTGCTGTCGATAGCTAGCAAGATACCTATATACTACAGCCCTGTAGCGTGAAATCAGACACGGTGACCCCCTCTTTTTATTTTATTTTTTCGATGTACTAGGTGTAATTAATAACTGTGCCAAGTTTCAACAAATTCTCATTACAACTTCTTTTTCGATGGAATCACCTTAAATGTCTGGCAAGTCATACACGAATCACACTTAGATTCAGATTTCTGACAATGCCCTTGTTATATCGCCGCCAAAAGCCAGCATATGCCTTTACCCATATTTAACTTACTATGTATTCTCTATTAGGAGCAAGTGCCTGTGTGCAGTTGAACCGGTTTGAGGAAGCCGTCACGTGGTGTGATAAGGGATTAGCTGTATCCTTTACTGCAGTGGATTGATGTTCAGCGTTTTCTATTGTATTTGCATGAGCTTCCGGCTGTTAATTTCTTGAGGGTTTTTATATTTTTTCCTAAGTATTATTTATGTCTTGACTAATGTAAGATTGAAAAGAATAACCAGAAGTTGTTGGAATTGAGAAGCAGGTCTGTCAAAGCGCAAAACAAGCCACACAGAGCAGACGGAGAAAAAAGGAAGGATCAGTCAGAAACGCAATCGGTAAGGTTAATAATCAGTACTTACCATTATTTAACTCCTGGAATCAAACACAGAGTATTTTGTTGTGGTTCTTACTAAGTTTGTTGATTATTCAAATAAAAGTTACAAGGTGGCTCTAACTCTTGATTTTAAAAGTCTATTGACGAAATTTTTTCAAGTGTAACCGTTGAAAGAGTGAGTTGTAAGGGTTCTAAAGAAGAGGATGCTCTCAACTATCAGGCCATCAAGTGATACAAACAATCAAAAAACTAGATTTGCATGTGAAAAATTCGCGACAAGAGAGACTGACAAGAGAAAGATAGTTATAGATTGTTAGTCATATGATAAACGAAGAGAAACATACAAGTGGAATAAAATACAAACCTTTCCTTTCAAAAAATAAATAAATAAATAAATAAATAAATAAATAAACAAATAAATAGAGCACAAGATTTCCAGTCCGGTAATTTCCTTTTAAGCTCGGCCCAAGATGTAAAGCATCTTCTGTTAGAGTTCAACTTGAAACAGTTACACGAGTTTACCCCTGACGAACAATAATCCAATCCTTTGCATTGTAAAAACGCAAAGCTGGTCTCTTTTCCTTGAAGGAGTTTTTGAATTATAACAAAACATCATGAATGAGAAGGACGACCATAAGCATGATTATTACTGAGTGTTAGTTACTCAAATCAAACCCTTCTCGGCTTCTTCGCATCGTTTTGTATGCTTGCATAAAAGCTAGGGATGCTAGCTGCTGTGTCAGCATAGTAGATCGCGTGAATGTTTTCACTCTTTTCTCTACTAAAGATGAATTTTCTATTGCGAAATGAAGAAATTTATTATTACTTTTACTAACTAAAGATTACGATTGCACAGCTGTCAAAACGGGACAGAGAAGAAAGCAAACACACCAGATCAACGATGCCTACAGGTCCGTAACCAGGATTTTATGTGGGGGGGCCGCTAACGAGGCCAAAGTGGACCAAACTACCGAAATGTATTTTTTATTGTCTGATCCGTTTATTCAGGAACGTAGCATTACATGAGAAATTGTAACGGCAAAGTACACGGTAGGAACTGAATATTACATTATTCGAATAAAATTGTTTGAATTAAGTTACAAACGACTAATTTACGATGTAAAATGTTACATCAAAATACTGCCGGACTAATCCTTCAGGATTCAGTGTCCCGAGCTACAGCCTCTATGGGTGTTTGGTGGCAAACAGATTAACCACCTCATCTAAATCAATTTTAACTTGATAATGGATGTGCATTAGTGCTAGGGACGACAGCCTTTCTTGGCCCATGCAAATGTCGTCGTCGTTAGCTATCATCTGCAGAGCCGCTATGAAGTTGCCTGTATTCCCACGACTCTCACCCTTCAAGACTTCGCTATCTCCACGTACGGCAATGCACCGTCGACCACAGAAAAGGATGGCTTCTGAAACTCATTTAACGATGTGCCTGTTTCTGATAATATTCTTCCTCTTCTCGTCATCTAATCGGTTGTTCACGTTTTGCTCTGGGTTTTCAACAGACTGATCAAGGAAGGATGCGGTGGCGATCATGGCGTCGCGATGGTACTTAATTTCCTCATGTCTTTTTGCCTTTTCTTGAAGCTTACGCCAGTTTATGAAAGGCTTGTTAACAAAAGCGCCCTTATCTTTCCTGCAATGCATAGGTATCATCAAAGCACAATGTTTACAGAATACTCTATCTGCTGAAGGGCTATCGATATCCATGGGTGGCTCACTGAAGTATCGTGACTGAAACCCTCTTCGGCACTGACGAAGAAATCGCGTTGGAAACTTGTAGTTAATCGATGGAACAAAATGACTTTTAATCAAGTGACATTTCTGACCAACTGGCAGCTTATTTGCGGAAGAAGCAAATTCCTCAGATGTCGTCAAAATCTTCCTAGTGTCATTTATTTCTTGTTGCTTCACTGGTTCTAAGTGATATCTCGTTAGATTGCCATCAGTATTCTCAGGTACTGGAGCTTGCGCAGTCTCTACAATTGTTAAGAAAGCACACATCGGCTTCTCATAGAATATATATTGACATCACAAAATGACGATAAGAGACCAGTAGAAACATAAAATGTATTTTCCCTCTTTGTGACTCGAAAACGTCTATTTTGATAATTTGGGATGCCTGTGGATTTCCAGAAGGTGCTGCTTTGGATTAACCCTCCCCCTAGTCCCCCTCCGAATTGTTTCTCTGTGTTCCCTTACCGGCTCTTTATTAAGCGATGTAATTTTGTTTCATATTGAGGAATCTCAGAGCAAAATACTGGGATCAAGACTGGTGTGCATCGCGAAAATAAGTGTGATTTGCCTTCTATATCTCGCTGTAAAACTGTAGTTAACTGAGATAGATCTGAACTCGTGGTCTCGGCCGGCTGTCGTCGCAGACGGCACTGTCAATGTCACTGTCCGATGGCTCTTGATGGGGCGCGTTACTGACCCATGCATCGAGAGACTGGCAGCATTTAGCTGAAGCCTTCCTCTTTCTATTTTCCTGTTCTCTCCTGCCCATAAGGTATTACACAAAAAACATGATTTTGCATCTTCGGGCGTTCATGTGCTAGTACAAATAGAGGATACTACCCGACGCGTTAGTAGACATGTTTGACGAAAATCGTCAGATCGATCCCTTGTCAATGGCTCGCTCGTGTAAACACCTGGGTAAAGCGTGCAGTACGTTAATTGCATTATCCATTTAGATAAGCTCGGACATCTTTGCGCTTATTGAAATGTTCTGAGTGGCTGGGGCTACTAGAGTGCAGCTGGTTTTAGTGTGCCAATGAATGCATTACTCCTATTTCCACTGTTTGGTTTTGTTTAACTATCACTGTTATGTTTTTTAAGATTTACTAGTATCCTTCAGTTTAACCGACTGTACTCCTTAGCTTGGACATTGAGTATCAAAATGTGGACCTTTGGGACCTATGTGGGGGGGGGGGGGGGGGGGGCGGGGGGGGGGGTGGTGCGAATGCACCCCGTGCACCCCCTCTGGATACGGGCCTGGCCTAGTCTTGCGCAAACAAAACTGTTTCAAGGTTGTAGACCAAACTCTCTTCTTTTTTGAAGCACGCCTGATCTCAGCATTTTTAACACGTATTCTTTCAAGAGTCATGGTTTTACTTTACGGAATCAAAACGAGTTTGAGGTGTGGATTCACTTTTGAATAGTAAGTAAGGAAAGCAGTAAAAGAAATAATGGCCTTTTGCCTCCTGAGAAAAAAAATCAGAAATTCCCGTTAAGCTCGGGCTTAACGGCTCAAAGGCTACCTACGCCATTGGCCACTCCACTAAATTCGCCAAAAAATAACAATGCAAAAGTTAACAGAGAAAACAAAATTAGGCACGCACACACAATAAACGTCAAAAGGGGTGCAGTTTAAAAACATACAAGCAAATAAACGAAAAAAGTTTTCTCGCACTGCTTGTGCATGTAAGGTAGTAAGCCAAATATTTTTCGTTCGATCGAGACAAACAGCTCTTTTCATTTACATGTATAGCCCATGACATAGGTAAAGTAAGGTAAGACTCTATTTTAAGAAGGTAACATGTAACAGTAACAAAACCTGACGAACTTGTCGCGGCCCTCTAAAAAGCAAAAATACAAATTAAATCAACCCCACTTACAATCTAGCTATATAGGACAAAACATTTTTAGCAGTCAAAAACTGATAATAAAAGTTAAAGTTGTTAAAAATAGTCAATAAAATAGAGGTAAAGATAGCAATCTATATGCAAAGTTGATTCCATGCGGGTAATTAGAATTCCCTGCTAGCAGAGGCCCCTTTTCCTTTGTATTCGCTGAGCTGACGGATGGGACGAAAAGGGACCTCTGCCATGGGTCGAAATGAACTGTGTTGAGCATGCGCCACGGTTACTTAGCGACCGAAACGTCACGTGATGCTTTTAGCACGTGATCAGCTGACGACTCCCACCTTTCTCAACTAGCGCGCCAAAAAACAGCTGCACAGTTTTGTTGTCGTGAATGGCGAGTTCACCAAAACCCTAAAAAAGGTAGAGAGTTCGTCTAGAGATAGTTGTTGTCTAATCTACGGTATTAATTTCAAGTTATCTGGACAAGGAAGCTTTTTTAACATGACCACAACTCCAGGAATCAAAGAGAATTTAACCCATTGAACGCTGCGTGTTTTATGATCGCTTCACTAAATTAGCAGTTGCATTGCGAAAGGACAATTTATAGGTTCGAAAAAACAAAACTCACTTGATCTAGAATAGTTAAAATTTTTTACTTTTAAATAAATTACACCAGTTGTCAATTAAGAATTAGCCAAAAATACATTCTCAAAGTCAAAATTTTGAAAATTTCCGCAAGAGATTTCTCATGTTGTCTCGCGCGTGAAATCAAACCACAACAGAGCATTTGTGTCTGTTTAGGTCAGATTACTACTTTTCGAATTTTTTTGAATGAAGGTACACAGAAGAAGAGACAGTAAGCTTTTCTTAATAATACATTTATTAAAACACGCCTTTACTTGTTTCTGAAGACCAAACGCGTTCAATTATTTCTTCGAGAGAAGCTACGCGCAAGCGATTTCGCTCGATGTGCAAGTTATTTTGAAGAGCATTTGGTGATGCGAACTGTGCACATTTTTCAAAACTATTACGAAAACTGTAAGGAATATGAAGCATCCCTCAATTATAAAGCGATTTCGATACAAATTACAATCAAATGTGTAATTTACTCTACCGTCGACTCGTAGAAGTGCTGGCGCATCTCACAGAAAGTCCGCAGCTCGAAAAATCTTTGGAGGTGGAAGGCTGTCCTTCGCCTTGACAGACGTTTTCTTCGCTCTAAATTCCATTCCTTGACTTGTCGAGTGTTTCTTAGAGCTTCTTCTTTCGATTGTTTATCTTTCCGTCGTCCATGTTAACAAAAACAAGAGAAAGTAAACGTTGTAACTCTTCACGAGTTTAGTTCTCTTTCCACGGCAAGTTACTATGCAGGCTCACTAAATGACAGCGGAATAACTGTAAAGGAATGCGCGAGATACGGTGGGCTCAAGTCCCGTCAGCAAACAATACAGGGAGCATGCGTTTCGGAAACCGCCGTCCACGACCATGGACGGCGGTTGGATCAAAGGGAGTTTCGACCCATGGCAGAGGTCCCTTTTCGTCCCGCCCGTCAGCTCAGCGAATACAAAGGAAAAGGGGCCTCTGCTAGCAGGGAAGTAATTAGAATTGCGTCAACAGCAAATATCGGTAAGATCGGTATTGTCTTATTTCATAGCAAACGATCCCCTTGCATTCTGAGAATTTGTTTTCAATAATTCTGTCTTCAAGAATTTCATGGACTTCTTTGTTCTTAGAGATTGGGATAAGTTGCTCCAATCTTTTACAGTTCTTAGCGCAAAAGTGTGTCCCCCTCGGAGGTGTATCTGTAAAGGGGGAACAACAAATTTAAATTACAATACCTAGTGTTTCTTGAGTGGGCGTCAGAGTTTGTTCTTAGAGATGCATTTTTGAATTCGGCTAAAATTCCATTGATCCTTTTGTAGGCCAGAGCACATAGATTGATATACGCTTCATTGTAAAGGGAGTCCAACTTCGGTGATTTAACATTGTTACTGTACGAGTAGTACGTTGTGCTTCAAGAATAATACGTAATAGTCCAGTCCGTTAGCGTCGAAATTCAGGAAAATCGTGACAAATCGCGTAAAAGCACCAAATTTGGCATACATGTCCTTGAGGACATATAAAACAAATTTAGAAGGGGTGCCACGTGATCCGAGTATCCGGGGGGCCACAGCACTCAAATTAATTTTCATTCATGGGCACAGGACTCCCACGCTCCTGAACAGATCGCTCACTGGCAAACTGAAAAGGATTTCATGGGCTTCTTTAACTGGCCTTGTCAGCGAACGACAGAAAATGACAACAAACAACCGTTTAAGTTTACTGAGCCACATATCCTTGTATTTTCCGCTCCCTTTTCGCTTGCCTGCGTTCCCTGTGGTCAAATAGACTTAACAAACTGAATCGTTACACTTCCGATAACTGTTAAGGGAACGAATAATTATTAGTTCAAGTTAGTCGACAAACAGTCCCAAATCAGCAGCTCAAATCGCAAAGGAAACCGTTGCCTGCTACAGCTATTCAAACATTACTTATTTTGGGTTATTTTCGTCATACGTTCAGGAACATGTACGCCGACCCATTTAGGAGAAGGATAACTGAAAGAATTGACTTCCGTTGTTATCTGTTTTGAATTACGTTTCTTTACAGCCTCTCCCCCATTAAGTTCCTCTAGAGAATAAAAGCAAGTCGGGTTGACGAGAAATCTGGAACTTCTGTCAGATGTTTTAAGTGTACTGTTGAGAAAAACATATCGCGAGAGACATTTTAAGGTCACTGACATATCTGCCTTCACTCACGTCAGTTTAATTCACAGTGCAATGACTGAAGAAACAAAATTGTAACGAACATTAATTTATGAAATAAACATATATTTGAATTGCGGATAATGATAGAATTATATGAAGATCATCGCAGTGAAGGTGTTTCAACTTAAACAGTTGAAAAGAAGACTGACCTGAAAGAATTCAGTCTTGAACGGAAATCGAACCCATGACCTCTGCGATACCGGTGCAGCGCTCTAGAGCGCTATGATTATTTCATATATTAATGTTCATCTCTCCATCTACGGGATAAATACACTCAATTGACCAGCTCCCAGTTGGCTTGATAGCTCAGTTGGTTAGAGCGCTGCACCGGTATCGCAGAGGTTATGGGTTCGATTTCCGTTCAAGCCTGAACTTTTTCAGTTTTCTTCTTTTCAACTGCTTAAGTTGAAACACCTTCACTGCGATGATCTTCATATAATTCTGAAATTGGTAACGTTCAGTTCAATATGCCATGAGTCGGATGTCACCAACGAGTACCATAAGAAGCACGCACGCTTGCTAAGCTCTCTTTCACGGTAGTCAACCAGCTCCAACGATTAGTCACCACTTTTTCCAGCATCGTACGTTTTTCTTTCTTTTTTGTCTTGCAGTTCTTAATTCAGTACACCGCATCGGGTACTTAATAATAATAACAGTTTTTGAAAATAACAGTTTTTATGCACGCATTTCGCAGAGCCTCAATGCGTTTACAAGATAAAAATATTAAAACCTAAATTACAACCTTCAAAAAAATCGATAAAAAAGTGCTTGACTACTAATAACAATGGATAAAATATAAAAAAGCCAACTACTCAATTACAATGGATAAAATACAAAAATCGGTGAACTAGCTAAAAATAAATTCATTTAAAAAAATATGTCTTTAAAAGCCATTTAAAGGCAGAGACTGACTGTGCATTCCTTATCATAAGAGGTAGCGTGTTCCAAAGTCTCGGCGCGGCGATCGAAAAGGCCCGACCACCGTATGTTGAAGTGGTCGATCTAGGAACTGTGAGCAAGCCTTGCGAAGTCGAGCGTAAACTGCGTGACGGAACATAATGATTCATTCACAAGATCTTCAAAGTAAGATGGAGCATATCCATTCACAGTCTTATTCGTAAGCAGCAAGATCATAAACGACATGTGTTCGCTAACGGGGGGGCCAGTGTAGTTGTTGCAGAATAGGGCTTGTATGATCAGTGCGCTTAGCCTTAACAAAAAGTCTTGCAGCAGTGTTCTGTATGCGCTGTAACTTTTGAACTACAGTAGATGGCAGACCGTACAGCAGACTATTGCAATAGTCCAGCTTAGAGGTTATGAAAGCATGTACTAAGCGCTCGGTACTACTCTTGTTAATATATTTCCTGACTCTACCAATTAACATTGCTTATACCGATAACATTAATCTAATTCCTCCCTCTGAGAAAACAGGGGCACCCAACGGTTCGTTTTCGGAGGAATATCTGTTCGGCAGACCGAAGTCACCTGAGATATTCGGATTTAATTGCAATGAAAACTATAGATTTCAGTGGCGAAACATTACCTCACGGATTTTCTTAAAAAGGTGACTTATTAATTCCTTTTATTTTTGGACGGACAAATATGTCATTTAGGGTGTAAAATAAGGTCAGCTACCATTTTCGGAAAGACATTAGCAGCTCGGAAATTCGGCAGATGGGATTCCATTTTCTAAAATTGTCTACGCCTTAACTGATTTTCAGCTAAAAACGCCGAACAGTTCAACCCGCATTAGCTCACGCAAATATGCCCTTAAGGTGGCTAGACCCGGTTTTTCACTAACCATACCTACTCTCTTTGAACACGAAATACAAAGGTGTCTCAAACTAAACAGGAAATCAAGTTATATCTATTTGTAGGGTATAGATTGAAGTTTAAAAAAGTGGGGTTTTTTCGAGATCGACGTAGCCATAGCAACACGGTGACGTCATTGCTATTTTTACTTTTCCTTAATTTGTAAGAAATCCATCCATTCATTTTTAAAGCTATTTACAGGACTTGTAGTTCATATAATTGTCTTCAGTTGTACCGATTTTAAACATATTTTATGAGAGCGTTTTCGAGAAATAATTGTTTGAAGTTTTAGCTTCTGTTAATAAACGAATCATAAACAATTCTTTTCGCGTTACTCAAACTGACATTTATCTTGACCATGAAAAGAAATCTTTGGGCTCAAATTGTTTCTAGAGATTTCAGCTATCCTGCAGGAATTGATGAAAGAAATCGCTTCATCCGATTTACAATAATGTGAACGCGAAAAGAATTGTTTATGATTCGTTTGTTAGCAACAGCTAAAAATTTCAATCAATTATTTCTCGAAAACACTCTCATAAAAAATGTTTAAAATCGGTACAACTGAAGACAATTATATGAACTACAAGTCCTATAAATAGCTTTAAAAACAAATGTCTGGATTTCTTACAAATTAAGGAAAAGTAAAAATAGCAATGACGTCACCGTGTTGCTATGGCTACGTCGATCTCGAAAAAACCCACTATTTTCAAACTTCAATCTATACCCTACAAATAGGTGTAACTCGATTTCCTGTTCCGTTTGAGGCATCTTTGTATTTCCTGTTCAAAAAGAGTAGGTATGGTTAGTGAAAAACCGGGTCGAGCCACCTTAAAAAGCTCGGTAACAATCTTAGAAACCAGAAAATTATATTTCAAGTATTTTGCTAAAAGTTTCTCTTTGGGTGCCCCTAAGAAAAGACGCGAACGTTCGCCTGAAAAACGCGTAAAACATTAACACGCTAAATTACTTGCGACTATTAGATTCCGAATACAACGCATAAACGGAGAGCGAAAAGGCCTAGACACGGCGACGAGCCAAACCTCTCGCCCTAGAGTAGCGAGGGACGTAAATAATTACCGTCCTAGAGTTTCAGTTTTGGTCTTTTGAATAACGCGTAGATCAGAGGGGATGGTTATTGTAATAGACCAGAATAACGCGTAGATCAGAGGGGATGGTTATTGTAATAGACCAGAATCTTCTCTGACAACATGACGTGTTCTTCAAGATTAACGTGAAAAACGCTATTGCCTCGTTATTTTATTTTTACCATCACATGTATTTGTTTTTCCTCTGAATCTAGCTAGCAGCCTTAGCAGTTCACACCTATAACCGCCTACAGAACAGGCGTTTTTAATTAATGCCTGTCATGCGCGCAGGCTCCTATTTACACCAGAGAGAATGACAGATTAACCCATAAAAATCCCCTTCTCCAGTTTGGTGAAAAAATTCTGAAGTTCGCCAGGTCATTCTAACTAACTGATGCCTTTTGATGTTTTTGTTGTCGTGCTTTGTCGGCCTTTATCTCTTGTAACGATCGATCTCGAGATCTACAGTATGCATGGCTGAGTGATCACAAATTGAATTATTGAACGTGTTGGTTTATTTGTAACATTTTTTTAATTAGAAAAAAAATTCTCTCTCAGATATGTCTTTGTCAAAAGAAAGCTTGAACTAAGACTTAGAGAAGGTGCTTAACCCGTTTGGGATGAGCTTTATTTTCCATTAGTCCGGCTTATGTTTGTTGTCCGACAGTCATGGCCAGTAAGCTATTTAACCACAGGATACCCAGGGTCATGAGCAGATCTCTTGGTAGACAAATGTACATACAGTATGTGGAGTTGGTGAGGCAGGTAACTCTAATGACTGTTTATTTTCATTTGTTCCGTTTGCTGATGAAATCAGTTAAAAAGTTCCCTACAATAATTCTATTTTGCTATTAGTGATTTGTTAGTGAGCCTGGTTGTCCTGTGACCAAGATATTAACAATAGATTTGCGTTCCACGGCCCCCCGGATGCTCGGATCTCGTGGCACCCCTTCTCAATTTGTTTTATATGGTCTCAAGAATATGTGTGCCAAATTTGATGCTTTTACGCGATTTGTCACGATATTTCCCCTAACGGACCGGACTATAAGCCCGTTTCTGCATACGGAGAAGTCTCTCGAGTGCATGATGTCCATACTGTACTTGAGTACACGTACATCATAATGTCAAATAACATGACATTATGTTGTAACTGCATGATTTTTTACGGTTCTTTTTCATTTTGGGGTGTCATTAGTATCTGCTGATTTTCAGTGTTTTTTCAGCGTTTTCTTAAATTCTAAGCGCCTAGCTAAGAGCCACCCGCTTCCTTCCTAAATGGCGACCATTGTTTTTTGTCATTATAATATCATTTGCAATCAGAAAGTAATTAACTTAAGGTAACTCTTTGCCGTGTGAAGTTTTAGTATTATATAACACGACATCTTTTGGCCTTCAAAACTAAACATCCAGATGGTAAAGGATGACATGCTTTGTGATGCTTTTTGTAATGAACGCTCAATGTTTTATTGTAGTCTTATCACATAATTACGTATTTCCGTTCTAATCAAAGGAACAATTAAGCCTTATAGTCTCTGTCAAAACGAACACCTAGTTATTTAGATTGTCATTAGTTCCCGGCGCGCTTTCGTCCTGAGCGTAAGTCAAGCCTACACAAGTTTAAGTAGTTCTCCTTTAGAGGCACGCGAAGGACTGATAGGTAAGTGTTTTCTCTTTCCTTTATAATTGTTAGTTTTTCAATTCGTTAGTTTTCTTATTGATGTCGCCTCAATAGTGATTGCGGCTATTCCGTATATAGAATTATTGTTTCAATAGCTTTGTAGGTGTAGGTTAAGGATTTATTTCTATTATTAGCTCTAGTCAGTTTTTAGGCTGCCGAAATTAGCTTAGTATCACAAGAAGCTTGTCTGCAAGTTTCATTATTTTTGTATAAGTCGCAGTACACAATCGTCATGTGGAGCTAAGTGCTCACAACCACAGTTGTTTCTTTAAAAGTAGCTTATACTTTATATTTTAATCAAATTTCAGTTAACGGCTTTAGCAAGTTTACTGCAATTTGGTGAGGAGTTATTCTACACCGACGTGCTTTAACGCGTCAGGCCCGTAAAATAGTCCTAGAGTTATCGTCTTACCGGCTTACGACACCTCTCGATAATTCTTGAGAGTCGCTTGTCGCCACACTTTCTCACGTGAAATTATTGAGTTCATGTTAAACCAAGCCAATCAGTGAACACTAAGGCGGCCATTTCATAGAATATAATATTAAAATTATAATATGATTGACTATTCCGACAATACGCGTGTGCGATTGGCCGAAAAACCATTGACTATTGTACCGGTAAAATAATCGAGAATAGGCGATAATTGTGTATTAATTTCTCTTATTTCTCTTATTCATTTTTATGACAAATTTCTAGGGCCAATTTTTAACCAAAAGTCTTACGAATAAAACAAGCCAGTTTGATTAAGGTGATACCATTCAATTGCATTGCGCATCCTTTCTGCGCATCATTTTTTGCGCGATTATAGCGCCCACCAGCGCGCGCACTTTCGGAACTTGGTAGGTTTTCTATGAAACCTGAGTTGTTGAGAGAAATAAATGGTCGTTTTCTCCTAATCGAGCACGATGACCCCCATTTTTTATTGTATAAACTCAATCAGGACATTGTTCCCAAAGCAAAATAAAGAAGTTAGCAAAAATCTATAATCAGATTTTGCACAGTTTAAAAAAATCCTACCAAAAACGCCATTTAGGGTAGAGGACCGCACATCAATCTACCTTCGTCACCGTCTACTTTTTGAGTGTCCAGTAAATTTGAAGATTTTCGGCCATGTTTTGTACAACACAGATGACTATACATATGTACAAAGTCAACCTATACATGAAATATCAATCTGCAATTAAAATGTTGAGCATATTGGTTTTGCGCGTTTATTTCCTGAAAATGCCTTTAAACACTGTATTTGTCAGCAGTATACGACTAAAACGAGCACGGTGACCCCCCATTTTTGTTGCAATTTTAGACCCTACATGACTTGTTGAATATTTATGCTAAGCTTCATTACAAATCTATGGCAGATTCTTTTTCCGGGGAATCACCTTAACTGGATTCGTGGCATTTTTATTTACTGATTTATTTATTTATTCATTTATCAGTATTTATTTACAGTAAATTGAAGGTAAGCTAATGTAAGATAACCTGTCTGTAGGATCCTTTAAGGGATCTCCCAGCTTTTTTGGCGAGGAGTTCTGTCAAAGCTGCCACTGAAAATGATGTCACACCAGCTGCTAAAGAAACCTTGGATTTTGATGACGACACTTTGAGAGGTCAGTTGAGACGCTTTGCTCATTTTCTTGAACGTCAATTGAGTAATGTCCACATATAGTGCGACTACTATCATGTTATCATTATTACTGAAGTTTTCACGTCAAACAAGATCACTGTCGGATTTCATATCGCTGGGGACTGTTGAAACAGGACACACTCAAAATCACAACAAGAAAAGAACAACAAAGTTGTCGTGATTTCTCCTGTCAAATGTGACTACACAACCAAAGATTTGGCGCGAAACTTTGAAATAAACGGTAACCAGATTTTAAGGACATTTGTCTCCATTTGGGATTAATTTAACTGGGAAAATATTTCATCCGTTCCGTTATAAAACTTGATTAGGAAATGCCTAGAAAAATATGTCCGGCATAAAATACTGCCTAATAATGGGCAAAGCTTTTTTGTTGAACGTTTCAGCTATTCTCCTTGAGTTGAGTTTACAAACGACAGGAAGCCGTTATCCTCTCATGACAAGGGGTGTTTGTTAACAGTAAGACACCTCCAGATCTTAAAAGTTTTTTGTCAGTTTTTTCCCGATGATCACTCAAATATAGAATAAACGCCAAAAATTAGCAATTATTAATTACAGAAAATCTTAGCACGCGTGTTTATATCTCCGAGAAAATGCCCGAAGTGCAAACCACAGCTGTGCAGCCATGAGTTGTGGATGCACTTGGGAGATTGCTAAGCACTCAAGACATTACAGTCGCTCTCTGCGGCTATCGCCTCGAACGATATCTTAACCGCCTTAGTGCCAACCCACTTAACTCGAACCTCCCGCATGCATCCATATTTCAATGTTGAAGGGTGAGCGTTTACCAATTGCCAATTCAAACCATTTCGGAGTATCTTTTCATATTTACAGTTATAGCATTTAGTTAAAAGGGTGGTGATTTGATTAGAGCGTGTCAAGGAAACTTTGTGTATAACCTATCTTGACTCTTTATTTCGGACAGTTTTGGTGACTCCCTTTTACGGAAGTTGTAGAAACCCATTGATATACGAGGGATCTTTCCATTTTCTTCATTTCAGCAATAGCGGAGGTTTATAAGAATGAGGGCAACGATAAATACAGAGAGAAGGAATTTAGCAATGCCATTCACTTCTACACGGAAGGAATAAAAGTGGACTGCAAGGATGAAGAACTGAAGGCCAAACTGTACAGCAACAGAGCCACGGCACAATATTATTTGGGTGAGAATTTAATCACTCTTTGTTATTCCAAAATTCATAAGTACTCTACTTGTGTTGAACTTCTTATTTATCTCTCTGCATTAATGGTCTCACAGGGAATTACATCGATTCACTGAGTGATGCAAAAGTTGCCGTTGGGTTACAACCAACTTATGTCAAAGCGATTGTAAGAGGTAAGAAAGACAACGATGAATTTATTTCGGCCCCGCATTACGTTACTTTGTCCGAACACCGATAGATTATTTCCGTGAATGGAATACGAGTCCTTTCAACAGAAACAAATTCTAGTTTATACCCGGCTATAATGGTGACATAATCCGTGCGATGCCAAGTGACAATTTATTTCAAATTATCATGCAGCACTCAAAAAAAAATTGACGAGAAAACTACGACAGTGGAAACGTCAATACTACAGCGAAATCTGGAGGCGTCATAATTCTGCTCAGTTAACCATTGGTGACATTGGGCCCAGTGTCAAAGACGAATCTACTCCCAGAGAATTCCGACTTTCTAACTGATTGTGATAAAATTATATATTCAAAAATTAAGGAAATGACAACACTTGAAAACTTTTTGGAAAGTATATTCATTTAATGTTTCAGAAAAAGAAAATAATGACATTGTAATGAAATAATATAATTAGTCCTTTGGCTTCAGTTTATTGTGTCAGTTGATGTTTATCCTTTACTGTGCTGAATAAGAGTGGGATTAGTGACATTCTTAGACATGTAATTTAGGATAGCAAACGTTTGTTTTTCTTTCAAATTCCTTTTGTAGAGAGTCATATGACTGTCTGTATCTTTCAAAACGTTTGTGCGGAAAAAGGTTGTTTGAAGCGTGTAATAAGCAAGCAAGACACGAATAAGATCGATTGAGAAGCTCAATTGTGCCACAAATGATTAACTGTTGTTAGTCTAAAACATACCTGCAAAGAATCTTTTGAATATTTCATCGAAAAGCGAAAATGAATCAGAAGGTGCCTAGATAGTTATGTTATCTCAAGGCCTCTGCCAAAGTCTATAAACTGTAAGTTAAATGTCTGGCAAGTCATACACGAATCACACTTAGATTCAGATTTCTGACAATGCCCTTGTTATATCGCCGCCAAAAGCCAGCATATGCCTTTACCCATATTTAACTTACTATGTATTCTCTATTAGGAGCAAGTGCCTGTGTGCAGTTGAACCGGTTTGAGGAAGCCATCACGTGGTGTGATAAGGGATTAGCTGTATCCTTTACTGCAGTGGAATAATGTTCAGCATTTTCTATGGTATTTGCGTGAGCTTCCGGCTGTTAATTCTTGAGGGTTTTTTTTTATTTTTTCCTAAGTATTTATTTATGTCTTGACTAATGTAAGGTTGACAAGAACAACCAGAAGTTGTTGGAATTGAGAAGCAGGTCTGTCAAAGCGCAAAACAAGCCACACAGAGCAGACGGAGAAAAAAGGAAGGATCAGTCAGAAACGCAATCGGTAAGGTTAATAATCAGTACTTACCATTATTTAACTCCTGGAATCAAACACAGAGTAATTTGTTGTGGTTCTTACTAAGTTTGTTGATTATTCAAATAAAAGTTACAAGGTGGCTCTAACTCTTGATTTTAAAAGGCTATCGACGAAATTTTTTCAAGTGTAACCGTTGAAATGGAGGCTTTTCAGGAGTATTGGTGTGATACTGTTTATCGTGCGGGACGAGATGGTTGTAACTTTTGTATTGAAATTTTTTGCAGAAGCCGAAAACGCGACCATTCAGTGGATTTTATACTTTGTCACTTCATCCTTTTTTAACAGAAGACCTAAGGAGACAAACATTTCGTTTTCTGGGGTTTCTAGACATGGTCCTTTTAGGCTTGTAGCTAAATCAGTTAATGCGTCATTTATTAGGGACTGTTAAGTCAATAGTTGTCCCTTGCTGAAGGTTGGTCTTCATCAGCAGAGACAGTTATACTGTAAACGATTCCTAGAATTAACCAATTAGTTTTGTCGCTAGAAAAGTAGCAACTAAAGGGGGTGATTACAGTTAATACAGCATACCGAAAGTAAAACGTTTGTAGCGATTAACTGGGAGAATTAAGTCGCTTTTATCCACACTCAAGAAATTATCATACTTCCTCGAACTAGAGCTGTTACTGGATAAATCGCTCTCTTCGTGCTAAATTGGGCCTACTTTAATTGAGAGACTGATTAATATATAAACCGCTAAAATTTGAAATTAATTCCCACAGCATCAGTCACCTGTAACGCCTGTCACATGCGTGTGGTTACATCATCACAATTTATAAAACAGGAGGAAGGGATAATTTACTTGGAAGTGCACGGAAAATTTTCGGAAACGTTTACAAGAACCCTTCGGACAAATCAACTCTGCGTTAGCTCACATTGACGTAGTCCAAGTTAAAATAAGTGAAATTATTCAAAACGCAGAGTAGGGTTATTGGATTTTCAGCATTAGGATAAGCTCATCGAAGATAGCTTATCAGCTCATAACCCTCCTGCGATAAATGTGGTCAATGAAGGCGTCAACAATAAAGTGAACTGAAAGCATTTTCTTCCCGAGCAACCTGGCGAGATAAATGGATAAGAAAGACCACTTTGCAGCGAAAGTTAAATTAGGGCAGAAATTACAAAAACGTCAATGAGAGACAAATCGAATTTTTTCGGGAGTGATTTCTTAGATCATTAAACTTTTACAAACCATAGCTTTTAAATAGAAGGCTTTCAACTCCTAAATATCAAGACAAGGCATAAAGTAAAACCGGCAAACAAAATGGGAGAGAAGCATTTAAGGACCGTCAACATATTTACAGATCCCCCGCTTAACTTCCACTGGACGTTTAGTTCAGACCCCTCCCCCCTGTGGAATTTCGCATTCCCATGTTTTAGTCGCTACAACTGAATTTTTCGCGAGACAAAGGGATGCATTTGTATTGTAACGGAATGGATTCCGAATAGAAAGATACTAAATGGCTTTAACGATCGAGAAAGTTGGAAATTCTGTTCGAATTTTTTTAATCAACAACTGATGCTTACGAATCAGATTGAATTTGGATAAAAATTTAGGATAAAAATTAGCGAGAAAAGCTTAACACAACGTTTCGATGTCTCCATCATTTTCAAGTGAGAAAATAAAATATAGGTGAGTTAGTATATACAAGGTGAGGTGTTAAAAAAGTAAACAATAAGTAACATATTTGGCGTGTAATCGTGTGTGCATGGTAAGTATGTCTAAATAAATAGTTTTGCGCGGATAGAGTCCGATTGCGTGTTCAGTTTTGGTTTCTTCTTCTTTATAAACAACATTTCGTAAATTAAACAGTCCAGTTTTCCGCCGCATTTCTTGAGGACGGAAAAGTTGCTGTTAAGGTCGCCGATGGTTTTAATGCCGTGGTCGTTCTTTAGATGCTTGCCGATTGCAGAAAAACGGTGTTCGTCAATATGTTGGTGTAAATGCCGGCTAGTATAGCCGACATACTCTGCATCGCACAGATCACATTGATAATTGTACACCACGCATTGCTGGTTAACTAAAGTTGGTTTTGGGCTCACGTATCTTAAGGTCTTCACCAATTTTGCGGCTCCTAAAAACTGGTTGAAGAGTGGGATCGATTCTCTTGCTCAGGTCGGATAGTTGTTTTTTCACCGCATTAGCCGACTTTTGATCTTTAAATGGCAGTACTACGCGGTGAACAGTATTTTCGTTGACAGGTAGTTGAGCTGGCACATCGGGATCTCCAGACATCACTGCGGTAACAAAGTGAGAGATGGTAGAGTTGATGAGGCTCTCAGGGTACTTGAGGTTCGCAAACATCAACTTAAGGCGATCACATTCAGTTGCGAAAGCTTCCCGTGTAGATGACACGCGGAAAGCACCATGGTCTTGATCAGTCAATCGCTACACCATATCAGTTACCTTCTCTTTCGCTGAAGAGATTCAAAACCTGGACATCGACGCGAATGACATATTGGTATCCTATGACGTCACAGCTCTGTTCACGAACGTACCCCTTCAAGAAACCATCGAAATCATCGCTGAAAAGGCTTTCGTAGACAACTGGTTTAATGAAACACATAACCTAAATATCACTAAATCTGAGAACGACCACGGCATTAAAACCATCGGCGACCTTAATAGCAACTTTTCCGTCTTCAAGAAATGCGGCGGAAAACTGGACTGTTCAATTTACGAAATGTTGTTTATAAAGAAGAAGAAACCAAAACTGTACACGCAATCGGATTCTAACTGCGAAAAACTATTTATTTAGATATACTTACCATGCACACACAATTACACGCCAAATATGTTACTTATTGTTTGCTTTTTTAACACCTCACCTTGTATATATTAACTCATCTATATTTTATTTTCTCACTTGAAAATGATGTCATAGAGACATCGAAATGTTGTGTTAAACTTTTCTCGCTAACTTTTATCCTTTACTGATGCTTTGCTTTGTTATGTTGTAAATCCAGAGAGAACACTTTTGTTCGCGCCATCTTTGTAAGTGACAATCATGTAAATCACAGTGGCACGGAGTTTGTTCTCATTTTCTACTACAGTACGTTTTTCTCTAGTCACTTTCTGTTATCAACATGAGTAAAATATGCTTTTTTTAATACGGTACTGGTTTTGTCTTAACTTAATAACAAGTCAGTATCACAAGGCGTTTATGGCCAGTCAGTACGAACATCAAGGAATGTATACAAACACTGAACAAACTATCAGAAAGGGCGATATTTTTGGCAGAGGTTTACCTGCACTCGTTGTAGCTCTATGTTCCAGCCGCTACAAATGTTCAGATAAAAATCGGATGACATGGAGAAGGAGTTCAATGGCGTTGTGTTTGCCATTCCGTCCGCAGCCTCTAAACTGTGAACTACTGCGTTTTGTGCTTTGCCTTTGAAAATTAAGACGGTGAATTCTAATATTCCTCACTTCACATATCTTGTCTCTGAGCTGCACAAAAAAATTACCTGTTCAAGTTCAAATTCTGTCCAACGGTACTGTTACGAGTTTTGTTAAAGGAGTCAATGGTTTGTAAACAGAACGCAGGGTTTCGGTAACAGCAACAAGCGCATTTATTCCATAATATTCTTATGATATCTCAAAAGGGTGGGGACGCGGAAGAGGGCCCATGTTTTGACCGTGGTTTTCTTGGAGACAGGACTAAGTTATAGCTTTTTCTGGGTAAACCGCGCGGAGTAAATTACACGCATGATAATGAATTTATTTGGTTATGAAAAAACTGTCATAAAGTTCGGCCTTTTGATTCAATTCATGCATTTGAAGTCAAGCTCATATAAACAGGGAACAAAAACGTTAGAATCTACACTGGGTTAATTTTGTCCCATCAAAACATTAAGTGGTGCAAACAAGGTTTATAGACTTCAACAAAACATTAAATGAAAAGTTCATTCAAGAGAAATCTTTAACCCTGGGCGTTTAGGTGGAGATCACCTTCCTGCAAGTAGTGACGTTAATATACAGGTAATGCAACGTTATAAAACGCATAACATTTTTTACGAGAGCTGTGGAAGAATTTAGAGGTTTAATTCTAACAACTAGGGTTTGGTTTGAAGGTCTTGCTGGTTTTTACTTTTGCTATATGTATTTCAAGTTTTGCAATTTCGAAAACAGAAAAATGCTAACAATTGCTGTAACTCATAAACCTAGTGGTAACGCAACTTTATAAAACGCATAGCAACCCTTACCGTCTGAAAATGCGAGGGCTATAAGAGAATTCAGAGGTTTAATAATAGCAACTACGCTTTGGTTTGAAGTTCTTGGGGGTTTCATTTTTGCTATGTGTATTTTTTTCTGTATCGAAAACAGAAATATGTTTTGAATACAGTAGTTCCTGAACCTAATTAACTCCAGCTTGTGAGGGCCCATCTTTGCTCAATTGTTCCACAGGTTAGCCTTTGTGTGTTTTGTCTTGGTTATCAAACTGAGCTAGCCCTGGCAACGTGAAATACATAATTCAAAAGAGGGGTGACATAAAGAGGCATGAGAAAAAAAACATTTTACGTTGTAAAATAAATCCTGAAATACTATTAGACAGATTAGTTTCTAAGAGCTCAAAACATTTAAGGTTACATGCCTGTTTTAGTGAGTTTATACGTTTTAAGTTAGTTTTGCACCCTCCCCCTCCCCCCCCCTCTCTCTCTCTCTCTCTCTCTCTCTCTCTCTTTACTCTGATTTCTTTCTGTGTGCATTTTTTATCTCGTGGTTATCATTTATAGCAACCAAAGAGATTGTAGAAACACATCGCACATTCCTGTGGTTATTTCCGTGACTTAGTCGGGTTGATTCGGATTGTTCGTATGATTTTCGGTATTCTCAAGAGACTGTCCATTTCAGGGTGTTTAGTTTCATGTTTTTGGAATGGGTACGTTACCTGACCACTTCATACAAATAAAAATATATATAGTCGAGAGAGGATGAAGGGGTAAGAGAGTTAATCTCCCATATAGGCCCTATTCCCATCCTAATCCCTCTAAAGTTCTTTTTAGTAACAAAATTGCAATTTCAAAGCGTTATATCTTTTGAGTGGATGAACATATTTCATTATTTTTTCAGATTTGAGATCTGTGTATCAAGGTCATTCAAAAGCCGACATAACATATCCCATAATACTAAAAGCAAAATTTGGCGCCAACTTTGTGACGTCATTTTACCGGCGAAACATGTCAAAACTGGAAAAATTAAAATCATGAAATTTTACAAATGACGAGTTCTATATTGCTAAAAATTCAGGGTAATTGCTTTAAAACTCAATAAGTTATTTGAAATTTGAATTTCCCACCATTTGTTACTAAAAATAACTTTAGAGGGATTAGGATGGGGATAGGGCCTATATGGGGGAGTAGCTCTCTTACCCCTTTATCCTCTCTTGATATAGTATATGCAATAACAATTTTAAAATAAAACATTTTCACGTGCATGAGGATGTAAACTTAAATGAATTCGTATATCTGATATACTATAATCTATAGACGATTCAAGTTGCATTCGCGGAAAAAAATTGAACACATCAAATTTTCCCGCGGACATTTAGTCTCCAGATTATTTTTACACAGAGTACGTATTAAAGATATCTGTATAAACGCAAATATGTTCACTTTACCACGCACGAATAAGAGCAATAGAGCAATATCTGTATAAACGCAAATATGTTCAATTTACCACGCACGAATAAGAGCAATAGAAGGAAGGAGAAATGAGGTTCACTTTCCTTTTTTCTTGACTCGGTTTCATTTTCCAACGCCCAAGACCGTTTTAATTTCGTCGTAAGTCACGGAGTCCCGCGCAGCAATTCTACCTTTCTCGTGCAAACCAGACTCCGTTGGAGCGACAATTTGTGTCCCCACCAGATCATAGTTACTACAATACTTTTATTGTAACACGACCAAAACGAACCTCCCGATTGGGGCTTAATTTGACTGGTGTCCAGTGTCGACCGTGGTCAAAAGGGACTATTCTGATCCTCACAGATTCATGGCGGCCCATATTGACTAACTTTTTGGGAACACGAGGTATGTGCAACTGGTTTTGAGAAAATCATTTGTATGTCAACCTTTTATCAAGTCGCTAAGTCAGAATTGAGAGCCCGAACTATATTTGTGCGCACATTCGAGCAAATTCTGAAACGTGTCGAGCGGTGAAAGTGGTGATTGTATTTTACTAATACTCAATAAAGTAAATGGACCTAAAATTGCTCAAAATGCGTTGCAAGGATAGCAAGCAACACCATGTAATGTTTCATGAACTTTATTCAGTTAGTACGCTGTCATTTATTGCTCAAAATGTTAGGTTCAAAATCCCATACAAAGTCTCATGTTTTAAAACGTCATTTTTAGTAATATTCTAATATTATGCTTGGGTTTCCTGTGCCGAACATTGATTTTTTTCCCCACAACCGTGCCTGGCTTTCAGGCAGCTGTAAGCGTAGCCAGAAATAAGAAGTACATACACACCTTCTTTGATGAGAAGGCTAAGAGAAGACATCCCCTTTAGCTGCCAAGTCTCATAGAAGACCAGTTTGTTCATGGTTTAGAGGATTGTTCCATACGCTCTGTGCAAGAAAGGAATCAGTCAAAGTAGTTCTTTCTTGGTAGTTTAGTTTGGCCCAGATTAAATAGCCTTTTAAGAAACAGGCTTAGAGCTTTCGAAAAATAAGCGTATCATATTTCGATTGCTGGAAGGAATGCAATGGACTCCAAAGGTTTCCTAATTTAAGATCGAAGAAATGTTTCCATTTGCCCTTGTTATTATCATCAAGATATTTCTTTATCAGAGGGATTTTAAAAGCTTTATTAAAGGATTTTACATCTTGTGGACTCCATGTGAATAATCTCTATTTAAAACGTTTGTCTTTATTTTGTCCCTTTTGCCGCTCCAGGGAAAGTCAAAAAAGAGATCGTTGTTTGGCTGGAGAAAAATCGGGAGATGGATTTCTTCAGAAACAGCTTGTGTTCAACATTTTTGGCCGGCGGAAAATGGCACAGTTGACAAGGAAAGAGAATCCTGCTTTTACTTTACTTTTTGGAAGAGCTGTAAGAGCCGATAAAACCAATATTCCTTCAGAAAGTTCGAAATACGCGGCATCCTGGCTGTAGGACACAAGCCAATTCTGACTCTGCGGCGCGTGCACTGAAGAAAAAATATGGTATTCTGGCAATTTATTGTCCTTATTGTTTAACGATTCGTACAGTTATAAATTGCAGCAAAGTTTTCCTTATTCCACGGGGCTTGAGACACGATTGATTTGGCTTGAGGAAAGATGCTTGTTTTTTCTGCCAAAATAAGGCGTTTAGTTCTTGCTTTAAGTTAGAAATGTGAGCGCGATAATAGATAGAGAACTTTTCTACTTTGTACCCAATTGTATCCGCTTAGTTAGAGGCAGATGAGTTTTGGCATAACCAGTGTGCCATTTTTGACCTATCTTGAAAACATAGGGTCTTAGCCAGCGTGAAGTTTTTTGCTTTCTATGTCTGTCTGTCTGTCTGTCTGTCTGTCTGTCTGTCTGTCTGTCTGTGCATGTATGTATGTATGTATGTATGTATGTATGTGTGTGTGTATGTATGTATGTATGTATGTATGTATGTATGTATGTATGTATGTATGTATGTATGTATGAATGAATGTATGTATTTTTGATCCGGGGGGGGAATCTCATGTGAGATGGGCGGGAATGCTCGTCGGAAAATTTAAATTAATGCTAAAACGCTAAAACAGACGGAGAACGCGAGACGACGAGCGTCCATGCACCTTTCACATGGGAGTACACCCCCCGGGGAACGTGAGTACGTGACAAAAACAATTAACTTCGTTCCAAAAATAGCCTTGTTGACGAGAAACTGTAATTTAATTTGTTCTTTTATGATTTGTGTTATGAAACAGCTGTTTTGGTTATGTATCTTTGAGCAAGATGTTGGTTGAAAAGATTGTATCTGTGCTTGATATGGATAATTTTGACTGTACTTTGCAAGGTTTTTGAAACAGCTTTGTTTGGTAATTTGAAATTTATAGGGACGTGTTTATAAGATTGCAATTTGCATAAATTAGCTTCTTTATTCAAGCGTGTCTGTAGGTTTTTAAACCGGTTTTTTCTTCCCATAACGTGGTTTACTTTTACTTTACGATGTTGTGTCCATGATTTATATCAGTCATATCCACAGATTTTCCAGCCGACATAGAAACGATTTCTTTCTTGGTTTCATAATATGTAGGAACATATGGCAAGAAAATTTATTTCAAAAACAACCCTGGCCTTGCCCTCTGTCGGTCTTCAATTTTCATAAACAAGTTTGTGCAACTGGGAGTGCCAATGACTGTCCCCTCCTCAAATTATTATGTACTACACTTGTTTCTTTCACATCTTGTTGTGACCTCGATTATATTGTTCAGTAATATGCAGACAATCATTAGTTGACCTTAACTGAGGTCCCAGTTTTAGATTTAATTTGAAATTTTTATGCAGTCGTTTTGTTCTAGTGTCAGTTTGACTTTTTAGTCTGTAGCCTACTAGCCCGATGGTTGCTCTATCTCTAATTTTGGTCCAACTGGGTTTTTAGCGGGATTTTGTTTTGCATTCCAAGGGTATTGCTGAGTAAACGAAAAAGCTGTTTTAAGCCCAGTTAAGACGCCGTACCTCTCATGTGCCGTACCAAATACATTTTCGCTCCTAGGTCGTATTTAAGCGGCAAGCTTTGCCGTACCCTGAGATTTTGGCTCGCCTAATTGAAATCTGTCAAAAAAACTCATTTGGACACTGTACAACTGCCAAAAAACTGCGTACTACTTGGTACGGCACATGAGAGGTACGCCGTCTGAACTGGGCCTTATGTACTCAGTGTGCTATAGTGGAGGGGGAAGTATTTACAAGAATGATCGCATGGAAATGGCAATGGTCTTTGTATGGATTGTAACTTATTAATATTTCCTGATGAAGTGTTCGACCAAACAGTAGAGCAATAAAGCATTTTGCTAAATACTAACGACGGTATAAGTAATTTAAGTGTGTACTCGTCAAAGCTGCCTCTTAAGGAGTCAAAGCTGCCTCCTAAGCTGCCTCCTAAGGCAGGAGTCAAAGCTGCCTCCTAAGTGTGTCCTCGTCAAAGCTGTCCTCTGCATGTATTCTTTTGTCCTCAGATTATGTCTTAAAAATCGCAAATAGCGAGGATGATACTTTCAACATAGGTCAAGCACGCAATGCGTGCCTATGTTTATTCATAAACCACCTTGCATGTGTTTCGATCCAGGAAACCATGCAGATGGTAAAGGAAACACGATTTTTGCTCAAACACAAATAATACCACGCAATCGATATAGACAGCAATCAGTTAAGCATTTGCAAGATTTCACGCATTACAACCGCGTGTTTAACCAACCTCAGGGGAAGAAAGATGAACAAAATTAAGGATAATAGGACTGAATGGAATCCAACTGGTATAGGAGATCACTGTGTGCGAGAAAAAAAATTAGGCGTTAACAGATGCACAGAACCCATGGGTCATTTAATGACAGAGAAAAACCGATTTCCTTTTAGTGATGCTGGCACCATAAATATGAGCTCTTCAAATTATATTCAAGCAATGTTTCACAGGTATAAGTGTGCCAGGCGTTCAGCACCGATGGGAACATGTTATATTCTTGTGGTTTGCTTTTTTTTAATGTTTGGAAAAAACCTTATCTACTGAGACTTCTTATTATCTTAGCTCAATGCCTTCCTCCCCAGTACCATCAAATCAATTCAACCAACATCATGGAAGAAGCAACAGCCTATAACGTTCACGGCATTCTTTGTCAATCACTGGGTGACTTCCAACAAGCCATAGAGTACCATCAGAAATATCTGCGCATTGCCAAGGAAGTGGGCGACAGGGCAGGAGAAGGAGGTGCCTATGGCAATCTCGGCAATGCTTATCAATCACTTGGTGACTTCCAACAAGCCATAGAGTACCATCAGAAAGCTCTGAGCATTGCCAAGGAAGTGGGCAACAGGGCAGGAGAAGGAGGTGCCTATGGCAATCTCGGCAATGATTATCAATCACTTGGTGACTTCCAACAAGCCATAGAGTACCATCAGAAACATCTGAGCATTGCCAAGGAAGTGGGCGACAGGGCAGGAGAAGGAGGTGCCTATGGCAATCTCGGCAATGCTTATCAATCACTTGGTGACTTCCAACAAGCCATAGAGTACCATCAGAAACGTCTGAGCATTGCCAAGGAAGTGGGCGACAGGGCAGGAGAAGGACGTGCCTATGGCAATCTCGGCAATGCTTATCGATCACTTGGTGACTTCCAACAAGCCATAGAGTACCATCAGAAACATCTGAGCATTGCCAAGGAAGTGGGCGACAGGGCAGGAGAAGGAAGTGCCTATGGCAATCTCGGCAATGCTTATGATTCACTTGGTGACTTCCAACAAGCCATAGAGTACCATCAGAAACGTCTGAGCATTGCCAAGGAAGTGGGCGACAGGGTAGGAGAAGGACGTGCCTATGGCAGTCTCGGCATTGCTTATCAATCACTTGGTGACTTCCAACAAGCCATAGAGTACCATCAGAAAGCTCTGAGCATTGCCAAGGAAGTGGGCGACAGGGCAGGAGAAGGACATGCCTATGGCAATCTCGGCAATGCTTATCAATCACTTGGTGACTTCCAACAAGCCATAGAGTACCATCAGAAAAATCTGAGCATTGCCAAGGAAGTGGGCGACAGGGCAGGAGAAGGACGTGCCTATGGCAATCTCGGCAATGCTTATCAATCACTTGGTGACTTCCAACAAGCCATAGAGTACCATCAGAAACATCTGAGCATTGCCAAGGAAGTGGGCGACAGGGCAGGAGAAGGAGGTGCCTGCTTTAATTTAGGTAGTAGCTTTGAGTCTTTGGGATCATTACACAAGGCTATAGATTTCTATCGATCCAGTGTAAACGCCTTTAATATCACAAGAGCTCTCCTTGTGTCTGAAGATGTAAGGAAAATACGCTTTCGTGACCTCCATCAAGGCGCCTACACTGCTCTGTGGAGAACTCTTATAAAGCATAAACAGACTGATGAGGCTTTGTGTGCTGCAGAGCAAGGACGGGCACAAGCTTTGAATGATGGCTTAAAACTAAAATATTGCATTACAGTACTACCTTTTGTGTCAGCTGAAGCTAAAGAAACAGTCTCTCATATTTCAAGGGAGGTATGTGTTCAAACAGTTTTTCTAGCCCTTCAGCGAAACACAGTCAATATCTGGCTACTTAGCAAGGAAAATAATGTTCTCTTTACACAAACTGAAATACAAGGTGGAGGAGCAGTCGACGATTCCGTTAGGGTCTTATTGGAAAACACGTTAAAAAATATTGGAGCTCGAGTTGGTGTTAGATGCGAAAATCGATCCTTGGACGAGTTAGGTATTGACCCACCGTCTACGAGAGAAACAAGTGGAGAAACGGGCGGGTCTTCCCACTGCACCAACAACTCTTTAAAGGCATTGTATGATCAAATTATTGGTCCTGTTGCAGACATGCTTCAAGGTGACCAATTGATCATTGTACCCGATGGTTCATTGTGCGTGGCTCCTTGGGCCGCAATGAGCGAATCTATCAGGATCCGCAGTGTTCCTTCGCTGACAAGCTTGACGCTAATTTTAAGTTCTCCTGAGGACTACCACAGTAGGAGTGGGGCACTTCTGGTGGGAGATCCATGTGTGCAAGAAGTTAATTTACCACCGCTGCTATACGCCAGAAAGGAAGTTGAAATGATAGGAGAAATCCTAAAAACCCAACCCCTCACTGGAAGTCAGGCAACAAAAAGTGAGGTGCTAAAACGAATGACTTCAGCTGCTTTAGTTCATATTGCAGCTCATGGATCAAAGGAGACTGGAGAAATTGCTTTGGCGCCAAACCCCGGCTGGACATCCGAGTTTCCTACAGAGCAAGACTACATTATGAAAATATCAGATGTGCAAGCAGTTGGTCTTCGAGCAAGGCTTGTTGTGCTTAGCTGCTGTCATAGTGGTCAAGGGGAATTAAAGTCTGAGGGTGTGGTCGGTATTGCACGGGCCTTCTTGTACGCTGGAGCGCGGTCTGTTTTAGCGTCACTCTGGGCAATTGATGACGAGGCCACATTGGAGTTCATGAGAAGTTTCTACCAAGATCTGAGAAAAGGAAATAGCACCAGTGTGGCTCTTTATCAGGCAATGAAATCTCTTCGAGAGTCCGAGAAGTTCTTTGCTGTGAAGTACTGGGCGCCATTTGTACTGATCGGTGATGACGTCACGCTTGAATTTGGAGAAAAAGAATGAAAACGTAAGTTGCATTCCCTTGACTTTTCTGTAATTTGATTGCACATTTTTACTTGACAAATAGAGTACAACATTTCAGCCTTTAATGCTTTTTTGGTTGATAGTTTAATTTTGTCTTTAATACAACCGAATTTCCTTTTTTCTGGGTTCTCCGTTGTGTGCCTCCCGAAAACAATTAACTTTTGTTATTTATTTAAAAGCCGTCAGCTAGTCCTCCCTTCCAAAGAAAAACGTGGATAAGAAAATGAAAGAAGAGCATAATACCCCATTCTGACCAACAAACATGTTTAATTAAGCCAGGTTTAACAAAATGAATTCAGCAACAGAAAGCTGAATGACTAGTTTAAACAAAGAATTCAAGTGAGCTTTTACTTGTTTCTTCATTTGCGCTAAATTCGCAGTAGAAAAACTAGCAAACAACTTTTATAAAGAAAACAATTTTAAACCTTGTTTAATTAAACAGCTTTTAAATGTGTTTAAGCTTTGTATAAATGGGGCATAATAGTAATTTTCAGTGCTTTTTTTACCTTTTCCAATCATTTCACTCTTCGAGTTTTGTAGGGCCGAACTTAAAAATACCATTTAGGATTTCATTTTTTTCCACCTCCCTCTTTTCTCGCAGCAAAACCCAGTGACCTTGTAAACCTCTATCGCAGGCAAGCCCTCAATTGAGAAGTGAGAATACTTTGAAATATTTGCTAATGCATAAACACATTCTTTTTTGGTAGTGCCTGGGTTAACGGACGAATAGATCAAGCAATTGAAGAGTACGTAGTGAACGAACAAGAATTTTTAATATCCTTTTTTAACTCAATCTCATACAACTGGTTTTACTCTGTTCATGGTGATCCGATAGGAATACCGTAAGGGTGTTTTCTTTTGTTATCCACTCTTTCACGCCCAGCAGCACCGAAAATCTAAATGCTTAAAAACTCTTAAATTTCCTTGTGTAAAATGTTCAAAAACAAACAGCGACATGAATTGCATTAATGTGTATGCTAACAACCCAGGATTCCATCCACAGACTAAAAAGTTGGAACCACCTTGCATACAACAACAAACAACCATTTAGGGGAAAGGCTCAATAGCTTTCATTTAAATCATCACACTTTCGGGTTTCATTGAGAGACTCCAGCAATAGAACCGCCTTTTACAGCATAATAAACGCCGAAGGGAAGTATTACTTAAGAGCGTTCATTTCAGTGGTCACACCGAAGGATTTTATCCACAGACTCAAAAGTTAAGATCACATTAAGACCCAAGGTGTGGCTCTGGGCGTAAAAGGGTAAGGGTAACGTAAGCTCTCCTATTGAGTCTGTGATCGTCCCAGGAATAATCCCGGACAACGCCATCGCGTACATGCAATTTGTGAACTACGAGTATGTTTTCATATAGTATTAGAAGATGCTAATGAAAAATTATTCCACAAGTGCATGAGGTGATCATTTCTCATCTAACAAGCGCGAGTGGAATAATTGTTTTATTAAATTCTCAACCTCCGCAATCGTTCTTCATTTTTTTGCAATGTTTTTGGGCGAAACGTATTCTTGGCGGCCTAAACGTTTGAACGCCAGACTCGTACCCAGTCGCGCCTCAATAGAATTCAATCTTCTCTCCCTTTCCCCCAGACTCATAAATAGCGACTGGGTACGCGTCTGTTTGAACGCCGCGGGACGTGATCTCCCTTTAAAGCAAAAAGGAGGGTATTTTGCTTATAACCTGTGTGTGTGTGAACCAACGAGAAAGCTAGAATTTCAGTAACCGAGACTTAGAATCGACACGTTTCACCAATAAATCATGTCTATTACAGAATCGGACTGAAAAGCAGCTATAAGCAGTTGTTATGTCTTTTTGTAGGCCTCGAGAAAGGACCCATTCGTGTGCACCGCCCAACTGCAGCTCGCCCGCTTAGGAGAGCTTTTAGCTAATCAGAATCGGGAGGTTTATTGTAGATATATTTACGTAATGAGCAATAAGTATCAAAAAAGTTATCCTGTATAAGAGGCGTTTATTTAGGCGTGCGCCGAGCGCGAGACGAAAAAAATAAACGCCATTCACTTTTCACGTCTCGCGCAACGCGTTCATGTTGCGCTTCGCGCTCAGCTAAAAAAAACGCGTGTTATGCAGGCTACATAAGAGAGTATTCTACTGTGCATTCAGTCCAAGTAGATAAGAAACATTAAGGGAGCAAAAGGAGGTGATTTTGAAATACGCCTTATGTATTTAGCGTCCTTTTTTGTAGCTTTTCGCAATTGCGGGACTCCAAGTCGCTTAAAAGGACTCTCCTTCTCGTTTGAAATGAGGTAAGCTTTTGTATCTTCGAGCAAATTTCAAATTTCTCTATATGTTGTAGTTTTTTGTGGTGACGCAGTGTTGTGGGTATCGAGGGCTCCAAAGAGCAGTCTGGCGGTGTCAAAGGAACTCTGACAACAAAAGCCGTTAAGATAAGTAAAAACAAAGCATATTTAGATCTTTTCAGATGGCAACAACAACCAACAGCCTTCCCAAAGGTAGAATCCTCTATCTCACAGCATTGATCCTGTTGTAATCACACAAGTTCCTGGGCTTATGTCAAGGCAGACCAAAGGCTACTTTACATAAACAGAGCGGCTAAAAGAGACCGAGAATTGTGTTCTGGGCATAGTTTACTGAAGTCATCCTTACAGGGACCAAGAGTTGATAGCCGTTTCCACCTTGCAAGCATTCACCGTTTAACGCATGAGTGTACTCTGATATTCAGAGAAGACACTGGGAACTGAAAAATAAGAACTGTGGAACTCTCTAATCGTGACAGGGGCAATCAGAAAAATAATGTTTGTAGTTGAGTTAAGTAAGTTGTATTTCCACGAACAGTGTGTTACACAATTTGTCGTGTCTGGCCGGCTGGATAAGACAGTTCAATGGCAAATGATACTGTTGAGTTAGCAAAGCTACTCTTGAGGAACCGGCAGCACTAGCAAGCTAGATTGAAAGTGAGTGACGCTCTCGCGAGTGAGCGGACACTAGACGAACTGATCCACAGTCGACAGTGACTGACGTTTTGCCTCAGAAAAATGATAAGCTTGACCAGACACGACAAATGATAGATAGACATCGGTAGTTCAAATTGAAGTCAACTGTGTAACCTGCGATCAGGTCCTCCCCCTCCCTTGCTCTTCTCTTGTGTTTTCCTCCTCCCTTCGAAAAACATAAAACGACAAACTTTTGTTCCTAGGCCATCGTAGCTTGATTAAGAATAAAACACAAACAGCGGTGATAAACATGGTAAACAAACGCATTTAAGGTCGTTTTTTAATCTCGGTTCCAGATCTCTCTTGTTAACTATATAAACAGTTTTCAAACACCGTAACGGTTACTTTTGAAACGTCAAGTTTATTATTAACAAAGAAAAAAGGTGAAGTAGAGCTTGATCGCTGGTTAGTGTAACAGTGCGTGTAATTGTTCTTGACTAAGATTAACAGTAGAGGAATAAAACCACTCCTTTGCAAACTTCTCTGAAGCTGTTGTCCAGATTTTCAGTTGCTGCTACCGGACAAAAATAAAGTGAGCGATCGCTCTCACGTTACCCACAGCTTCTCTCGGGCATCTAGCGAAAGAGACTAAAGTTTAAAGGGTATGTTTATGTCGTTTGCCCTTAGGACCCTACACTCCACAAGTTTTCGTCTATTTCAGATGTCACTTTAAAAGCCAGACACGTTTGTATCAATAGTAGCCTAAAACTGCTAAAATAATGGTCCAGTTTTGTTTGTTAAAAAAAATTGCTTATTCTACTACACAGAAACTATTATTAAGTGTGTTTGGTTTTTGGCTGCAGATGACCAGGGTGGAAATGAATTCCAACTTGTAAATTTCGGGCCGTCCACAACACAATCTGGTAGCCCATCGCGTATTTCTGGCTCTGTTGTTCAAAGAAGGTGTTAAGGTAACAGCCACCCTTCGGGACCGTTTGCGCGTGGATCGCTCTAGCTTTTGTTGTTTTTATGAAAAACCCTACAAACTATACATTTTTTGGCAGCTTAATAATTCGAGAAAATGACCTTATATTTAAAAAGAGGCAAAAGTTTAACATGTTCGGAAAATGGGAAGGTTTTTTCACACATACATATCTTCATAGATTAGGTTCCAGTCCCTTCAGAAACAAAGAAAACAAAACGATTAACACTGCATCTTCTTCTTGACACCTATGGCTAAAAAACCGTGTCTGAGATTTTTGGCAAGTGCGTTTGTTCTTCTTTTATTAGCAGTTGAAGTCAGAGAAGACAAATAAATTAGCACTTCGCGAGGGGAAAAAGGTCTAGCGTGAAAACAAAAGAGGGACTAAAATTCGCAGACAGGGTTTTATAGAAAAACTATCTGGCAACAACCTGGCCAAGTTTCATCCAAATTGGTCGAGCGGCTGTCGACTTGTAGTTAAAAACGTACGTACAACTCGCCAAAATTTGACTTTCGAGAAAAAAAGGAAAATATATTTTCTGCGGCGTCTTGCCAGTAATGTGATTATGACACCTCAATGTCCGGTGAGTTCTATTTTGATCGATACCAGAGAGGGATCAGCTTTCTCAAACAATAGAACTTTGACAGGTAACATGTAACAGGAGTAATGTTACGCGGAGAGCGGCAGCAAATAATTTATTAGCTTTCAGCTCACCACTCTTAAACGTGAGAAAACACTCATCATTTTCGTTTACTTTACGAAATGTTTTCCTTATTTCAATCCGTATTTCATGTAGCAATTAAAATTTGCTATGAATATTTCCTGAAATGCTGACCAGGTTGATAAAGATGCCGAAGATCGTGGCAAAATCTGGGGAAATAATCGACGCAACCACTTCTCCTGTCGATAAAATGAACCCTGATCGCTCTCTGCCAATTCACTGGCCATTCTTTGCCAAGGGCTTTCTTTTCCTTTAGTCTTCTTTTAGAAGAGGAATCAAAACAGACACTGTTTTTTTAATGATGCATTTAGGTGAACGAAAACTCTCATTTAATCAGGTGTGATAGAACTTGTCAGCGATCAATTACCGTAATTAACGAGCAAGAATCTTTTACTCCTTAAATAACTCTCCACTGAGCCATTATTTTCTTCTAATTTTTTGTTTGAAAGAAAGCTCTCGAACAGCTTTATCTGAGCATGTAAAAATCTCCTTTTTCAAAAAATGTCGCTTTTTACCGTGGCTGATACCTTAAGCTAATCCAGTATTAGCGTCATTTTTTTTAAATTCACTTTTAATCCATAACGAGGTGGATTCCAGTAAATTATTTTCGCTTATTAGTTTGACTTTGGCTGCTTTCAAATTGTCACGCAAAATTAGCAGCGGAAATGCTTTTGAAGACGATATTCAGAAACTTTGGAGTACATTTAACCCAGGGTTAGCGTTAATCGGCTTTGGAACAACCGGTCCCTGGTGGAAAACAATTTTGACGTCATCAACCCTCTTGGGGTAAAAAAAGATAAAGAAACTCTTAATGGGGGTGTTGCTATGACGATTGACGGTACAAAAAATACATTTTGAGGGTGACAGCTGAATTTCCATTCGCTGATCTTTGACGCATATGTTCTGCGCATCTGGATGGTGCAAGAAGTTACCCATTAATACAAAGGTATTTTTGCGCAGTTTATGACTGTGCGGGAAAAACATGTTACCAAGGGCTGTTGGTATTCGAAAGGAACATTATTTCTGAAAATACGTGGTTACCCATAATATTTTTTTGGATTCCAATAGCTTTTGCTAAGATGTGGTTTTCCCGGCACACTCTTAAACTGTGCAAAAATACCTTTGTTAGGAGGCATCGTCCTTAAGTTGATTTAAACGTACAATGCGTCTACGATTTGTTAAGTCGGATGGGTAAGTCAAAAAAATTAAGACAGCAATACTTTACTTCTAGTCGAGCTGGCATTCTGAAAGTCAGTGAGAACTGACCAACCAGCATGTTTCGAAATGCGGACAGTGCGAGATGTTTTCGATTATTAGTTGACAATAGGTGCTTTTGGTTGTTGTTTGTGATTTATAGAGTATGAGAAATTTCATCATAAACATGTTTAATTACAACGAATGGAGTTTTTGCTTTACAGCAATGATAAGCTCTGCTAGACACGACATAAAATAACAACATAAAACATAACATACTACGACAAATGTACGTCGTGGCAGCTAGCGTTGAACGGAATGCGGTTAATGTGCGTATATCTGTTGTTTCTGGCTAATATTCCCGGAAAAGTAACCAAATCCTCTGCCAACTCCTCTGTAGTTGTACTTCAATACTTTCAGTTACAATACAAAAGAGGGTGATCTCGGTCTTGCGTATTGCGCTACATTTCTTGGGCATCCAGCGAAAGAGATTGTCAGCGGAGCTCGTTTTACTTGCCATGAGTACACTACATCCTATAACCGTTTTTGGCCAAACGTTTCATCCCTTTGTGAAGCAAGAGATTGGGGTAAGTGGCGAAACAAACATAGTTGCGAAAGGAAGGCGCTTAGTTTGCGCTCACATTGTCACAAAGCTAGCAAACGAAGCGAGACTTGCACACCATCTTGGAAAAGCGCTTCACCTACTATGCATGGGTAGTAATCCTTGGTTATAATAAGCAGATGAAACCTTGCTCCATTCAGTTGAGTAAAGGAGAACCGGCGAGCAAATGTTCAGGGAACCTTCCAACTACCAAATAAAATGTGTAAACTAAAAACAAAATGCTCCCAGCATTAGGTCTGGCTTTACAGCCACGACTTTTAATAAGCCCTACACATTGTTGATTATCAAAGAATTACAAAATAAACAGTACAGTTTCCTTACGTTTTATCAAAGACCGATAACAGATCATTTAAGGTGCAAATTGTTAGTGGGGTTATTGAAGGAGTATAGTACGCCTACCATCCTCTGTTTGTGTGGTGAGCTGTTCACTTGTAGTCCCTGTGTGGTGCCTTTATGAGTCTATCAAACTTTCAAAACTTAACAAGAAATGTGGGAAAATTAAAAGTAAAAGAAGGTAAAAACAAGGCTGTAATTTTGATAGGTTTACTCCATTTCGACTAGTTATTAAACCCCTAAAATTTGTTTCCAGTTTTGTTTGTTTGATAAATCGATACGACCATTATAAATGCACAGCACACCACACAAACAGAGGATGGTAAGCCTGTGCTCCACAGAAGGGACAACCATGTTGGCGTTGCACGCTCCACGCGCAGTTTACACGTGCGTTCCATGATCTTAGAAAAATAAAGGTTTTAAACAGTCTACCTGTATAACTACCCCAGGGAGTGGGTAGTTGTATTTAAAAGCAGCAGGGAGATGTAAGTATAGCCATAATTTAATCCCCCCGCCCTCCCCTAGGAGCAGAAGCATGTCATCTTGATGTGCTTTTGCTATTAGCCAAAAATAAATGCCCCAAAACCAAATGGATACATAGCTAACCCTCCCCTAACCCATAAAAATAAGAAACAAACAACGATACCGAAAGGGTTTAGTTTCTAGAGACGCTGTGGTGCTTCGTCAGGTGGTTAAGTGAAACACCAATCTATGGATTGATCAACTGAGTTGCAAGGTAAATTGGCTACCTTAGAGAAAATGTGAGCCGTCGTATCAAGCGTTAACCCTTCAGCGAATCAAGGAATTGTTGGTTGCAAAACAGTGGAGCTACACTATTGGTGGAAACATTGCAACATTAGAAACAAAAATAAATCAGTCGAATAATGCGGGGAATATGAGTGCCCATTTGAAAGATGAATATTTGCCCTAAATTGTTGAGGTTTTCCGTGTTGTCCTGATGTAGGGAAAGACTAGAGACCGTCACGTGTTGGCTGGAATGATCAGGGAGATTGAAGTGTCGGGCGACTCTTTGAACACGTCCTTCAAAATGGATACGTCTTTCAAAATATTTGTTTATTTTGGCCCCGCAATCCTATGGCTTTAATACATACCGTGCGTAAATAAAGGTTATCATTATTATCGTCACTTCTTTCAACGTCTCGTTGGTGTTCGCGGAAGCAGTCGCTTAATCTCCTCCCTTATTGGCCAATGCAGGGGTAAATCTTTTTGCATAAGGTGCATGACATGCAATAGATAAAATTTGGGAAGGGAGTGAATGTGAAGCGATCACTCGCTTGCATGGGTCATGTTATTTTGTCCACTTTGCAAATGAAATGACGAAAGAAATTTTAACCACTACACCATGAAAATTAATAAAATAAGTAAACAATTAACAGCAACGAACAGAATCGCGAACTTCAAATCCAAAAACATCTTTCGCACTTTCCGTCACTTTAAAATCTGAGTTCCTCCTGAATTTTAAATCAGCCTAACGACAGTAGGCGCCTTGACCAACTAGCGTAAGAAATGATGAGACGATATGATCTTGCTTCCTGTATGCAATATCCCTCCCAGACCTCCCCGGCGCAGAAGCCAAGAGGTTGTCCAACCCTATTTGAAGCTGACCTTTTCAGAAAGTGATTATTTTCGGCCAAATCCATCCTGTCATTCTGCAGTGACAATTCAGACATACTGTATTACCTCGGTCCCCCCTTGTTTTGTTGCCTAAAAATCATTACTAGAGCCTCGTTACTTGGTGTTTGACGTTGCTTCTCAACAACACTTTCCGGCCTGTAGAGTACCCAAATAAAATTTCCTCCTTGATGCTTTTATTCTGAAATCCACCTTAAAAGCCTTATTTCGCAAAGTTGAGGGAACGGGATTCCGATCGCATAACTTTGTTCTCGCGATTTTAGGGAAAATAAGAGGTCAAAGGCTTCAAAATTTTGGCCTTTATTTACGCGTCTCTTTCTACATTGAAAAAAAGAATTGGGAATAATGCACTTGTCATCAGCTTCCACGAGGCGGGCAAGGCCTCTGTATTTAGGGGGGAAGCTGAACACTTAACAAGACTTGAAGATGCACTTCATTTGAGTTCGTTGAACAGTTAGCCAATACTCGAGACAATAAACATACTAATGAAAAATTCGATGTTTAATATTTTGAAGTTTGAGCAATTCGGTTTATACCTTAGCCTACAAGAAATGGTACAGTGTGCTTCCCAGTACATTACAATAGCTGCCAGGCAACACCCGCCAGCATGAGATGGTAGTACAGGGGACCAGATGTGAAATTGTACGGCTGGGGGGGGGGGGGGGAGGACCAGGGAAACACGGGGGGATTCTAAAAAGAAAAGATGTACCATGTGGCATCAAATTTTTGCAGGCTCTAGATTTTGCGATTTTTGCGGGTTTCTTCACGGTCCGTAAAAATAAGTTCCCGTATAACAAAGAAGCCACGAAGATTTTCTCCGCGAAAATTTACTCCACTGTGATTATTTTAAGTTATATTCAAACATTGCTATTACGTATAACGTAAGATCCTGTCGTTGCCCATTTACTAAAATTACCTCTGTCGTTCGGAAACAAAACGATGCACTACAAGTACTTAGCTGCTAAAATTTTCACAGAAAAGTTTCGTCTGAAGGTAATCAACATAATAACGATCACGTTATAATTCCAATTGAACACAGCTTCCTGAAAGTAGCAAGTATATCCCAGCAAGAAAAACCAGTCCTCCCCAATGGCAAAAATTAGTTCCTGCAAGACGCAAAAAGTCGCCAATCCACAAAATTAAACTCCTCCAAAAATTCAGTGCTATACGGTATGTAAACCTTCATTGAGTCTTAGAGTTACACGAGATCGTTAGAGAGAGATTAAGGGTTACATAGATTTTTCAATGGCACTGTCCTAAAAAAGGAAACGAGGCCGTTAGGTCATGTGAAAACGACTGCGTTTGTAGTTTCGTTTTTTAGCGAGAGACACGACGCCGTGAAGTCATGGGATAACGACCGTGTGTGTACTTTCTTTACATACCGATTGAAACGAGGCCGTTGAGTCATGAGATAACGGCCGCTTTTGGTTCAGTATATAGACAATCAAAAACTGACAAGACTGCGGTCTCAAAATGGCCGCTATATGCAGACCAAATTTATTAGTGATTATCTAAACACGCACCTTTAACCGTCAAAGGAATTTGGATTATGGAGAGACATAAAATACAACAACTCAGCTAAGAGCAGTTGGCTTCGGAGTTACACAAGCTTGTACGACCGTTTTTATGCTCACCGTTGAAGCTTATCTAATTTTAGAGCTCATGCAAAGAGAGCTTAATAGAGACGGGGTTTATTTCAAAGCTTTAAACAAAGTTTTTACACAAAACTCAGATGCGGGTTCACTTACTTCTTGTCAATAAAGACCTACCAACTTAATGTATTTTTTCGAGCCTTTATAAAATTACACCAACTGCAGATGAATTGGGTGGCTTAATAGAGTTACAGAATCTGATGCTTCAAAGAGGGGGGAGGCTTGCCAAGACAGTTGACTTTCCGAGGGAGGGGTAATAGAGAGGGAGGTGAGGAAAAGAAAGTAGCCCTTCATAGAGCTCTTACCAAATCAGCTTACCAGCGTGTTGTTCTTGTGCAGGATATTTGCTTACTACGTTGATTGAAGTCAATTTACCCTCCCCACCCAGGAAAACGCCTGAGCAGTTAAGCAGTGATATTTGAAGGTTACAAAATTTGACCGGCGTTGTGGGTAAACAAGCTTTCTGTTTGAATCCTGATGAGCGGATACTAAGCCGATCTTAAGAACCTTAGCAACTAGCTTAGAAAAGGCGCCTCAGAGTTCAAACCGTTCATTTCGTTACCGAATGTTGTGGACTGGCTAATAATCAGCGTCATTATCTCTGACTTGAAATTCTTGGTTTTCATCTTTATGATAAAATAAATTTGTTTGCGTGGGCTACATTCAGAAAAAAAGGAGTTAAACCGTAGGTAAAGACAAACAAAGACAACCATTTCTGGGTTATGGTACTCTTAAGAATATGGTTATCGAGAAAATAATTTTCAGAAAATTACAAGAGGGTATGTATCCGCCATGTGTTGATGTCCCCTTTGGGGCACCATTCTGGCGGCCAACAAATAAAGTCAGTACGTACAAGAAATGAGGCAGCTAATGAAATCAACATTCCCAGTTTCTCTTCACACTTATACAGATGACATTTTTACGTCATTACGATACTTGAAAATTGTAAAGTGGCACAAACATATTGGTTTTGGCATTTTGAGAACTCCTGTGTCTCGTGCTGCCAGGAATTTGATCAAAATTCAACCGCTTTATTTGTAAAAATGAAGCAATGTATCGACCATATTAACAGAGAAGCTTTGTGGTGGCCTTAGTTTATGTTTTAGAATTTTGATGACGTCACATGAAAACCATGCAATAGGAACATTCCACGCTTTCGGTCCTAACTTCATGGGTAAGGACGGCGAGTTAGAAGAAGCACTTCACTCCAGCTCTAAATGTGTAACTTCTGGCGCATCCTATAAGCTATTATAAGCTATGGGAGACGGGGAGTTCCATCAGCTGTTTGATATGTTAACGAAACTTGTTTCAAGCAAACAGCCCTGAAGTAGGTCAAAAATTACCACCTTACCGTTGATTCTGGTGTCTTGTGTCTTTGATTTCCACATCGTTTCTGCAATCTGCATATACAACTGTACTTCTGTTTTCTTGAGTGAGTTTGATACACCCGCTAAAGCGCTTGCTATTTTAAAAAACTACTTAGTCCCAGTTCTACGCTGCCTATTGAAACTCCCGAAACCCCGAAACCACTGGGTGAGAAACGCTCGGATCTTTGCTAGGCGATTTCTGCCACTGGTCAATCGGAGGGTGGAAAAGGCAATGGCTATTGTACACTTTAGTAGTCCGTTGCACGACGACCTTCCATACATGGAAGCCCGTTGAGCACACTTCCTACGAACTCGTTACCATGATCTGGCAAATATGACCCGCCCAGTGGACTTCGGGGTGTTTAGGGAGCGGCGTAGAACTAGGACTAAGTGGTTTTTTCAAAATGGCGGGCGTTCCAGTAGCTCATGGATGCACTGTCATGCATTAGTGCGATATTGCAAACACAGTTCTGCAAAGTTTTAGATCTACAAAGTTGTTAGTTAACGATCTTTGGTAGGAAATATGAGAGAGTTTTTAAAAAAAAGGTGTTGTCATCCTGACCGTCACAGTTGGTCGTGCAGTTTAAGTTTTGGTCCCCAAAAGCTTTTAACAAAGCGTCAAGCTTCTTGTTCTGCACTCAATTGCTTCAAGTCTCGACTATTGGTTGTGAAAAATTGTTTGATGCATTGCTTTGTAAAAACGTCAATACCGACGGATAAACGTATCATTGAAAACATGTTGTCGTTTTTTTTCTTCACATTTTACTAAACTGTCTCGCAAGCAGGGAGCGAATTAAGATTTTGAGAAATAAAACAACCTTCACGTCTCAAGCTTAAGGAATGTTGTTTTATGTCTCAATATCTTTAAAAATGTTACAGTTACTACAACAGGTAAAAAGGGTAACGATTTAATTTGTTTCCCCGCACGATATGAAATCTGGCATTGTCGTGAACCACTTTATACAAAACGGACGACGTTTTGATTAACCATAACGATTAACCATAACTGTGTATTTTTTTAGGAGCTCAAGCCTAAGGACTCATTACAAGGAACAAGTGTTTTGAAGAGTTTGTTTTGCATCAATGTATTTTAAGCTCTATTTTTATGCACTAGTTACAACCTACCATTACTGTAAAAGGTTTGAATTTGAAATAAATGATCAAGAGTGTCTTTCTGTATTATTTGTGTTTGTATGAGCAAGAGTTCCTGCAAGGCGCAAAAAATCGCCAATCCGCAAAATTAAACTTCTCCAAAAATTTAGTGCTACATGGTATGTAAACCTTCAGGGAGTCTTTGAAGCTTACATTTATAATGGCAAGTTCATCACGGAGAGGCAAGGCCACAAAACCATCTGCTGCAAAACTATTCGTATGAAAACGATTTGGACCGTTCCCAAGGCCTTCCAGAACAAATATCTTGGTATCCTTTAGAAACAAGGTTATCAAAGACGAACCCTTACAGGCTGGAGTTACACAATTGTGGGCACCTAGATTCATGGAAGTTTTTTGGCGGGGGGAAAGCGGGTATAAAAAATAAATAAATTTTGCAATCTGTTCTGGAGGTAGGGGAAAAAACATCTCAAAAATGAAAACCCGCGGCAAAAATTTCATACCAAACCGTAGATGCTAGAATAAAGGTGGCTCGCGGCTTATTATTAGCGCGGAGGCTCCATTTTATAAATCGAATTTTCGGCAAGTAAGCGATTTCAGTGATTTTTAGTAAAAATAATCAGTCAGAATATCGAAAAATGCTCATACACGTTTGATGAGTGATACTTTGTGATTAACACTGTTCAGTTATTTTGCCAATGCGCTTAGATTTGATACCCTATTAATTCAATTGAGTGACATATGGTCATTTTCGCGGTTGTTTGCGAATTTCTTTTGCAGAATTAAAATTTTTTTCCAAAATCTACATTTATTAACCTTTCCAATGATATATAGTTTGCCATGTGTTCTTTAAAATGGCGCACATACGTATTTTTTCCCTAAGGACACCCGCGAAGGTATGTGGGAAGTTTCACTCATCCACAAACTCGCTTGACAGGCGATGACTGGCGTTTTGCTTTACACCAACGATAAGTTCGACCAGACAAGTCAAATGGCAGACATCTGTAGCTTAAGACGATAGTAGCTGTGTAAATGTAACCTGCCATCAGGTCCGCCCCCTCTTTTACTCACCTCCCGAAAAAAGGGTGGGCGCAGGGTAGCAGGTTAGTGTAACTGTGTGTGAATGTTAAATGCTGTTAACTAGGGTTGGCATTCAATAAATAAGAACACTAAAGCTTTTAAATACTCCTTTGCAAACTTTTTTGTATTAATTCATTTAGATTTTCGTTTGTTAGACAAAAGAAAGTGCGTTCTTGGCCTCTCAGTATTTACAATATCTCTAGGACATCTAGCGAGGAAGGGTGCAAGCTCTCTCAAGTGGGCAACAACAACAACAACAACAACAGCATCACCTTTATTTCACCTCTGATTTACAAGGGTAGCTGCATAGCTAATTTCTCCGAGAAAGAAAAGACGAAATAAAAAAATAAATGAAATAGTATTAATAATAAAAATAAAAGTAAAGTCATATATTGTATACAGTACATTAAACTACTATTTACATAGGTAACAATTGCATTGATGTTCGAAAGAAATTTGGCATAATTTAGTTTTGAACTCATTCAAGGACGTTAGTGACCTCAGGTCCTCTGTTAGTTTGCTCCACATGTTTGCAGTAGTGTATCTGAAGAAATGAAGACCATAAGTGGTTGTGTTAACGTATGGGATAACAAGTTTCCTTGATCCTCGTAAGTTTCGTTCAGTATTTCTCATTTGAAAGAGACCACGCATGTACTTTGGCACCGTTTCGAACTGGATTGTCTTAAAGACTGTTTTCATCATGTCTTGGCATCTGACTTGTTCAGTAGCTCCTGGTAGTGCAGAGACTTCTCGTCTAGAACAATCCTGAGCGCCCTTTTGTTAAGATTCTCTAATTTGACACTATTTCGAGCCTCACAAAAATACCAAACTGCTGAACAATATCTAAAATATGGAACAATAAAGGCCTTATAAATCGGGGAAAGCGGGAAATTACATATACTTGATTGTTGACCTTAGTAAAAATATTCTTTACATGACTGTCGAACGGCAGATTCTTGTTAATGTTCACCCCTAAGAGGTCAATGTTGTCTTTTACCGTAATATTGATGTCATTCACTTTAAAACTAAAGGTATAGTTTGTATTCCCCAAAATCATTGCTTGGTATTTATCAGGATTAGTAATCATACCATTTATACCAACCAGTGGTCAGCTTCGAGAAGTTGGCATTGAAGTCTCGTTTCTAATTTCACTGGATCTTTACCCAAGTCATAAATCTGTTTATCGTCAGCATAAGCATTGATACATACTCCTTTCAGGAAGTAAAAGAGATCATTCATAAACACATTGAAGAAAAGGGGTCCAAGGACGGATCCCTGGGGTACCCCTTTTATAACCGGCATCCAAGAAGAAAACTTGTCGCCTACTTTAACTCTTTGTGACCTTCCAGTTAGATAATTTCGCAACAGAGCAACGCCGTGTTCGGCCACTCCATACGCCTTCAGCTTAGCTAGCAGCAAATCGTGTGGCACACAATCGAAGGCCTTGGAAAGATCTAAAGATATCACAGCAACCACTTCCTTATTGTCTAAGCCAGCCCTCCAATCTTCTGTTAGACGCAGCAGTGTGCTCTCACAGCTATAATTCTTGCGATATGCAGAAATGAAGTCAGACAATATATCTTTGAAATATTCCGATACTTTGAGTAGCTTCGGATGTAGCATATCTGACCAAAAGATTTGCGACTGTTGATAGAAGAAGCCGTGTCAAGTATCACTTTAAAAAGCCAGCAGTTAAATAACGGTCCCGTTTTTCTTTTCTTAAAAAAGTGTTTATTCTAGTACACGGAAACTATTTTAAAATAAGGGTGTTTGGCGTTTGGCTTTAGATGGTCAGGATATAAACGAATTTCAACTTGTAAATGTCGGCCGAAGTTTACGGCCACTGATTGTGGTGCGGTTTTCTTTTCAAAATTTCTCGGTATCCCCCCACTTTCCATCCCCCCTGGTGGTTTAGAAGCAATCTATGCACGGGCAAGGAATTTAGATACAACCTTAGCACAAGAAAACAGATAGTTGCTGGTCAGGGAGGGCGACTAGCTTGCGCTTGCATTTTCACGTCCAAAAATCTTCATGACCTTGCCGTCAATTGCTTTATTTGTTCATGAAACAAGAAAAATTGAAATGAGTGCCTAAACAAATAGTTGCCGGACAGGGAGGGCGTCTATCTTGCGCTTGCATTTTTATATCTTAGTAAATGCAATGGCATACTGCAACCAAGCGTGGCTTGGACTTGTTCGCCATCTTGGAAATCACCTCAATCGTGCAGCTGCGCGTTTGCTTCTCGTGGCATGTGCAAACCAGGCTTTGGAGATGAAACTTGACCCCGATGGTTTCGCTACACCCATGTGTATAAAGAAGCACTGGCAGACATCTGTATCGGCCGAGGGAATCTCTTCGGAGGGAGGTTCCGGGGTCCCCAGCTCCTGCATCGCCCACCCCTTACCCCCAGCATCAGTTACTCGTCAGCAAACTCAAAGAGCCAATCAGAGCTCAAACGATCCATCCGATCGATGTCAGCGTGGGAAGATGTGGTACAAAACCAGGTATATTTCACCACTGGTGTTGGTTTTGATGCTGTTTTGTTGAAGAAACAGCTTGTTTGTTCTGATTGGTTACGTAGACCTTGCTGTTCGAGTCTTCAACCAATTAGCAAAGGGAAACGAAATGAACAAAAACCTGAATTCGGCTATAACTGCTCTTAGGCAGATTTGGCCGGTAGCCTATCTTGTAATACGGGTGGAATGCAATTCTTACACCATCAAGCCCCTGGGGTAAGAGACAGGAAGGGGATGTATAAATGAAATGTAGGACGACTAACGAAGACAACTTAATTTCCGTTCATTGGATCTTTGACACATTCGCGTCAAATACGTTCACATTTGACCGAAAATGTTACCCTCATTTGTGGCTTAACGGCATCCTGCAGCCCAGTCCTTGTGAATTTACGTCGGTCCGTTTAGGCCTGGATTCTACCTCGCGCGGTGACGTCAACGAGTATTATAAGATCCCGCATCAGAGTTCGGCCAGTCAATAAGTAAGGAAGAACGCCGAGGTGCTAGGCTGGGTTGACGGTTAAAATTTCATCACTACGACCCTTCACTTCTTATCCTTTGTTTAAAGTTACAGTAAAAAAGTCATTTATCGACTGACAGTTTCTTAAAAGATTTAACAGTTTTGAGATAACAGTTGAGCCGACTGAGACCCTCATAAGACTTCCAAACCAACATGTATGCTGGTTGTCTTTTTTTCAACTGCTCAATGGTTTCTGTTGACTTGTCACACACATTCATTCTGTCCACAGCCTCAAAAGTTAGAACCACTTTGTACAGCATATTAAATAGCACCACGGGAAAATACTACTCTGTAGCTTGCTGACTAGCACCTTACTTCATCAACTTTCTGAAAAGCATATACCTGTGATTGTCAAATCTAGAAGAAGAATGATTCAAATACCAACCTTTTGAGAGTGAGGGCCGCAACACTCCAGTATTTAACAAATGTCTGTAAAGGTCTTGCTAGTAGGAAATAAGTGATTAATTTAAGATGCAGCACAACACTTTTAAATTTTAAAGAAAACATGTTCCGGCATCCCTGATCCCATCCTCAGTTGAATTAAAGTGCTACAACAAAGCTAATATGTAACAGCAATTAAAATTGTTAATTAAAATATAAGCAAGAATAACAACAACGAAAAAAGCGTGATTATGTGAAAACTAAGGGTGGAATCATGGCTTAATGTTAATACGGTTAATGATCACTCAGCCGCAACAAATATCAACGATACATTAGTAAGTTTACCTAAACAGTTTATTTGGGAAAGAGATTCCTCACTTAAATTTAGAACCGCACTGCAGTCAAGAGACATACAGAGAATGATACATGATTTCCTTATTGATAACAGGCCAGACAGGAATGTTAACACCTCTCTAGATGCAGTAGAAAATATTCTTATTACAACTGCAAAACGTTGTTTAAAAATTAGGGTCGTTAAGAAACGACAAATCAAATCATCTTCTAACAAAAAATGGTTTGATAAAGAATGTCGTCTTAAGAGACACGAAATTGAGAAAACTTGCTAATCCAAAACACGAGATCCTCTTAATGTTACCCTTCGGGAAGGATATCAAACCGTCTTAAAACAGTACAAAAAGCCTTCTGACACGGAAGAAAAATGAATATTATCAGACTAAGAATTCGGAACTTGAAAGTACAGTAGATAATTCGGACAGCCGAAACTTTTGGAACTGTTTAAAATCAGTGGATGATTCTGTGAAGGAAACTAGCATCCCGCCAATTTCAGAATTGGATGTCTCATTTCCAACCACTACACTCTAACGAACCCCTTAATTTACACCAAGAAGCGGTTATTAATGCGGTTCTTAGCTCGGACACTGCCTCAAACATGGTGCGGTGGCCTCCTTACACCAATCTTTAAAAGTGGGACTAAAAATGATCCCTCAAATTATCGGGGAATATGTATTTCTAGTTGTCTTGGTAAACTATTTTGTTCCCTTCTTAATCAAAGACTTCTTGAACACGTTCAGTCGCTTGACATACTTCATAAATCTCAAATTGGTTTTCTAGCAAATAATCGAACAGCAGACCATGTTCTTACACTACGAACGTTAATAGACAAATATGTCAATTGTCACCAAATGAAAGTATATGCATGTTTTGTGGACTTTAGGAAAGCATTTGATTCGGTCTGGCATGATGGACTTCTATACAAGCTGTTACAAATCAATATCGGAGGAAACTTCTATAATGTAATTAAAAGTTTATATTAGAATTCTACCTCCTCTGTTAGAATTGGAAATAGCCAAACGCGATCTTTTCAATACGCCAGAGGTGTGCGCCAAGGCTGCATTTTAAGTCCTTTGCTCTTTAACCCATACGTCAATGATTTAGCTTTCTCGTTTAACAATATTCTATCTGATCCGTTCGTGCTACCAAATGGCACCAAACTCAACTCTCTTTTTTATGCAGATGACTTATAATTATATTATCACGATCAAAAGTAGGATTGCAAAAATTGCCTAAACGAGTTATCCTCATATTGCAACTCTAACTTGGATGCTAAGAATAAACCCCAAGAAAACCAAGATAATGATTTGTCAACGATGCACAAAAAAGTGTGATTATGTTTTTCACATAGGCAGTGAAATAATAGACATTGTCCAAACCTATACCTACCTAGGGACTCGCATCTCATCTTCCGGAAATTTTACGCTTTCGCTTGAACACCCTCGACAAAAAGCTCTTCATGCTTTCTTTGGTCTACGACGACACACTGATTTTAATAAACTGAAACCTTCTCTCGCGTGTAAAATTTTTGCCTCAATGATCTCACCAATTTTAACCTACAATAGTGAAGTTTGGGGTGCCTTTGCGAAATCAGATTTTAAGTCGTAGGACAGCTCCGCAATTGAAAAAACTCATTTACAATTCCGTAAACGTTATTTAGAAGTTCATAACAAGGCATCCAATATTGCATGTAGAGCTGAACTGGGTAAATTCCATTTGGTCATTGATATAAATAAAAAGATACTTAATTACTTAAACTACCTCCGAGAAAAGGAAGAAAGCTCTGTAGTCAAACAATCTTTAAAAATATCGATTGACCTTCATTATAACGGTCATATAGTTTTTACTCTAGTCTCATGAAAATGACTGACTATTACAATTTCTGTGACTTTAATTGTAATTCATTGAATGAAGGTAAAATCAAACAATATGAAGATCTCATGAAAAAGAAATATATCTCTTACTGGAACCAAACCCTTCAACATTCGCAAAAACTTAGTTTTTATTACACATTCAAAAAGAATTATAACCTTTCTGCCTACCTAGATCTAACAAGAAAGAACCCATCTAGAAAATGATTAGTAAAACTGAGAATTAGCAGTCATAAACTTCGGATTGAAACAGGTAGATACAACAAAATACCTCGCGATGAGAGGTTATGTAGTCTCTGCAATTGTAACAAAATTGAAGATGAAACTCATTTTTGAGCTTTTGTCTACAAAATAGCCTCATAGTCGCCATGCAGCCTCAAGTTTCTGGGAAGGTTGATTCTTTGGTTGGTTGGTTGGTTGGTTGGTTTTTGGGTGGACCATGGTCGGCATTCCCGATGAATGTCGAATTTTACCGAAAGGCTAGCTGTCGGGGCCGGAACAAAAATGCAGATGAGAACGCACGGAAAATTCCGCTACTAAAGCGACACGACGAAAGTGTCCGGATTTCATTTGTTTGACGTTGGATATTTGTATATCAAGGAGAAATGGCTGGCTTCCTTGTGGTAGACTTCCTTAGAAAACGAATCGTCAGCACAAACCTGGTTTAAACGTGAGTGGAAGCGAGTTCTAGTAAATAATTCGTGGGTTATCTGATATTTATGATGTTCGGTCTAGGAAATATTTGTCAGCTTCGTTTGTTTTGGTAGATAAGAATTGGAACAAATCCTTTGTACGCATGCGCATAACCTACGTTTGGAGTTATATGGTTCAACTTTAGAGTGTGAGAAATAACGTGACTTCTGTGCAGGGATGTCTCATAGTAAATGATGGTAAATAGATGGCAAGTAGTTTGAAGGTATAAAAAGGGCAGAATCGTGAATTTTGAGCTAAAACGAATTATTGTTCGCACCTTTTGGTAGGTTTTAAAATTAATGCCCATGCCACTCGATCACTAGGTCCGTCAAAGGCACAAGGTCGGCAAGGAAAAAGATTGTATTGGTGGCATAAACGTTGCTCGTACGTGCGACTAGCTAAGCGCAAAGTTAGAGGCGACTTCCCAGAGAAATGGGTTTCTGGTTAGGCTGCGTGGCGGTAGCGGGATTGGTTTGTACAAAGTTTGAGCGGAAAGAACAGAACGACAATCAAATCAAATCAAAACAATTATCACCGCCAATACGAAGACAAAAACGCAATAGCTCCACGCAAGATTCGTTTCACAGTTTTATAGACAAAAAAAATCGGTTATCATTTTCCAGATTAAAAAAAAACCCATAAATTTATTCATTACCCGCTTCCTTTTAAGTCTCTCCCTTTGTTACACAACTCTAGCTGCCACGAAAGCCAATAAAAAGCGCCGAAAACGAACTTATGACAGTCTCGTGAAAGTCTCGTGACTCGCCATTGAACTTTGTCTCATCACTTGTTTGTACGTGACAAAACACCACTTGTTTACACTAAACAGTAACCTGATCTCACGCTCAATCAACATAACACGTTCTTTACACATGAAACGACCCACACCAAACATTATCACATGACTGCCTGGCCGTGCGATAAAATCCCCCCCACCCCCACCCCCGGAGCTATTAAAGCAAAATTTGGCCTTGACTTGATCACGTGTACTCCATGTGATAAAATTCACGTTGTTTACTACAGAGGCGAACCACTCCATTATTCTCGAATTCGCTCATTTAAAATTCCAACGATTCTTTCGCCCATAACCACCTCTCTACATAACAAAACATCCCTTAATATTATTTTCACCCAATTTTGCATCTTACTTTCACATCAAAACGCTCATGAAAACAAAATTTATTCGCTGAACACAACAACTGATTTTTGCGTGGCTTCAGCGAAGCTGAGACCAGTACCGTGTGACACCAATATTTTTGCGGGAGTTTAATTTTGCGAATGGCGATTTTTTTGTGTGTTTTGCGGGACTAATTTTTGCGATTGGAGAAACTGTTTATTCTTCCTTGGAATTAATTTTTGCGATTTTCTGGAAGCCGCCTTCTATTGGGAATTATAACATTCTCGTTTTTTGAGTATAAACAATCGAATGCAGGTGAACAACATGCAGATGTATTACACGTTAAATCATTTAATCAATGGAGTACCTTCCGACGATCCTTTTCTTTAAAGCTTTCAACAGCTTAATACTTGTAATGTACCGACTGCAATTTCATCGTTTTATTTCTGAATGTTTTGCTTCTAATTTCGTTTTATTTTTGAACGAAAGAGACGGCTTAAATAAATGGGCACCAACATAATATTACATCACATGTAAAAGGCGATGTTTGTAAGAGGCGATGTTTTTGAGTATAAACAATCGAATGCAGGTGAACAACATGCAGATGTATTACACGTTAAATCATTTAATCAATGGAGTACCTTCCGACGATCCTTTTCTTTAAAGCTTTCAACAGCTTAATACTTGTAATGTACCGACTGCAATTTCATCGTTTTATTTCTGAATGTTTTGCTTCTAATTTCGTTTTATTTTTGAACGAAAGAGACGGCTTAAATTAATGGGCACCAACATAATATTACATCACATGTAAAAGGCGATGTTTGTATACAAATTTCGACAGTGGAGTAAATTTTTGCGGGAATTATTTTTTTCGTCGGAACTTTTGCAGCGGATCGTGAAAAAACCGCGAAAATCACAAAAATTTGAATCCGGAAAAAATTAGTGCCACATGGTATGTCAGCACGTGCGACGTTTCTGGCTTTTTTGACAGTTTGCTGCGTGACTAGTCACGCAAGAGTTGCAGACGTCACACAATGGCATGATCTTTTCTAATAAGGCACTCGATTTTAGCCGTGTGTTCCAAAATGTAAGTCCGTGTGAAATAATGTGGAAAATAATACAGAGCTTAGATATATATTTGTCTGGATACGGGAGTTGCCACGTTCGTCAAGCATGGTGTCACGCAAGAAGCAGACGTACGTGACTTTCAAGATCGGCTATTCTCTTCTGGTTCAAACATTACTAAATTAATTTTTGTGACAAGTTACGCTTCCTATTAGATCCAAAATATTTGTCCATGGAAAAACAATCTTTATAATTGAAAGCCACAAAATTAAATTTCAATCCATTGAGCTTCCGAGAAACATCTGAGAATGAGCTCTCAGAAAGGACTGTTTTGAATTATTTTGTTAGTCTTATATTCACACTGTTGTCATATATTTTACAGATTTTATCTCACTTTCTTCTTGTTTTGTCGTAAGTTGAAGCCACACTTGTACGCATTAGCGTACCACCTATTTGATCAATGACGCATACGAATTCGAAACCACTAACATAAACTCAAACATTGATCTTTGATCACCCTCATTCTGTAAAAAGCCCTGGGAACGAGGTTGCACAATGTCGGACACAGCTCCACTTAAAAGGTAAACTCTGTCTAAAAACCGATACTTTTCGAATGCTCAACGCTACTCAAATAAACAACATCCCAATAGTGTACCTTGGTACACGCACGTTCATTCAACAACCATTTCCGTACCTCTTCTTGACAGCTACAAAATAGCTCACGCACGCCATGCGTGCCTATGTTTTACTAGATTGCCCGAGCTATTCTTCGATAAGAGACAGGTTCTTTTCTAAAATAGAACCTAAAATCCCATTTCTACGACTATTATCACATGAGACCTTATTGTCACATCTAATGAATTGTACTGATTGTTTTATAAATATTCAATTAATTTCATTCATCTCGTCATGCTTTGAACAGAGAGACAAACTAGTTACAATGGCTACCTCTCTGAATGGTTAAAAATAAGAATTGGTTGTAATCTCTTTAGTTATTTTAATTAAGTAAGAAATTAATAATTAAGTTAGCTTTTGCAATACTGTAATAATTTGTTATAGTCATGCAATAAAGCTTGTTGTTGTTGTTGTTGTTGTTGTTGATACATACGCGTATGGCCGTCGCATTTGCCCGTTGGAATTTTATTTGTTTCCAACCTTAAAAACAATAAAAAATTCCAACGGGCAAATGCGACGGCTATACGTGTATGCTGCAAATGATTCCACCTTAAACATACAGTTTTAAATTAACATGTTTGACCTGTTGATTTAGCGTAGGCTTTTCCCAATGGATACTGATGTACAGATTCTTTGATCTTGAGTTGAAAGCTAGAAGTGGTATAGTCTACAATACTGAAACAATTGGCCGAACACAAATTGCGGCAACTTCCAGATTGTTGTTAGTATTTGTGTATGTGAGAGGCCCTATCCGTAGCTAAATGCTCACGAACGCGTGTTGAAAAGTGACGGGTGGTTTCACCGATGTAACACGCGTTACAGCCTGGGCCTGAAAATTTGTAAACAACACGAACAACGAACGGAGACTACTAGGGATAGGGTCTTTCGCGCTAAAATCGGAAGCTTGAGTGAGTGAAAACACTTCATAGCATCCTTGGTTGTCCGCTGGTTGCCTGTTACCGTTGCTGACCAATAATTGGACAAGCAACCTAAACAGACAATTCCATGATCTCTCAAAAATCAAAGTGGCCATCATTAAGTTCAATCTGTGAAACACCCCGTTAAAAATTGGTGGTTCAAATCAAAATGACACACGTGCGGCAATCATATATTTCAGTTGAGAAGCCGTACAAAAATCAAACTAGTTCAAATCAAACTAGTTCAAATCAAAACAAACTGAATCAATCTATTAAAAGATTCTCAATAAGACTCCGGGAAAGATGAAAATTCGTTTGCGTCCTACGCACACTTAACACGTGTGTCCCACCCCCACGATCGATCGTTCCCGGGGGTTGGGTAGTCTGTTTCAAAGTGAAGGTGAGGTGTGACAAAAAGGAAGAAGAGGACTAATGGAAGAAGTTTCAACCATTCGTACAAAAGATTATAAGAAATGGATAAATATCGGTAACAAACACAGACAAATTCGCGGAATTGAATCCCAAAGAGTCCTTCGCACTTCACGTCTAGTTGGTTGGTTAGTGGCTTAGCGACAATAAATGTAGACTCCTTTTCTGAGCGAATCTTCTTAAACATTGCATGAACACTGAGGATTGATGAAGGACGATTCATAGGCAGCAGATAATGTTCCACTGAAACCCGGGACTGCACACTACAGTGAAATGGGTGCAATCTGCACCTTCAGAGCGTCCAAACTGGCCTCACTGTTGTTATATTCCCCTATTCTGCACCAGTTTTCTTGATTTTCTTTTTTCTTATATTTACTTTGTTTTGCGGTTTCAGTATCCTCTCTTCTCAAAAAAGAAGTTTTCACTTCCCGGCCTGCATCAAAACCATGAAATATCCCCAGCCTCGAACTACGTACCTAAATAAGAACCCCATTAACGGGCCCACATTTGGCGATTTCAGGGAAAATAAGGAATCAAGGGCCTCAAAAATTAGCAAATATGTGGCATTTATTTAAACGTTACTTTATGTAACGAGAAACTGATTGAAAAAGAGGGTATCACGCATTCCGCCTCCCTTTGAAGATGAAGGGAGGAAAGTAAGCATTAAATTTTAGTTGGCCTGTACAATCGAGAGTTCAAATTATATGATTTATCATGTCCTATCTCAGTACCTATCTCTAGTTTTTTCCTTTTACGGATGAGAGTTGTTCCACGCCTGATAGCAGAACATACCATTATTTAATTCTATTATTTCTATTTGGCGAAGCCAATACAGATTACAGGAAGTTTAAGTCAACAACATGATATACATAAACATAGGCCCGCAATGCGTGCAGAACCGACGAAGTGTTGGTTCGTCTCGAAAAGAATGCAAGCGAGCCGTGCGTGACTGCAGCTTCAATAACATTCAAGCATCTGTAACAGCAAGTTGCAATAAAAGTGTGTAACTGTAACTAACGCTTAAATTTGACCAACTGAAAAGGCGACCAATACCCTGGAAAGGAGGTCAACTGAATTATTCACCCTCTCCTCACCAAACATAGCTCCACAGACTATGCATTCTTCACTCAAGATCATTTTTCGCTGTCTATTGGTCGGTCTTCCTCAAAACCCAGAACAAAAATTCTCAAAACAGACGCATTTCAAAAAATGGGCGACAAATTTCCCAATAAAAAATAACTACATCTTCACGATTGATCAGTGTGGGCACCGTAACAGCCCAAAAGAACTGAACTTTTCCCCATACCTGGGAACCACGCTTTGTGCACAATTTCCTTTAATCATGTCAAGGGCTCCTTAAGCCAAATTGTGAATGCAAATACGAAATAAATCATTGCTATGCTCTATCGTACAGGTTACAAGAAAGCGCATTATAGGCATTTGCCAGTCGTTTTGACCCACTCCACCCTCGACAAATGTTGTTACTTGGTTCAACGTGCTAACTGGCGTAACGAAAATTGTGACAGTATTTTGCCCTTTGCGTTACCGAATGACGTTATGTTTAAAATCTGATGACTCAGCTCATCTGTCTTATCGCTTTGAATATTTAATTTTGTTAAATTAAACAAAAAAATTAAATGTTGATATACATTTGTCCACAACTGAACATGCTTTTACCGAGAGTTGTAAGCAATGTATTTATATACTGTTGTGAATAGGGTACTATAAAAACATGATTATCGATAAAGACAAACACATCGTAAGAATCTCAACGTGCTAACCGGCGTGACGAAAATTGTGACAGTATTTTGTCTTTTGCGTTACCGAATGACGTAATGTTTAAAATCGGATGACTCAGCTCATCTGTCTTATCGCTTTGAATATTTTGTTGAATTAAAATTAAAATTTAAAGATAAATTTTGTCCACAACTGAACATGCCGTTATCAAGAGTTGTAAGCGAAGCATTTATATACTGTTGTGAATATGGCACTATACAAACATGATTATCGATCTGGAGAAATTAGTAAAAAGCGAAGTCGTTGCTTTATCTCAAACACGTTAAAGCATGTCTTATGACGTAATCGTTAAATCTGGTTTCCTCTTCCGCAGTCAGCAAGTCAGTGTCTCGAACTCTAAAATCGAACAAATCGGTTCAAAATCAAAAGTAAAGCAGAAAAATTAAAAAGACTAACTGGTATATCCTTCTATGCCGCTTATACTATACTATCCAAGAAGATCCAGCCTCGTGTCGTAATTCATTTCCCACCTGCCAACAACCTGTCTTAACGTTGGCAGCTAGACATTTTCAAGTAATAAACATAACCACAACAACATACACCAGAATTGTCCTTTCATAACCTTTACTGAGAACGATTCTATCCTTACGATGTCTCAGCAACACTTTGGTCCCACCAGCATCAACAGTGCCACTGGACTTCACCTCCTGTTATTATCAGTCCTCCTTGCTTTCTTTCACTAGTATTGCACAGATATTTCAGTCCGGTCAAAACCAACACTGCTCGGCGGAAGTGTCCTTCTATACCTACGATACTTTTTATGTGGACCCTTGTCCTATCGTGCGTGCGTGTGTGTACTAATCGATGGGCTTAACTGCAGAATACGTCATCCCATCCCGTGGGCCATAGCGAAATACACACCTTGTGAGCCTTACACGACGTATTTTGACCGACTAAACCAGTCGACCCTCTTGACACGACTGCTCTAACTCGACTTCGTCGGTTAAAAACGTTTAAATTTGCATTTACAGTTGATTCCCGGGTAATTCAAACTCTCGCTAACTCGAAGTGAACGTTTTTCTCTTAACGTCATTTTCTTTGTAATGTTGTCCTCGTTGAACATGTACTTGTATGACTTTCTATAAAGTTTACTAGATTTGCGTATAAGATGGGAGCCCACCAGGCTTATTTGCTTTGTTTTCGTACCTCTTCCTCAGTTCGCCCACTGGTTTTACAGTGGAACGTCTTGTTCAGTTCTGCTTAACGACTTTTTTGATTAGTATCACAAAAACAATTCTCAGTAGAAAGAATTGTTTTTTAGGACACTTTTCCTTGATATTTAGTTTAAATTAATGTTGTTCTTGATATTTAATTCAATTAGTGTTGCTCTCGAAAATTTAGTTCCATTATGGTTCCAATAATCCTCAACCCAATGTCGACAAAAAGTGACATCTTAAATAAAGGAGTTTACGAGAAGTTACACTAAAGGAATATCCATCATCATATAAGCAACTTTTAATAAACAGAATTAAAAGAAGCCGAGAACCTGGAAATGTGTTATGAAAAAACCAAAACCTAAAAAACTACGAAAGCTCGAAGGCTTGTATATAGTCTGGCATAATTAAACATCTTTACGGAACCAGAAATTGATACCTGTGCTTATCCTGCCGCGGAATTATGAAAGGATGACGCAAGTCTGGCTGGCTGGACGGGCAATTAGCAAAATGATACGTTGAAGCTGTCATTTCCTGAAACGTCGAAAGACTATTTTTGTGTTGTTTGCATGCGTTCCCTGGGTACCCAGAGCCCTGCAGATGTTTTTAGCTTTATTTCTAGTGAAGGGGAATGAGCGTGAATTATCATACACAATGTATTAAAAGATAAGAACTTGCCGGGAGAACGTGGAAAGCAAAAAGGCACAAAAAGGTCTTGTTTATCAAACTGGCTGTACTAGCTACGGACAGGATTCATAATTTGGGGCCAAAATGAGAGAAATTGACGTTTTGGAAATTGATACTTTACTTTATTGAGGTTGATGAAAATGACGCTCCTAGAGATTAATACGACAAAATTTAACGAGATGATTTGCATTAGTTTCCTATATTAAAGGGACTATGTCACGCAGTTTTAGTATCTTTTTAAAAAGCTAAAAGTGTGTTCGCGTCAATTGAATTCCAAAAATAATGGTCTAGCTTTGTTATTAAAGACTATCTTACGGCACTGAGACTATTTCCTGTCATCTGTTGCTACCGATGGCAAGGATGGAAATGGATTAAAACTTGAAAAAATTGGGCCAATTTTTTCAAGTTCTAATGCTATGTTCTTCAAAATCACAAAAAAAATTATTGTTGTTAGCTGGAACTAATAAAATTCGTTTGATATCTTCTTCATAGTATTACAGGAGCACTTTGTGTATGAGTAATGCGCCGATCAATTCGAAAGTTCAACATCCCCCCCGGGCAACCCCCCGGGCATTTGAACTTTTGAAGATTGGCTTGTTCAAATTCCCTCCCCTCGGGGCAAGAAAGCCGTTCAAATGCCCCACCAATTAGTACTGAACTGCCTCTCCTCAAAGACAAATTTGGTCTTCAATCAAGCACTTTACATGCCTTTCAGAGAGAGATATGCTGTAATGACACCTTCAATCTTCTTTTAAAGACCCTTTTCAAAGAGTTACTCACTAACAAAGGCGTGGGCAAATCGTCCGCCAAGGCCGTCAAAATTTTTCAATATTTAATGGCTGAATCCCATGGAAACGTTGACAAAGAGAAAAAATAGGTCGTCTAACTCCTCTACGAACGAGTCGCCAGAACAAAAAAAACCTCGGAACACGCAAAATAACACCGAGCAACTCCACGTGGACGACGAAGAAGAGCCGCCATTAACGGGTCCGTGCATCATGAGTGAAGCTGATAAAATGCAGGAGACACTCCAACAAATTCTCGAAAAGCTTGGGAAACTAGATGCTATCGAGCAGTCTGTCAACAATATTCAAGCTAACCTTCTAAAATTAGAAACGAGAACTGAGACTCTGGAAAGTTTTCAAGCCAGCGCCACCAAAGACATCAACGACTTGAAAGAAAGCTTGAACTTCGCTGAAGGGAAACACAGCTCTAAACTTGAAAGCATCAACAAGCACAATGAAAACATCAACCTGAAGCTTACTAACCTCGAAAAAGAAAACCAGGCGCTTAATAAAAAAGTGGCCGACTTGGAAACAAAACGCCTTTATCTAGAAGCGTACTCGCGACGGGAGAACATAAAGTTTGAAAACATCCTCGAATTTGAAGACGGCAGCGACAGGGAAGACACCGAGCAAGTCCTCCGTTCGTTCTTAGAAACTGAGCTGGGCTTTTTGAACGCAAGCATCGTAGAAATTCAGCGGGTGCATCGATTAGGAAAAAAGAAGGAGGGCGAGCCAAGACCTATTCTCGCCAGATTTCTAAGATACAATGATTGCGAGCAGATCCTTTCCCTGGGAAGACGTCTAAAAGACAGCAACTACAAGATGTATCAGGACCTGCCGTACGAAATCGTCCAGAGAAGGAAACGACAAATGCCGACACTGAGGAAAGCGAAAAAAAATAAGATTCCCGCAGCCTTCAGCAAGGCCCAGCCAGACAAATTGTTCATTAGAGGTAAGCTCTGGCCAGATGGAAAAACTCTAGAAATCTCGTAATAACATTTTGTTATCGACCCGAAATAGGAAAACGTATATGTATATTTAAGAATATATATTCATTACTGCTGTTTGTTTTCCTCTAAGAATAAGCCCGAAAAACGGCGTACGCGGACGGTAGATCGCTTTGAGGTAGTAAACATCGACACAGCGCATCCTAATAGCTAAGTTTTATTAAGCTCTAGGCAATTTACTCCCGAATTAATCTAACTTTTGGTTTTGAATCCAAAATTTCGAGGGCGATTGCAAGAGCCGCTTCGTTTGTGTGTGTTTATGTAAACTTTTGTTGTTCGTTTGATTTACTGGCCTATTGTGCAAATATAATGACACTTATTTTTCACAAGTCTCATGGCATACAAAAGTGTAAACTAATTTATAATAGAGGTCTCATGAATGGGTCAAACATTTCTGAAACGGACTGCATATACCCCATGAAATCTATGTTGAATGGGTGATTTAAAATTTAGTTCTCTAAATGTAAGGGGTCTCGGAGAGGTTTCTAAACGGAAAGAAATTTTTAACTGGCTAAGGAAGAAAAAGTTTTCCATATACATGCTGCAAGAAGTGCATTGCACAGAAAAAAATATTCATTTGTGGACAGCCGAATGGGGATACAAAGCCCTGTTTAGTTGTTGTGCTAGCAACAAGGCAGGCACATGCATCCTGTTTAATAACAATTTCCATCTGCAAATCACCAAAACACGCTCAGATCCTAATGGTCGTTTCATCATCTGCGACATTTGTACAAATGGTAAGAACATCACTCTTTGCAATCTATATGCGCCAAATGAAGATTAACCTGATTTTTTCAGAGATATAGCCATTTATTTACAAGATTTCCAATGCGACGAGATCATTATAGGAGGAGATTTTAATTTAGTTATGGATGTTTCAAAAGATAAGAAAGGGGGCCGTGCCAGCACACATAAAAACTCACTTGAAGAGGTTAAAGGCATTTGCGAAACCTGGGATGTTGTAGATATTTGGAGAGTACTAAATCCAGAGGAAGAAAGATATACTTGGCGACAGAAGAATTTACAAATTCAATGTAGGCTCGATTTCCTCTTGATCAGCCAAAGTCTAATAAACAATGTCAACACCGTAGACATTGTTCCTGGATACAAAACGGACCACTCGATGGTAACCATGGAAATTACAACAAACGCTAACCCCAGAGGGCCGGGTTTCTGGAAATTGAACACATCATTTCTATCGGACATTGATTACATCTCAAAAATAAAAGACACGATCCAACAAACAAAAAACGAATATTCAAATGATCCGTTTGTTTCTCCTGCTCTCCTTTGGGAAATGATAAAACTTAAAGTGAGAGAATCATCGCTATATTATTCCAAAGAAAGAAAGAAAAAAAGCGCTCTTCAAGAAGACGAAATAGAAAGGACCATAGCCGCGATTGAAATAAAATTAGAAGACAAAAACATTGAAGCGAAGCAGCGGGAAGAACTTTTAGGCGTGCTGAAAAGCAAAAAAGATCAACATGAAAAGATAATAGAATACCGAACAAAAGGGGCTATTTTAAGATCGCAGTGTCGATGGCATAATGAAGGTGAGAAAAACACCAAATATTTTCTTAATCTGGAAAAAAGACATTACAAACAAGGAACAATAAGCCAGCTAAAAACCGACAATGACATCGTCATCACGACAGACAAAGATATTTTAAAGGAATGTCTTTCCTTTTATAAAAATCTGTACGAGACAAAGCTAACTTCTGAACAAGATCCATCTATCATGGAAAAATTTTTCCCGGCCGAAAATACAATACATCTTTCACAAGAAGAACAAAATTTGTGTGAAGGCCCACTCACGGAGAAAGAGTGTCTCACTTCCTTAAAGCAAATGGCCGACGGCAAAACCCCTGGAACTGACGGGTTACCAGCAGAGTTCTATAAAATATTTTGGGATGATATTTCAGGCGCTCTTCTCGCTGCTCTTAACTTTGCATACGAGAATGGGCAACTCGCAATGACACAGAGACGGGGCATAATAAAACTTATCCCTAAAAAAGAAGCAGACCTCAAAATATTAAAAAATTGGCGGCCTTTATCTCTGTTAAATTGTGACTATAAAATAGCAGCAAAGTCAATCGCAAATAGAATCCAGTCTACTCTTCCAAAACTTATTAATAACGATCAGACAGGATTTATTAAAGGTAGATTTATCGGCGAAAACATACGACTGATCGACAGTATTATTAATTACACCAATGACCAAAGCATCCCGGGCTTGATTTTGCTTCTAGATTTCGAAAAAGCCTTTGACACACTCGAATGGTCTTTCGTTGAAAAAACGTTGCAACACTATGGCTTTGGCCCTTCCATTCAAAAATGGATACAAACTCTTTACTGTGATATCGAAAGTGGCGTAATGAACAACGGATGGATGAGCGAATGTTTTAAAATTGAGAGAGGCGTGCGGCAAGGCTGCCCTCTTTCTCCATATTTATTTGTCCTTTCCGTCGAAGTTTTAGCTAGCGCAATCCGAAGTGACCAACATATTAAAGGAATTTCAGTCAACCAAAAAGAAATCAAATTAAGCCAATATGCTGACGACACGACATTAATCCTTGACGGCTCAAAAGACGCGCTTGAAACTTCGCTCGATGTTATCGGAAAATTTAGCAAGATTTCTGGTCTCAGACTCAATAATAAAAAAATCGAAGCATTGTGGATAGGTTCAAAAGCAAGAAGCCAAGACATTATGTTTCCCGAGAAAGGTTTCAGATGGCAGCATTTAAAAATCAAAACATTAGGCGTGTGGCTCTCAATAGAACCCGAATTAACGGTAAAGCTGAACTTTAACGAAAAAAAAGAGAAAGTTCGAAATTTACTTAGAAACTGGCAGTACCGAAGGCTAAGCTTACTTGGAAAAATCGCTATATTAAAGAGCCTAATTGCTTCACAGCTTGTTCATGTTCTTTCCCCTCTCCCAACAAACCACCAGGCTATCAAAGAACTGAATGGAGCTTTCTATCATTTCCTCTGGGACGGGAAACCCGATAAAATTAAAAGAAACATTATGATTAACGATTACAGTAATGGTGGGCTTAAAATGATTGACCTTTTCTCATTTAATAAATCTTTGAAAACTATTTGGATTAAAAAATATCTTGACAAAACAAACTTAGGAAAATGGAAACTTTTCTTTGAACGAGAACTTGGAAGATATGGCGGAGAAGCTGTTTTTCTTGGAAATTTAAACAAAACAGATATCAAGCATCACTTCTCATCTACCAATATCTTCATTAATGAAATTCTGATGATCTGGTCCGAGGTTAATTACACTGACAATATCTCCTCCTTACAACATTATCAATCACAGCCTCTCTGGAATAATTCTCTTATCAGAATAGACAGCAAACCCATCTATTTTCGAGAATGGCTTGCAAATGGAATATCGACCATTAGGTCTCTCATGAAAGACGCAAACAAACCTCTCTCCTATGAAGAATTTCAGAATAAATACGGACTCAAAGCCTGCCCTTTAGCATTCGGGGGGATTATTGCCACGCTGAAGAATCTAAGAAAACGTTTCAAAGAAAACATAGATAGCCCCGAAAAAGATGAGATTGAACCATTCATTAAAATTTTCCTCAAGGCAAAAAAACCCAGCAACTTAACGTACAAAATTCTAGTTGCAACTAAAAGCGAAGCACCGGAAACTTCTCAGGCGAAATGGCACGAAGATTGCGACTTGGAAAAAGGTGAATTTGACTGGAAAAGAGCTTTTCAATCTACAAAGATTTGCACAAAAAGTACCAAACTAATAATATTTCAATTTAAATTTCTTCATCGACGTCTACCTACAAACTCCTTTTTGTATAAAATTAACGTCAAAGACAGTGACCGCTGTTCCTTTTGTGAAAAGGAAACAGAAACTTTGCTCCACCTTTTTTGGCATTGCAACCAGACCACTCGTTTTTGGGAAAGCTTTTTTAAATGGCTTCAGACATCCCTATGTACGCAAAAAGGGAATAAATTAGACATGACCATTGCTCTCGGCCTAAAGCCAGACACCTCAAATGCAAAGTTGCAAATTAATTTCTCTTGTCTGATGAGCAGATATTGTATCTGGGTCTGTAAATTAAAAAACGAAATCCCTAATCTTTCGCACTTCTTGCATCTCATGAACAAAAGCTATGAAATTGAAAAAAATGATCCTAATTCTTCATCAGAGAAATGGAAACCTCTCCTCGGCCACCTTTCAAATTAAAAATCTATATAAAAAAAACTGAATCAAATTTAACTTTTCAGTCCTGGTTTGACCCTGTTAGTAGTAACTTTTTTCTTCCGATCTCCTTAATTATACAATATTACTCTCCTAAAAAATATTTGTTTTAAATGCTACGGGGACTATTTTTTATAGGGTATAAGATAGGCTAGTGTTTGTAAGTTCTTTTTTTCTTTTATTTCTAATAAGGTTAACTTACATTGTATTGTAACTGTAGTTCGTAATGTATTGTTAGAAGTTAGTTTTGTGCAAATAATATCTGTAAGTAGTGTAATAATAACACTGTTAATGTAATGTTTGTAAATGTGTGAGCAATCAATAAAAAAAAAAAAAAAAAAAAAAAAAAAAAAAAAATTCTGTCTTGTAAATCTGTCAGACCCCGCAAAAACCGAAAAAATTCAAAGGGCCTATTACGTCAGAACAAGAGGTAAATCCGGTTCAAATTCCCCACCCTTCCAATGCAACGTTCAAATTCCCCCCTCCCCGGGCACTATGCACAGTCAAATGCCCGGGGTGTGCCCGGGGGGGGGTGTTGAAGTTTCGAATTGATCAGCGCATAAAGGCACCAGGTAATGATTTTAGCACAGAATTGACCTAAACTAGCAAAATCCTCGTGACGTAGCCCCTTTAAGGTAGGCCTCTTCATTTTAAAACCAGCCCACAAGCGCCCCAACCCTCTTTCCCCTTTGTTTTCACAATTCTATTGATCATGAAGAACTGTAAAATGATCCTCGTGGTGGATAGATTCCTTGTGTTTAACCTATCACCCTGGTTAGATTTCCCTTCTACCCTACCGTAGGTTGCCCGATTCATCAGGGTAAATACCCCCTACATGGAAACATAAGTACAGTTTATATTTCCAAGGTAACGAATTTTCTAAGAAAGCAGTCTATGCATGATTCATTGGTAAAACAGTTAGGTTTTTGTTAGCCCATTTAGTATCTCCCGAGCGCTGTTATCATATTTTGCCGGGTTCTTTGGCACAAGGTGTGGCTAACTTATTTTTCTCTTTTCTCGTTCTGAAAGTCATATTCCTTATTTCGGAGGATCGCTATTTTTGGGGAGTCGTTAATTCAAACGTTTAAGGTACCACAACAGGAAATTTAAGATGTGGAACTTTATGATATGGAACTTACTGAATTTATTTGAAGCGTTTTTTTAATGTAATGGACCCTGTCAAAGGTTTATGTAAGGATAAAATTAAAATTACGTAGTTAACGATACCATAGCCTGATAACTTAAACTATACGGCCTAAAAACGGTTTTGACCCAAAATAGGTTTTCGTCTCGTGCAGTCTGGGAAGGTACCCTATCTTGTGAACAGACCATAGAAACACGAGAACTCAGGAAAAACCATTCAAGTGCAAAATATTTGCCAGTAGGTTATTAAGCTGCAGTTTCTCGCTGAACGAAAGCTCATTGGGGTCTGATTGATTTGCATGTAAAATCGAGTATTATGTTTGTGGGCTTCACCGATGAAACAAGAGCATTATGCTCAAAGTTATGCTCGGCTGAAGGTTTCATTCTCCTAATGAGTCAATAGCCTGGCACAATAAGGTAACCGGGCCTCTGACTAATGTACTGGGTACGAGTCTAGAGTGCTCAGTTCCTAAACAATAGCGTTTTACATTTTAGTTGCTGGACAAATTAGCATCAGTTATTAAGGCAATTCAGAGGTTTTCAGAACTGCCACATGTGTAACAGAATTCTGCTGCAAAATGTGAGTAATATGCCGACATTGTGCCTGATGTTTCAGATGTACTATTACGCTGGAAATTATGCTGGTAAAATCGGTCAAAAAACAAAATCAATACTACAGCTCAGTTGGCCCTTGAGCCATCTTTTTTAAACAGCTTCTCGTGAAAGATTTAATCGATGTAGCAAATACACATTCACTTTTCAAAGCTTGCTGGTCCAAAAAGTTCCAGTTAACAACAAAAATCAGTTACGTGATCGTTAGGTGAACGATGCGTGATTTAAGAAGAATGTGTGACATAACGCGATTATAGAACTATTTGTGTACATTTCTTTGTGGTTTAAATTGGTTTATCGATTATGGTTACCTTTCAGTGACAGCTTATGAATTGTTCTTTTATCTTTGTTTTAAGAGTGGAATTTTGAAGATTTAGTTTTTGGTTGCAATTATCACCGTTCTTGCGAATATCTGCACGACCTACAGACTGACCAGCTGTCTAATATAGTTATTCCATCGATATTCCAAGCTAGGGAGATCAACTTCTCAGGTACAATGTTATTTTATTTCCTTTCATTTTCCCTCTCACTTGTTTTGGACAGAAAACTTGGCATCTGCTTTTTTTGATTACTTGTTTCTTTTAAAAGTGAGCTTTTGTGCAAGTGGAAAGTAATAAGGTAGAAGTTAACACTCTAAGACCAAGTTAAGTCGTGATCGGCTGATGCAGAATGGAAATGATCGAATTCCGAAGATGGCTTAATCGCTGGCCTAAAACAAACCCTGTAAAATCGTTCAATCGCTTTCGATCGCTCTTGGTTCTACCGCTCTGGTTTCAGCTATCGCTTGAGTTCGATCGCTGGCGATCGGTAGTACGTGCGTGTTTTAACATCATTCTGACATCATTACGTGCAGTTTTGGGCGACGGCAATTTGGCGAGGGTCAAGGATCGTTGGCATTTTAACTGATTTTCGGGTTTTTATTGCCTTTAAGTATTCATGTGGGTTCTTAAACCTTGAACTGATCTCCCACAGTGTGGACAAGCCAGCGATAATCGTTGTTAGAAAACCAGTAGAAAACACAGAGCGAAAAGATGCGATTGGATGCAATTTGACTGACATCGTTTCAACTTGATATATTGTTCCAGCAGCATATTTATGTGGAACGTTATTCATTTTGTTGAGTTACAGGATCGCTAGGAAGCTTGAATAAAAATTTCCTCTTACAAGAGAATCGGTAAGTAAAATACTTTTAAGTTGGCAGTGGAAAGCTGTTAATTTACATCTATTCGAGACACATCATCATGTATAATAATCGGTGTATTAAAGCTCTTTTATTTATTAATGTTTACTTGCTAATGAAATTAGAACTGTACGGTGTAAACTACAAAATTGTTATAGCAAGACTAGTTCCCAACATTTTAAAAACATATTTCAGGTTCTATCATTTTCTTGTATGTTGAGTGTAGGTTGAGTGCTACACTATGTGGTTTATTTATGCATCAATCATTCCAGCTGAATGCCCATCCCCCTCGGGCAAGCTCCTGTACATTAGCACTGATTTGTATAAACAAACTAGCAAATGCCTCACGTCGGGGTCAAATAAGCTATTGAAATGCACCGAGTTACAGTTAACAAACAAGGCAGTTTCTTCGTTTCTGGGCTTAAATCTACGTATACTTCCGAAAGTTGATTCAGGCCAAGCAAACTTAAAAGCGCAGGAAAGTGCTGTTCCAGTGACTGTTCGTTTGATATGTCAGGGTCTGGAAGGGGGGTCCTGATCCCGCATTCCCGCTCCTTTTTGAGGAGAATCCCGCATCCCGCCCTTTTTTTCATCGCTATCCCGAATACCGTTTTCTCTTTCCCAAAAATACGTTAAAAAAGACTAATTTCTGCAAAAGCTAATAAATTTAAGATGTAGATTGGCCCTTTTGATTGATATTTTTCGCTCGCCTGGTTGATTCGCTTTTGCCGCTAGAACGTTTACTTGGGTCGTGACGCTTTCCCGAATTCCCGACAGACAAGCCAAAAAATCCCGCATCCCGTGCCCAAATTTTGGCGAATCCCGCTTACCTGGTAGCAGTCAAATCCCGAATCCCGTCAAGATATTTTGCGTTTTCCCGAATCCCGCACCGTATTTTGGTCAAATCCCGGATCCCGAGAATACCCTTCCAGACCCTGTTATGTGGAGCTGCCACCTCATTTATATTTTCTTTACTAAAATCACAAATTTCTTGTCTTTGTTGCTGGTTTTTTTCTTCAATGGCAATTACCCTAGATATTCGGGTGGCTTGAGAAAATTATGATACAGACTGAAGGATAGCACCTAAACTTACTTACACTCCTTGGTCTAACAAACAAATTAAGGAGGACTATCATGTGATCCATTTATCCGGAGTGCCGTGACCCGTGACAAGCAGTTTGGGTACTAAGCGTCAGCATGGAAACGAAGTTGGAGTGTTAAGGTGTCATATTTACATGCTTCTTCTCAGCAAATGTTGATTTCAGATATATCTAAAAATATGAGATATGTGGTAAGGCTACTTTGCAAAGCTCTTTGCAAAGCGTGGTCACGTTACGGGCACGTAAAAATCTCATGAGTATTTGTTTGCAATTTAGATAAGACTCTTTGCTTACGACTGTTGCACGTCTAATTCACGCTGTGTTTACATCATTAACCGTCTCGTGTAAATCAAAGCTGCAAAAAAGGCCTTGTACAACCGTCCTCTGCATGCCGCTTATTTTTGTAATGTTCCCATTGTCCTTTTAAACAAATTTTAAAAGTAATCAACCATGCGCCGAGGGCTTCCTTATAAACGGATCTGGGAAAAATTTGTCTCACTTGCGTCTTCACTTCATAACTGTAAAAAGGTGGCTTTTTTTTCCCGAAAACGGGATATTACTGTCTTGGACACTGTCTTGAACGATCCACTCTTAAAGGACACCGCAACCTATCCTCACCAACCAAACGTGAGCCCGCGTTTTATATGCGGTAGTTTAATACAAATCTCATATAGAATTTACAACACAGCGGGTGAGTGACCCTGCACGTGAACGTGCTCCCCAACTGCAATAACATCTTCACAGGGGAAATCCGCTTCATGAAAACGTAAGTGTAAAATTGCCTACACCTGTGATACTTGATTGAAAACAATGAAACGCCGGGAAAACGGGAAAACAATGAAATGCCGTTTAGCAAAAGCTCTATAATTCAGTGTAGAGATAGACCTGGCAAGCAGATTCATTTTTTTGTGTGTGTTTTGCGCAAATGCCTCAACTGAGTGGAAATGTCACATGAAGACAAGTCACCTAGCCCCCCTCCATCAAAGGAAATAAAAATATCGGGTCGAAAAATAGTTGCGATTCTGGTAAGAAGCACTGAGAAACTTGCGCAATAACTTGCTTACGCATTCACTTTGAACCTACCCTACAATTTTAACTTGAATTTTTGTCCGTAAGCATTGGGACAATGTCACATTCATGAAGTTAACAACCATAACTGCACTGTTAATAACATCACCTTCAATATTCTAGTCTTTTCATTTTTAAAGCCAGACTTTTATTGAACGAATATTTTAGACTTCTCCACAATTCACACACTTATTTGCTTCATGTACTTAACATAGCCATGCAAAGCGTGCGTGAGCTATTTTGTAGCTGTCAATGAGAGGAAAGGGAGTGGTTATTGAATGAACGTGCGAGAACGAAGGTACACTATTGTGATGTTGTTTATTTGAGTAGCGTTGGGCATTCGAAAAGTATTGGATTTTAGACAGAGTTTACCTTATAAAACCGTACAGAGGAAGGTCTTTAAATTCTTTTCTTCGATAACCTTATCCTTCGATAATAAGTTCTTTCCTTTCTTCTGCACTTTAGCATCTTTCAAGAACAGATACAGCCTCTTGTGCGTGTCAGCAATTTCTTTTGGGAAGTCGCTGGCGACACCGATTTTTTAGCCGTTTGGTATGATTGCTATGCTTCTGGCGTACGAGAGAATTTGGTCCTTGTCTTAATAAAAGTAAACTTTAGCGATGATCGGAGTTTCATTAGCAAGTTGGGCATTAGAAATTAAAAACCCTTTCAAAGCTTATATTGTTTGTTTTCTTCACGTATTTGAAGCTGTTGGGTTAGGACGTTTCTCGACACTTGTTCAGTTTCGGCTGGAGTTTCATGAGGATAATCTTTAACACCGTAGACTCTGGAATTACTCCTTCTGGACTTAGCTTCGAGACGTATGTTGCGACATACTAATTTGTCGAGTTTGAGCTTCAAATCATTATTTTGTTTGGTCAGCGAAGCTATCGACTTTTCACTCACCAGTAGTTTTAATCTCTTGGATTTCCTTTGTTGCTGAATTTAAACTTACTGTCAGTTACTGGTTTTCTGCTGTGAGTTTAGCAATTTCAGATTTTAGGTCTTCAAGAGCTGGTTTAAGAAGAAGTATGCTTTCTTGCTTATTCTTGATATCTTCAAGGGCTTTTAACTTTCGTCTTCCTCATGTTCGGGAAGCTCTTCGGTGCCGTCGTGTGTTTGAGAACCTTTCCCCGCATTCTGCTCTTCTTCACGAGGAGGTGTATTCTTCTCTTACGAATCAGTTTTAGTTGCTATATCAAAAAATCGATTGCACTCCAAAAGTTAACAACGCAGTTTACGTCAGAACAGACGGAGCAATTGAAAACGCGTCCATCTCCGACGGTGCCTTTTAGGCGACTACTAAATCTTAATTTTATCAGTTAGAGTCAAGGCATTCATGAAAAGCAAGATTAAGTAGTATTGTAATATTAGATTAGTATTTTTAGTCGTAAGATTACCTGATAAATTTTAACCGTGTGTAAATAGATGTAATAAACAAGAAAACCTGTGGTTTATCAAGACAGCCCTGACAAGTACAAGCTGAAGTTAATTTGTGAGCCACTAGAATTAAATCTCCTACAGAACTGAATTCTCCTAGAGCTCTCATATTGTCAATGTCAAGAATGCTATGCATTGTATAGAATCGTGTGACCTGTTTTACGTGACTATCTTTTTCTGGAAAGGTCATTCCCAACCAACTAGGCTGAAGTTGTTCTGCAATGTAATCCATTTAAGATATGAATGTTTTCTATTAAGTTCTACTCAATTGCTTCCACTTGACATTTGTAGTACGTGATTTAAAACAACATTTCGTCTGGTTGTGTTAAATCAGTTCTGGGAACTTACTCGGCAATAAACACGGTGTCAGTAGTCCAAAAAGTAGCCTACAGTTTTCCATGAACTGGTACGTCTTGCAACAGTCTTCTTTATCGTCTCCCTCCACTAAGGTTTTGCGAAAATGCCAACAGACACCACAGGCGCAGTTATTTTCAACATGAGACAATTTGATGTATAGTCAACAAAATACAAATGTTTCGCTGTAGAATTTTGGTTTAAGAAGTTGTCAAATTGTTATTTATTATTGTTTCCACTTTCATGCTCTATTTTTACAACAACAATTTTGATTATTTTGTGTCAAATTTGGTGCTTTTTTCCACTCTGTTACAATCTCGCCATGAGGCCGCCTCTAGCCACCTGACTAAAGCATCTGCACCTTCACTCGGCCAAGACAGCAGTCGCCCACTTCGCTAGGGCAAAGGAACAAATAAAGAACGCTCACTCCCCGGCTGTACGATCAAAACTTTTAGTCCAACATCGTGTTGGATGAACATGCTTTACTGTTTAGCTGCCTCTCTCAACTTTGCATTTCTTTAAAAAAATTGGTTTTCCGTTGTCCGATGTTTGGTCAAACTCTGCTTGTCCGTATAGCCACCGAACTTTTCGTGTGACAAACACGATGTTGGACGAAAATGTTTGATCGTTTAGCCGGGGCTTTACTTTTGACATAGTTAATAAAAGAATCTGGTTATGAAGCCCAGCAAAGTCCTTTGTTTTATGTTTTTGTTATCGTTTTTAGGCTTGACCGTGCACAAACAACAATAGGTTTTGAATTTTACATGAGCAACTAACCAATAAAAATGTCACAGCTAAGTTATTCAGCTATAGTGTGCGAACGTAAAACAAAAGATTGTGCACGGTCGTAGTACTTTCAACATAAATTGCAGCACCTTTGTTATGGCCTTTGAAACTTGCAAGGTTTCATAACCAGTCCCTCGAGTAACTATGCTTTTGAGTTGGCTCGGTTTTCTTTGTTCTTTTCAGGGGATATATTACATAACCCTGATTTTTATTCACGCTCTGAAAAGGTGGTGGTGGCTTTGATTGTAACAGGGGAGTGCGGAGCTGGAACAATAGCTGATAACAATAGCAAAACAATGCAGTGTATTCCCTTCAACATAGTCCTGTCGACTTTGTCCCTCAAAGAATAATTAAAATATCACACCGAAAAGGGAAAAAATGCATATCATTTTATCAATGAATATAGATAGTACACTGAAATGGGCAAATTTCACCAATCGCATTCTTATAGAGCTTACGTGGTCACCATCACTAGCAAAGACAAAGAAACATTTGAAAGAATCGTACCTCGATTAAAATTTCTAGTCTGTGATACGTCTTGCCTTACTGTTGAGCTTCATGCTTGTTTTCCTTTCCCCTGCAAACCACACTGTCATCTGCTTCATTCTTTGAGATATGACGAAAAGAAAATTCCATAAAAAGTCCGTTCATGAACGCAATGCTTAGTAAATTTTCTCCTTCCGTTCTGCTTTTCGCAGTGCGGCGAAGCGAATAATGCGAATTTTCAAACTGAGCAAAACATGTTTACCGTTCAACTTCGTCACGTGCGAATCCGCAGGCCTTGCGAAAGACTCAGTGTCTGCGCATACAGTGGAATTTTACTCTGGAGAGTATCAATATTTGCATTAGAAAACCTCAGCGACTAAAATTTAAGAATGTTATTTACATGTCTCTCGGGTGTTATGTGATATATTCACCTTGTACTGCCCCGGGAGCTACTTCCCGAGGGAGAGGTAAGTAAACCTTTCATGTAAGCAAAACAAATCACTCGTTTCCCTGGCAGGTCTCAGCCAGATTGAAATTGGGACTCGTGTGGATTTTTTGAAGTTTATTTGCAAATATTTAAGGCTTATTGTATTTTCATTTTCAATGCAATTTGGCTGTGTTTACAGTCAAGACAACATGACGTGTCTAATTCTAAAAATAGTTTGTTATAAAGAAGGGGGGGCTAAATATTATATGCCGTAATTTGTGAAATATTATAAAACGATTAGTTTCTAAGAGATAAATACCTTTCAGGTTACATGCTACTCCCTGTTTAGCGAGTTTTATACTATTTACGTTAGTTGTGCAGCATTACAGCTCCTCTGGGCAAACCCTGGATATTCTGTGAAAATAAAATGGCAATTGCCCAGGGTGGGTGCAAGCGAGTTATTTCCCATCCCCTACTTTGCAGTTAAAAAAGAAGCCGATTTCGTTGTTTCTGAGCTTACCTCCATACTACCAAAAGTTAATTATGTGAATCTTAAAGGCACAGAAAACTCTTATTTATCAGTTCACTGTTTCAGTGACTAACTTTTCTGTGGATGCGCCGTCTCATGTATGTTACAAATTTGTCGTCTACACCATGTATTATTTTTTGGTGACCCAGAGTATTTCTAAAGGAAACTTTCAATATAGACTTCATATATGGCTTTTCTGTAGAATACGTTTTTGCAAGATCAGAATCTTATTCCGATATGACTGGGCACAACTGCCCCATACAGAAACACCGTAATTTAAATATGGAGCAATTAGAGAGTTCATATCCTAAATAAAAGAGGATGGGGGATATAGTGCCTTAGCTTGGCGATGAGAACAATTGATTTACTAACCTTGCAGCGGATATATTCAATATGATATTTCCATGAAAGATTTAAGTCAATCATTACTCCAAAGTATTTAACATAACCCTTCATCTCACGAATTGAGTAAGAGCCACCCACGGTTCATGGAATTGAAATTTTCAATCTGGGGAATAAAGGACAAAGTCGCCGAAAAGGTGCAGATTTTAAGGACGTTCGCGCGAAAAACTTCTACAACACAGAGTTTTTTTTCATACTTTGGCTACAGTCAGATAATGAGTTACCTATGTCAGAAATGCAAATAAATTGGGGGGGTCACCGACTTCGTTTTCGAAATAAAGCGCGTGGAAAACCACCCCAATTTTGACAAATTGGCCCTCGTAACTCGACATGGCCTCAATACTTGTTAGTTGAAAAAATATAAAAAATGATTTCCTGTAGACCCACTTTCTCAGTCAAATTTTAATTAAGTGGGTCTGTCAAGTAAATAATTTGAACCGGTGTCATCCTTTTAGTTAAAATCAACCTCTAAGATGGACTTTTGCAAACACCTTGCAGCTACAGTAATAGCAGAATTCGATGATGCGAGGGCAGAAAACGTGAAAAAAATCAAACTTCCACAACACAGATTTTCTTTACTGTTTTAGAAAACGTAGATAGTCGACAAAGAAAGTGATCTATCAAAAGAAAATATGGGGTCACCAAACATTTAAGAGAGTTAAGCCCGTGCATAGATATTAAATGCCCAGTAGCGCTTATATCTCCACATTTCTTCAACAGCGCGCGCGCTCAATGCATGACGTGGCATGACATCTCGAAGTGAATTGCGTGCGCAGTAAGGATGCGCAGAAACAATTAGCGCGAACGTCCTTAAAACGTTTTCTCGTACTGCTTGTGCATGTAGTAAGGTAGTAAGCCGAATATTCAGTCCCCGTTCGGTCAAACAGCTCTTTGCAAATGCATGTATGTCCATAATATAATATGACACTATTTCGCTGCTGTATAATTCTTTACGGTCCCTTTTTCTATTTTGTGGCGTCATCAGTGTATGTTATGACCTCGGTTCATTTTTCAATTTGTTTTGGTTATCAGCCGATTTTAGGAGAGCATGTGTTCAGAAAAATGAAGTATGATTTATTCGGGCCCAGCTGGCCTGGACAAAACCTCCGCCAAACTCCTTAGTGAATGCCCCGATCTCATGTGCGAGTCGCTATCTGATTAATATTTAATCAGTGGTTAAAAACAGGGTTATTTTCTAACAAGTGGAGGCCTACTCTGGGATCTTAAGTCGCCGTAACTTTGGGCGACTTTAGGCGATTTTAGGCGACTTAAGCAAAATTCGCCAATGCATTATGGCGATTTTAAGCAATTTTAGGCGACTTAAGGCAATATTGGGCGACTTAAGGCGTTTTTAGGCAACTTAAGGGCAATTTTAGGTAAGTTGAGGGTGTATTCTAACTGGCCCTCAATTGTACTACAGTGACCAAGCATCTTTAACTAATACGGAAACATTCAGTGGGCATACATACATGTATATCTGCGGTAATTAATACTTCAGCCATTCTCAGGCAGCAGCTGAGGTCAGATCAGCCATATTTCTGATATTTGCACTTGTAACTGACCAATAAATTAAAGGAGAAGACATTTGGTTGCTTGCCATCCCACAAAATCTGCCAAAAAATAACAAGACAAACGCATTTGACGTAGGAAGAATACATGCAAGCAGAAACGATAACCACAAAAAATAAAGCAGATTTGAGAACGTTTTATCACACTGCTTGCACTTGCAGAAGTTTAATAAATTATATTAAGTATTTTTTACTAATCCCAGGTCTCCCCTGAGTAATTTGCCTAGTGGTTGAAATATGTTTGGGTCCAATATTATATGGAAGCCCTGATTTTCACTAATACTATAGTATATACTATACAGTGAGATTTTTGTCCGAAACAGGAGAAGATCGGGGCAGGAATCATTTTCCCACACATATCTTTCAACTTTCAACTATCCATTTCTTTTTGCTTTCAAACCCAAAACACCTTATTAATTACATTCGAGCATAACATATTTTTTGTGATGCTTTTTCAGCTGATGTTTACTGATTTTATTTATTCATAATTCTCTCTTGAATTTTCCAGCTGACAGGATCACAAGGAAGCTGTGAGAAACACTTTGTTTTACAACAGCAGCTAACCAGTAAGTTTTTTTAAGTTGTAAAAAGATCGAAAATTCTAATTTGCATTGAGAAATACTTGTAATGTATCATCTACACTAATCCAGGTAATTTTAAGCTATTTTGTTTATTAATTTTCAATTACCAATGAATTTTAACCTCTTACTAACTGAACGCGAGGGCCGTACTGGGGTATATTGGCCCGAGGTCGTGGCAGTACAAAAACGACCGAGGGCCGCTTTGGTTACCTGTGCTCAAACTGGAAATTGTGGCAGCGTGTTAGTCTGTAATGTGAACAAAGGAACACTCGAACTAAAAAAAAAAGGCACTGGAAATTATCTCTCCATCAAATACTGCGAGTTGTTTGGCTCAGGGGCTTTATGGAGAACTTCGTGGATGCCGAGAGCAAATTTTCGTCACACCTAACAAAGTTGTTTTTAGCGTGAGCTACAGCAAGAGCGGACGTGTGAACAAGCCAAAATTATTTTCAAGGCCTTCCATTACGAGAGCAGAATTCTCGCTGAGGAATCAAGGTACACTGTTAGTTTAATGCATGTACGTGTAGCTTTAATTTGTTCACGTGGAAAGTGCTGACTGAAGCGATGGCCAATATTAAACTAGACAAGAACGTGATCGTTTTTCGATTTACAGTTGCCGATGAAAGCCGTTTGCTAGTTGTTTTGCAGTTTTCATTTTTTTTTTCGCCGAGGTTTTCTTGTGAGAAACTTACTCTTTTGTTAAATGCTGAATTTTAATAATTATTGGCCGATTTACTTAGCTCTTTACAGCTTACAGTCTATAGCCGTATAAAGAAAAACATTAAACGCACACAGTCACTAAAAAACGTTGGCCATGCTTTTCGATTCACTGCTGGCGAGTCTTTTGCTTATATCCAAAAGGCTGTAAGTTAATTGAAGAGCGCGTTTTCTAAACAGACGTGTTTAACCCGTTCATTTGTCTTGTACCAGCTCCAAACCTTTCCTTTTTTCATCTTCTTGCGTTTTCGCAGTTTGAATTTTGCGGGAGCGGGAGCGCGAGCGCGAAAAGAAATATCCAAAAAGGACCGTTTCTATGGTAATGGTCCGTACTGTAAAATCCCGGCCGTAAACTAACCAATCAGAACACTCGATTTAGACTGGAGAATTGCTTGCCAGATAATAAAAGTGGTTATTTTCCAAACAATGGGAGATTTATGACTCACACTGCTTGCATATTCAAGTAACTCTTTATCTTATGGGATAAAAACATTCTGTTACACTGGCATTGGTTGGATGCCAAATGCCCCCCCCCCCCCCCGCTAAGCATTGAGTACCACATGCTTTCCAGATCTTGCCCAAAAACTTTATAACAAGTCAGGTCCTCTGTTCAACCTTTTATGTTACCTTCCCCCCCCCCCCCCTGTTTTTGTCCTTACCTTACAGTTGGTGCTTTTCCTTGCTTTGTTTTGTTTTCAAAGGGTTTTTGACCTCAACTTATTGTCATAGCCCATATTATCTTTTGTCATCCTATTTAATTCTATTGTCATCGTGTAATACATACTGTGGTTTATTGTCCTCACTTTCGATGAGACCTCAACCCTATGCATAGCTAAGAATTTTTCCACGTTAGCCTCTCGTGTGTTTTTTCGTGTTTATGATAAAGTCATGTCTTGACCTGGGGGGGTGGGTAATGTTATGTTTGGCCAATAGTTTGGGGTGGGTCACCAGTTTTTGAAATTGTCCGGCCCACCTCCCCCCCTCCCCATACTGACCTAGTCCTGACAACATGGAATGCATAATTTTAAGAGGTGCGCATGCGTGCCCACATGCTGTGGGCACGCGAGCTGTTGAAATACCCCATGTTCGGGTATTTCTGGGCTTATTATAGTCAACGCGCTTCACGCATGAACGTTCAACTTCAAATATTCATCGATTAGTTCATTCTTCGATTTCATTCCTCGAAAAATTTAGCAATTCTTTGAAACTTGGATTCTATATTCGAAACATTATTTAGTTATTTGTAACATCGTAATAATAATTCAAACTTTCCGAACAGGAACTGAAAAGTTCGTTTTTTACCGTATTAAATTAGCTCAATTTTCCGGTATGTCACGCGTGATATTTTTATTATTTTCAAGCCCGGTTCAAAAAATGGCGAGAACATAAAGCCGACAAAAATAGCCCGTAAAAAGAAAACTGACAACAGTAATCCTTAGATAGAAAATCCAAAGGAGTCATGTAACGGATAGGTTTGACATGATCGGGACATAAGTTTAGGTTCCCTAACTCCAGATGGCAAGAAATTCGCTTGGGGGCTGTTACGATCCTGGTAAGCCTTTGCCTTCTAATGCAAGGAAAGAAATCGTCAACCTTTTCAATACTGGATTGGGGTTGTCAGATATTTCACGGAACACGAGAGTGACAAAAGGAGCTTTTCATAAAATCGTGCGACACTATTCAGTCTACGCGACGACACAACCATTTTCTTGTGGAGGAAAAGATCCTTGATAACTGATGACATCTCTGAAGTAATTGATTAGCACTTCTTCCGAGTGCGCCCTGTTGACGATTTCTGATGTTTAACACGTGTGAACTTTCGAAGAATCGATTTCGGTAATCGAAAAAAAATCTTAATACGTTAAGATTATTTGAGATTATTTTAGTGTATTATTTTCAGTTTTATGTAGCTTCATGGTCTGACAAACCTTTTTGTGTTATATAGAGAGGGAAATATTGACCCTCCGGTGATCCATTTTGCTCTGAAGCCAAATTTGGTGACAAAGAAGTGTTGGCCCAGCAATTGCGATTACATGGTAAATCTTCAGCCCGTCTAGCCGGGCTGGCTCGGTTTGCCGGGATCTCGGCATGTCTGTTAAACACACTAAAACTCAACTTCGTAATTACATGGAAAAATCTCAGCCCAGCCAGCTGAGATCCCTGTTTCGCGATGCCGGGATCCCGGCTAGACGGGCTGAAAATTTACCATGTAATCGCGATTTTACCATGTACAAATCTCTTTTTTGCCACTAAATTTCGCTTCAGAGCAAAATGGATCACCAGTAGCTGTAGGTCAATGTTTCTCTTTCTATATTACACATAAAGGTTTATCAGACCATAAAGCTACAAAAACTGAAAATAACACACTAAAATAATGAATTAACGAAAATAAAATCACTCGATTCATTCTCTTTGAGGTAGCCATCTTTTCACACGACGGCTTCTAAAAATTTAGCCAAGGGCGGGCTGGCTCACCTCATGTAGTACCCAGGGTTCTCAGTAGATTTTGGTACAGGCGGCCTAGAAATGTTAATAGGCGGCTACTGACGAGGCCCGGAGGGCCGAACTGCTAGAGGGGTCCGGGGGCATGCCCCCCGGAAAATTTTTGAAATTTATGCTTGCAAAGATGCGATTTCCTGCATTTTTGGATATAAATTGTTGTATTTAGACCATTAAGTTTTCTAACCAAAAGTGACTCGTTTATAGGCAGAAAATCAGGCAGAAAATCAGGTAGAGATAATCAGGTAGAATTAATGTTTCTTCCGTAAAGTTCACAGTTGCATAATTTTCTGAAGAGACCTGTACCTCAGATGTACTAGATGATTCTCCTAATAATGCCACAAAAACGTAAACTTTATAAATAAATTGTTGAAATTTATTGTAAACTTGTAAATGTTCTTTTACTTTGGCATTCATCGAACGCTGCATTCCAACAAAAACTTTACAAATCAAAATTTCATTTATCTTTCCCACTTAATTTAATTAGCGCGCTGTTATTCTCTAACGCCTAAAAAATTGCTACTTACGATAAATCTGTTTTCGTTTGAAAGCAGCTTTAAATTCGTAAATATTTCGTGTTTCTTTTCCATTTGTGTCACGTCATAGAAATTAAGAACAATCTTGGCTTTAATTACCAAGAAAGGAAACAGTATAAATCCCGCGTCATGCCTCAGTGCACGCACATGCGATGCGAAAGAAATTTGCATAAATGTGTGGTCCATTTTGAGACGATACAAAAAACAGCGATAAAATATTGTTAAAATCTATACTTTACAGCTTTGTACGAGGAAGGAGTTTGTTGAGTTCGAAGGAGGAATAAGAATATATCGAAATCGATCGTAATAATATTCAAGAGTACAATTGCGTTAATCTTTCAACATTATAATCCGTCCTTTGTATACAAGAATATAACTTACCTGATTTACGGACGCGTGAACTGGCTTCTTCGGCTTTGTTCCTCTTTGCCGATGGCGGAAAATAGCCAGAGATTAATTTTTCTCGTTTAGAGATATCTCAACTAGAAGAACTGGTAAACTTGCACTGAAAAGTTTGCCGTGTGTACAGGTAACTATTGAGTAATTCGCTGAGATTACCGGTAAGCAACATCTTTGACAGCTCAAGATCAACGCCTACTTAGATAAAAACCAGAATTTTATCTTTTTCGTGACCTATACACGCATGTTGCCGTGATTTTCTTAACCTTAAGAGCGCATCAGGCATCATGCAAAGGCACTCCATTTTGCTGGGAAACTCATTCAAGCTATATTTTATATCTGTAATACAGGTTATCATTTTATTAAGTTCACAAAGGCAAATTTCAAAATTTCGTAGCCAAGGCACAGGCGGCTACATTTGTCTTCACAGCCGGCGGAATTCCGCCGGCTGCCGGCTGCCGGCTGCTACTGAGAACCCTGACTGTACCGGGCTGAACAGTCATCTTGGGAAACCGAGCCAGCCCAGTTAAGGACGGTGCCTCCTAATACAGATGTATTTTCGCAAAGGTTATGACTATCGGGAAAAAGTAGATCTTAGCAAGGGTTATTGAAATCCAAAAGAAAAATGTGGGTGACCGCGCATTTTTCAGAGATAATTAATCAACCATAATTCTAAAAAAGTGTTAAAATGCGAAGAATGTATGGCAAAGTCTTTCGAAATTCAGGCTTCATTATCTCTGAGAAACGCGTGTTTACCCCCAATTTTCGTTTTGGATCCTGATAGCCCTTGCCAAGATCTTTTTTTTTTCCACATAGTTTTAAACCGCGCAAAAATATTGTTGTATTAAGTGGGCAAATTTCTCACGAAAACCGAATATCCCGAGATGCGCAGAACGTATGCGCAGTATTGTACCACAGAAGCCTGGTAAGGCCGGTTTAGGGACGAAAATTATAACCTGAAAAGGCAGGTTAGTCTGGTTTAACCAGGCTTTTATGGCGAGTCTGGTTCGAAAAAATTACCTGAAAAGCTTGGTTAGCCTGGTTTAACCAGGCTTTCTTGGTACGTCTGGTTCAAAACCAATACCTTAAAAACCTTGTTTGTCTGGTTTTACCAGGGTTTTCCAGAAAGTCTGGTTCGAACACATCATATGCACCTGAAAAGCCTGGTTAGTGTGGTTGGAAAACATCACAGTACTTGAAAAGCCTCAAGCACAATGTTCTAAGAATTCAAAAACCTAGAAGCCCAGGTTTCCCTGGGCTTTCCAGGCTTTTGGTTAACAGTGTTTGATAAACGGTCCAAGCAATTCTTATGTGCCTCAATGATAATTTTTATTGCAAACTGTAGTGCAATTTCTAATACATATTCTATGGAAATTCAAATGGCCAGGGTACAAAATATAAACATGCACTACAATTGCCATACCACCAAAACCAACAACGTACAGTGAATAATGATTATATAATGTATATCTTAACAAAACTTTCTAACACCAAATCGATTTTAAACATGGAGCAACCCTATAAACATTAACTGAACTCTAAGTTGGCTTATGACTTTTCAGCTTGACAAGTGACGGCCTAGGGATTAAAAGTGGTTGTGACATTGGACACATTTACAGGTACACACACTGTACTTTGCAAAATTTTACTTTGGTTGACTGAAATATTTTAGTCTCTACTGAAGAGCCAAACAAAAAAAATACAGTTAAAACTAAAGTGTTGCATTGCACTGTCGTCTGAAGATGTTGATTAAGATACTTTACGGAACTCGATACATTTGCAAAATAATACTTATCAGCCAGAGCTTTTACGACTGCAAATCAAACTCAGCAGAGGAACCAAAAATGTTTCCATTGCTAGACTATTAAGTCATCAGCCACTCCATAGGACCGTCTGCATACAGGCTACTGTAACGTCCATTGTTTTGACAAACACTTGTACAAACATTCGAATCAGATTGAATTTGGATAAACATTTAAGGATAAAAATTAGCGACAAGAGTTTAACACAACGTTTCGATGTCTCCATGACATCATTATCAAGTGAGAAAATAAAATATAGATTAGTTAATGTATACAAGATGAGGTGTTAAAAAAGTAAACAATAAGCAACATATTTGGCGTGTAATTGTGTGTGCATGATAAGTATGTCTAAATAAATAGTTTTGCGCGGATAGAGTCCGATTGCGTGTTCAGTTTTGGTTTCTTCTTCTTTATAAACAACATTTCGTAAATTAAACAGTCCAATTTTCCGCCGCATTTCTTGAGGACGGAAAAGTTGCTATTGAGGTCGCCGATGGTTTTAATGCCGTGGTCGTTCCTTAGATGCTTGCCGATTGCTGAAGAACGGTGTTTACCAATACGTTGGTGTAAATGCCGGCTAGTATAGCCGACATACTCTGCATCGCACAGATCACATTGATAATTGTACACCACGCATTGTTGGTTAACTAAGGCTGGTTTGGGCTCACGCATCTTAAGGTCTTCACCAATTTTGCGGCTCCTAAAAACTGGTTGAACAGTGTGATCGATTCTCTTGCTCAGGTCGGATAGTTGTCTTTTCACCGCATCAGCCGACTTTTGATCTTTAAATGGCAGTACTACGCGGTGAACAGTATTTTCGTTGACAGGTTGTTGAGCTGGCACATCGGGATCTCCAGACATCACTGAGGTAACATAGTGAGAGATAGTAGAGTTGATGAGGCTCTCAGGGAACTTGAGATTCGCAAACATCAACTTAAGGCGATCACACTCAGTCGCGAAAGCTTCCCGTGTGGATGACAGGCGGAAAGCACGGTTTACCATGGTCTTAATTAGCGATTTCTTGTACCTTTTATCAACATGGCTTTGGTGATGGAGCAGTAGGCCAGTATTTGTTGGCTTGCGGTAAACACTGGTTTCCAGCTGCCATCCATCTATAAGTTTCACCATGGAACTGGCATCCGACAATAAGTTACCATTTGTCGGTATGGAAGTACTTAAGAAAGGCTGTGCGATGCAGAGTATGTCGGCTATACTAGCCGGCATTTACACCAACGTATTGACGAACACCGTTCTTCAGCAATCGGCAAGCATCTAAAGAACGACCACGGCATTAAAACCATCGGCGACCTCAATAGCAACTTTTCCGTCCTCAAGAAATGCGGCGGAAAATTGGACTGTTTAATTTACGAAATGTTGTTTATAAAGAAGAAGAAACCAAAACTGAACACGCAATCGGACTCTATCCGCGCAAAACTATTTATTTAGACATACTTATCATGCACACACAATTACACGCCAAATATGTTGCTTATTGTTTACTTTTTTAACACCTCATCTTGTATGTATTAACTAATCTATATTTTATTTTCTCACTTGATAATGATGTCATGGAGACATCGAAACGTTGTGTTAAACTCTTGTCGCTAATTTTTATCCTTAAATGCTTGTACAAACCATTGATTAAAGCTTAATAATTCTAGTAGAGGGTCAAAAATTTAATTTCTTTCAAAAAATATGAATTCTCCTGTACATCTTCCAATTGCCACTGGATTTGATTCTTTATGCAGTGGTCTCACAAGCTGTGACTCAGATTTTTTGCATCTGTGTTTGCATCTGTGTTTGTTTGTAAGCTGCTAAAGTTCCATGTGTCAGTATGGATTAGAGTTAAAAAAGTACTACTTGTACCTTAAGGACGTTCGCGCGATAAACTTCTACAATACAGATTTTTTTAATAGTTTGGCTACAGTCAGATAATGAGTTACCTGTCACAAATGCAAAAAATTGGGGGTTACCGACTTCGTTTGCGAAATAAAGCGCGTGGAAAACTACCCCAATTTTGACACATCAGTCCTCGTAACTCGACATGGCCTTGGTGCTTGTTAGTTAAAAATGATTTGCTGTAGACCCACTTTCCTAGTCAAATTTTATTTAAATGGGTCCGTCAAGTAAACAATGTGAACCGGTGTCATCCTTTTAGTTAAACTCAACCTCTAAGATGGACTTTTACGAACTCCCTGCAGCTACAACAATAGCAAAATTTGATGATGCGAGGGCAGAAAAGTTGAAAAAAATCAAACTTCCACAATACAGATTTTCTTTAATTTTTCACAAAACCTAGATAATCGACAAAGAAAGTGATCTATCAAAAGAAAATATGGGGTCACCGAACATTTAAGAGAGTTAAACCCATGCATAGATATTAAAGTGCCCACTAGTGCTATATATCTCCACATTTCTTCAACAGCGCACGCGCTCAATGCATGAGGTGGCATGACATCACGAAGTGGATTACGTGCGCAGTAAGGATGCGCAGAAACAATTAGCGCGATCGTCCTTGAAAATAAGCTAAAACTTTGAAATAAAATTAAAAATTCACAATGTAAGGCTGAGAGATAAAAGGCACTACATGTACCTCTGGAAAAAAGCTAAACCTTTCAAATAGAAGGAAAATTGAAATTTGCGGACATGGTATTGCTGAAAAACTATATTACAACTTTGGCTGAATTTCATCAATTTGGTTTAGGAGCTGCTCACTTAGAATTTAAAAACACATGCACAATTGCCACTCACGCACAACTGCAAAGCAAGCTCTTGCATAGTGATTACAATGTATGTACTTTGATATTACAAGTACATATTATATTTCAATCTAATTTTGATAGCATTTGTCAAAAACAAATTAAAAAGATATGCCCCCCAAAATCTCTTATGTACATTACAATGTAACTTAACTTAGAAGTATTTTTTTGTGCTTAGAGTTTTTTTTTTTTTTGCCAAAAGATATGAAAAATTATCAAGTTATGTAAAACAGTCAATTTGCCACTGGTTGATATCTTACATCATCATGTAATAAACGGAAGCTTTAGACTGAAAAAATGATTTTTCTCATACCTATTCATTTTTGTGACTTCACCTACAATGAAAGGAATCTGTGAAGGCATAACTTCGGTGGGCTGTAGTTTCAGTTACTTGATCTCATTCAATACATGTATTAACCATTACACGCAAGATAGAAAGCTGTTTCCACAAAAAAATCTGGAAAGAGAACGACATACATTGTGTGTACATGTTGACTTCAATTTGGTTTATTTTGATGTCTCATTATGCTGGTTGCCACCTTCATCATGCTAGCTGAACTTGATATTTAATTATTACATTCTTTCCTTCACAGCCCCAGTTTTCTTTTGAGCCTGGTTTTTTTGCCTCTTGATTCTTTTCCTCATTAGAACTTTTTGTGGCAAAAGTCCATGGCTAAACGAACATTTTAAACTTCATCATGTAAAAATCTTACAAATATGTCTGAACTGCTAATGTGGCTTAATGTGTACATATAACAAGTGATCCAAACAAAAGTGTCTCACCCTACAGGATTGCTCCATGTTTAAACTAATGCCTCTGTTCTGTTCTTTTCAGTTTCAGGTCTAATTGAAAAAGTAACAAGAGCACACTGTACATATAAAGGGCCAATTTAGACTATGTTGTATGCGACATGCTAATGAACAGCCTACAGTGCAAGTTGTTCCATGCAAATAAAAGCTAAAACTTTCTCATGTCCGTCGTGCATGGCATAAAAAATGCTGGAGGATTTTGAAATGTGTTAAAACCTTACGACAATCATAGCCAGAGGCAATGATAAATGAAGTGAACTCGTTGTAATATTTCCAATGATATGCCAGACCAGCAGCATAAGCAAAACTCAGACTATCTAAATAGGCCCTGAACTGCAAATGTTGTGATATTTCTTATCTGCTTTGTTGCCAAGGATTCCTTGATAGACTCGGAAGTACTGTTTTCAGTTTTTAACAAATGCACCTGGAAAAAAATACAAAGTAAAATAAACATAAATAAAATACCAAGGGATATAACCAAAAAACTGCAACCATATTGTACAGTTCCTCTCAGAGGAATAGGAGTAGCTAGTGCCTTTGGTACGGCATCTACATGCACACCTTTTGTGTGCTGTTATACATGTAATTATGTTCATGCAGCCCCTAATAAATGGTGTATTTTTAAACAGTGAAAAATACTATTGTATGCTTAACAAGCCAAATAGTCACTGAATGGACCCGTATATACATGTACATGTGTATAGTATATATTCTCAGCCACTGACAAAATTTGAGGCAAAAAAGTACTGTAACATAACAGAAGTTGATTGGTGAACTGTAACTAGAAATACCTACTCAGTGACTTGCAAAGGTCTTTGAATGGCCAGCTCTACACGAAAGAGTGGGTGGACTGGCTAGTTTATTAGATTTCTCACCCAAAAAGGGTTAAAATGCTTGTCTTGTCCTTTATGTATACATGTAGCCACCATTTAGTTACAAAACTGAAACAGTTGGTGGGTGACCATCTTGTATGTACAGTATTTAGCAAATAACAAAATAAATAAAATAAATAAATAAATAAATAAAACATAAATAAAGTAGGGTTATTCATCCAGACAAGAAATCCATGCAAAGAGGCCCCACATAAATACTTTCCTTCAGCAACCACGCACGCTAAAGTATGTTTAAATAACAGTTTCAACTAATAGAACTTGACAGTACTGCTATTGCAGACCACCAGAAATTGAATTGGAAGTAAAATCTGAAGTTGACACATGTACATTATTTCTTATATGACCAAAAAGTGACATGTCAATAAAGGTTATCCTAAATTAATAATTCCCAGTCATTCATGGTAGAAGGAATGCAAAAACACAATATCGGTAAGTTGATAAAAATTCACACCAAAACTGGTTCACTTTGATTTTACAGAAGGTAATGTTGATTGAGAAATTTTAGAATATCCAGCCACTTATTTACTTGTGTATTAATGTTTTATGAACAAAAGAGGCCGTTCTTATTCAGTGACATGCAAATGGGTTGCCAGATAGATTCTAATTTAGCCTGTCTATATTTGCTCACCAATTCCAATTTTTTGACTGAGTTTGAGTAACGAACGTTTGTCCTGAGGCGACACTGTATATCAGAGCTGTTGTAAAGATCGTTCCAATTGGCTGCAGAACGAGAGTGCTGCTTGACTATAACACAGTCATTGAAATTTATTCGACCTATGTACTTGCAAGAAAAGTCAATATCTAAGAATTATTATTCTATATTCTTGCAAAAATCCAACTTATCAGGTAAAATTCGAATATGTTGCAAATGAAGCTCAATTTTTTCACTGGACATTTATGTCTGGTCGCCAAACTCGGCCGAGTATCTTACATGTACTTTTCTCACCTCAGCCGGACCGAACGAACCAAAATGGCCGCCAAAGAGGAGGTAGAATCTATTCAAGAAATTTAAGAGTAATACTGTACCTTTGTGTAAGGGAGGGTAGCTCTACATCGAATCCCACAACTCTTCAACTACTGGAGTAAAAACTATCCACGTTTCACTTTCTGGCGCACACAAACACGGAGAAAACCAGCCACATTTTATCCTCCAGCTCCCCAATATACACATTCACCGGTTACTTGCGCCTGCAATTCTCGAGCGTGCGGTTGTAAATCACATGACCCCTTGGAAGCGGCCCGGTCGCATAGCTGGGTAACCGGCGGCGAGTTTCAAATAAAATAGGGTTGTGTCGGGTTATCATACGTGAAAGTGGTTTATTACGCTATTCTTTAGATTATTTTCGCTTACGATTGGCAAGGCTCAACTCAGAACGTGCTCTGTTGGAAGATGATTGTAAAGATGGTTGATGATTGCTCGATTCAAGTATGAACGGACTGAATTACCAACGGACTGATCGATCGATTTCAAGACCGGTGAGTACATATAACCTCATTCCTCATAATACGTAGCTGGGATGACAAACATTTCATGTACATTTAATTTTCTATGGAGGGCTTAAAGTTCCTTTCTTTGTAATATTCTGCCAAATGAGTGTAACAAGCTTTAACACACAGTGTAAGCGACGCTTACACTGTGCAAATTTGCACGTTGCAAATCATGATCAAAACGGCCTTTGTGAAATTGACCCCAAGTGGGACAGTGGTATCAAATAACAACGAAAGCCATTGTTCACACATGTGGCATTCTGTGACTTACACTTTTCACATCAAAGTGTGATAAGCCCGGCGTAGAAAGAAGCGTTTACCGACCAAGAAGTAGTCGACGTACCACTATCAGAACTTCGCAAATCCGAATAATTCGGATCAATTTGAGGAGTAGGCATTTCACATGTAAGCACGTACGTGTATCTCCATGCATCTACATGTATCATTGGTGATTAGTTGTAGATGGTTTCATAGTGCCTACACGGTAACCAACAGTTCAGTTGAAATGCGTTCCACTCAGATACGTGTACACATTAACTTGAATACAATGAAAGCCTAAATGTTTCTTTAATCACTCGTCAAAGCGGAGTAAACATGAAATGAAACATGCACAATTTGCCAATTAGTGAGTTCTTTAACGGTTTATGAGATTTCTTGATTTTTTTTAAGCAAAGATAGTGATGTGTACTAACATGATCAGATTTGATATTATTTGAATAGTAACAACTCCAGGTTTTAACACCATAGCATTTTTATTCCAGTGGCATAAGGTGGAAATGTGTGCATTTCTCAAAGTCCTCTTTTCAAGGGAGTTTGCATATGGGAGGTTTTCATTGCAATCAACAGTTCTAAAATGGTCACCAGATTTGTGAACTTTCATCCCAACCTAATGTCCAATGTATACCTAAATACTAAACAGTAATTTATCCATGACAAACTCACAGTGGAGACCCTATACACGTAGTAGTAATACCCTAAATTCTCAATTTCAGGCATTGAATTCCTTCCTTTTGTATACAGTAGATGCCAGGGTATGAGGGCACATGTTGCAGGGACGTGTCACAGAGACACACAGCAGTGCGACACTGCAATTGTTATGCTAAAGGCATGTACTGTAGCAGGAACATTAGCAGAGAGGAAATCGAAAGGTGCTGACATTTTTGCAACAACATGTGACACCCTTTGGTGTGTGGCTGGTGCTTTTTGAGCTCATGCAACACAAATTTCAACATATCCTTTCATGCACTGGCACCTTAAATTTGATTTTACTGCATGCATGGAAACTGCATGCCAAGTACCATGGCATTCAAAATAGCATGTCATCCAAGTAAAAGCTAGAAGCTTGTCCAAAATACAGCCACCCATAACTCAGAAAAGATAACTAAAGTTGAGATTTAATAAAGGAATATTGTTAATTCTGTTGTGCTCGTTCAGGATATGAGGTGATTTTTATCAACTTTGTGCTATGCACCTTGTTGGTTACTTACCACCCTATACTCAGCACATACATGCTCATGGAATGTTACATGTCACAGACATTAGGGTGAATAATGGTTCTCTTAGTATAATAATTATTATGCCACACAAGTTAATATCCAGCCCCACAGACTGGTACAGGTAACTTGTTATCAGATACATGTATGGACAAAAAACTGTGGAGGTGACCACTGTTGTGCTCAGAGGTGAATGGCATGTGATATACTAATTACACCTGTAGTGTGCAGAAAACATTATGAAAACAATGTACATACTTGTTTGGAGTAGTGTACATGTAGATGAAAGAACTTCATAAATCCAGGAGGGCATTTGAGTGTCTCATGAATGTTAACGTTTTTTGAAAATCATCAAAACTGTTCAATCATGTTATGGGAAAACAGCCTTCAAAATGGCAACTTTTCAATTTTTGGAATTCAAAAAATTATGTGCTTACTGACCTAAAGCAAGGGCTTTAAGGGGATGGTGTTCAGTGTGTCAAACTGTCTCCAGTGAGTTTTTTGTACTTTTGCCAAGAACCAAATATTAACTTACACATGTGTTTTATCACACAATTTTTTTTTTCTTGATTTGTTTGCAACATTATTGAAAGGTCAATCGCACAATCAACTGGGCTACATGTAGATGACTGGCACTGTTTAGTTACATCCTATATAGAAGTTAAATTTCAGTTCAAACTAGCCTCCCACGCAGTCGTTTTTAGGGGAGTCGTATTACCCTCCTCCCCACAAACGCCTGCTTACCCGAGTTCAACATTCCTTTCCGCCGCTTAGCCAATCACATTGTACCTACTTATGGCTGGTAGGTTGACCTTGACCGCAGGACGCTTTCGCGGGACCACATGCAGATAAGCAGACGCGCGGTATAAATTTTAAAATGTAAAGTAAAAGGTCATCTCAAAATCGTTCTTGACTGCAGGGATAACTAAGTCTCCTAAGCTTTCAAATGGCAAGTTAAACTTCAAAATCGGTGCTTAGATTTTGATGAAATAATTTTATTTATGTGCTCGATAAACCCTGTTTAGGCATAATATTTACGATATCGCGTTGCAATCCCACGCGGCACTAAATTTTTCCAAAAGCATTAAATCACTGATTAAATGCGGGGATAATTATAAATACATTCTCTGAGCTCTCAAATGGTTCATTTAACTTAGAAGTGTAGGATTATCTATAGTCTATAAGCTTTCAAATGCAACATTAAACTTAGAAATCCCTCGAGAGATTTTAAAACTGATAAATTCAACGCAAGAGATAAGCTCTGTGTAACCACAATGGTGATTGTTAACTAGACTACGCGTTATAAACTAGGACTAGCAGTCCCTTCTGCTTTAATAGTGAATATCGTGCGAAAAGAGCATGCGAACGCACGTTACAAAAACCTCCTTCGTCCCTCGACGCAAAGATAGCAGAAACGTTAATGGATATGCCAGCGAATTGAGTATGACAGATTTCGCCGCCGAAACGCACTTGGTTGTTGTGCCATGTGTGATATTTTCATCTCATTCATCGGTTTATCATCTGGCTCGGTCCTTTGTCGTCTTACCCTTTGTCTTTTCAAGTCGTAGAAGTCTCTTATATCCCTTCGCATTGCATTGGCACCAGCAGTTTGAGCAGCGCTGAAGTCTTCACCGACCGTCCGTTTGATCAGGCGAGCAAGATCAACAACGCTTTGTCAGAAAATTCGAACTCTTTCGATCGATAACGGGATAAAAGCGTCGCACAGGAAACACTTTTAATCACACGCAATATATTTGTTCCGATGTTTTAGCCATAATTCGCCATTCTAGAAGTAAAAAATATATTCCAGCTTCCCGGTACCAGCATCTCTGAACAAAAACAAGGGAAATACAGATTGCTCTTCGTCAGACAATGCCTCAATGGTGATTGGTTAGATTGCCTCGCAAGTAAAACAATGGGAAAGGAATGTCGAACTCGGGTAAGCAGGCGTTTGTGGGGAGGAGGGTAATACGACTCCCCTAAAAACGACTGCGTGGGAGGCTAAGTTCAAACCTGAACCTCATACATCTACATGTACACTGCTCCTTCAACAATCTCCTGGGATCTGTAAAGTAGTTCATGTACTGTGGTATAGATGAAATTAAAGTATGATTTACATTCACCTTTATAGCTACATGTATGTGAGTAGTAAGTTTATTTTTTATGATCCATTTATTAATTTTACTCTCAAAATATTTCATCAGGTTTCTACATTTGTACACATTGTATCAGTATGACTCCAAGTTCTACAGGAAAACAGTTTCTTGATGCATCTTGTACATAGCAAAGGAATGCATCACACATGGTCAGGTAAGTTACTCAAACATACAGCTACAATTAACGTTGTCGGAAAACCTACGCAATAAGACCACAAGATGCTATGGGTAATCTATTAATAAATTTACCAAACTTAGCTGTGGCTCACCCCTATACAAATTAAATCACACAGGCAAGTGTTTATCATACTCTCAGCCCTCCTTGGGTAGCGACAACTGCAAAATTACAGCCGAATTACAAACGATTTTCAGCTACCCATACTACCTTTCGGTCTCCTCGTGTAAGCTCAAGGCTGTAAAATCAGACAACGTTTTAGCTGTATACATTAGAATCCTCATGTTATGCTTCAAATTTGTGTTGCTTACATGTAGATCTGTTTTCTTTAAACAAAGGACGTGTACATGTACAGTGTATTGGGCGTTGGTTGCAGGCATTCCTTTTAAAGATTTTGACAGAATGGCATATGGATTCATGTCATATGAAGACATTATCTCCTTGGTGATCATTGAATGCTTGAATTTTTAAGACATGAATACTAGATTATTGTGGACAAACCACAATCCCAAACAGTACACTGAAACAAAAGCCCTGCTGATATAGAGCCATGGTTATTAATATTGTAAAATAGTTACTGAAGTTGTAAATAATTACTAAGATTGGTCATTTATTAACCAAAAGAATGATGATACATGAACATGTGCTCAACATGAAGCAATTGTGGGATTAGGACACCAAGTTAAATCCCTAACTGAAGTCATACCCATGACCTTCTGCACTCCAGCTACATGATTGTACTAATCTACAAGAAAACTGTTAGTGAAGTAGGTCATCTTACTAGGTTCATACTGTATCATGTCCTGCATAGTGCTAGAAAGGGCAGTGTTGAAGGCATCTGACTGAATGGTGACCTTGTACTGTAAGTAATTCCCTACAATACAGCTGTACACCTGTAGCTCACGTCTAGACTCCTATGTAATCTACATTCTGTACAATGTAGGTTACTGTACATGTAGTGGTTAGAACTCCTGACTGGTATAGGTAACACCTCAGATTCAGCTTCTCTTGGGGTCTCATTTCATTTCAATACGTAACATCCACACCCAGTTACAACCATGTTAGACCACCAGAGGCTAACTGCTTGGGATAACAGGGTTAAAACTACAGTAGTAGTGTACATTGTAATTCCTTGCATCTGGGCTTTGAATTTCATGTCCACCATTTTCATTTTTCAGTCACTTGATAACTCAACTTCTTATACCACCATACATCCCCGCCAACACAATATTATATAAAAAAAACTAGCTGGTACCCATGAACAATTCACCACTCAACAACATGATATCTTGGAAACTGACATCAATTTGCATAAGCAGTTGAAAGTACATGTAGTCACACATCAACAGCCATGGCACAGAGTTGCACATCCCTGCCAGGAAAGTATAGAAAACTGACATCAATTTGCATAAGCAGTTGAAAGTACATGTAGTCACACATCAACAGCCATGGCACAGTGTTGCACATCCCTGCCAGGAAAGTATAGAAGTGGTGTGGTTTTGGCTTTTTGTAACTAAGCCGTTTTTCCATGATGGGCGGACAACAGTTCTCTCCTAGTGTATTATATACGATACAGATGTATTCGGAGTTGATGTGTGTAGGGCCAGGTGGGTTGATGCAAGCCAGTCTGGAAAAAGCCATCCAGTCTTGCACACATCATCGGTTCATTCAACACACGTGCACTTTAACATGCTTTGAGTATTTTTAAGCATAGTTTTGAAATTTGTCAAAAATGCATGTATTTACATGTAGCATGAAATTGGTGGTATGATAAATGTGTATTGACAGAGTTAGGACAAGCCGGTCGTGGCACACAGACCTCGCTGTGCTCGGTCTGTACACCATGACCTCAAGCCAAATATTTTCCTGTCTAGACCTCTCACTCAGTCAATAGGCACATCATTTTTGGAGATTTGTTGGAACCTAGTACATGAACATGTGAAAACCAGATCATCGTGTATTCACTGAGTACAATACATGCAAACAGGATGTGTTCTGTTATGGTGTACTAGAAAATTGTATTCTGATTAGGGTTATTAAGGTTTTGAAATGGACTATCACTGTAATGCTTACGATGTTTGTCGATGCCACTAAAGTGACAGTTTATTTTAAGAAATCTTTCTTATTTTGCCACTCCACAGCTTTGGAACCCAATACTTGACTAAAAGTCATTAAATTAATATTTACACCTTTTACTAATTTTGTTCACTGCTTGAACTGTATTCATAATATTATTGTAAATTTACATGAACCTTTATATACACTGTATGTTATTGAAAATTAACATTGCAACCTAATAATGTTGAGTGTTTGACAGGCCTAGAACTTTTTTTTAATTTCTTCTCAATGTTTTTTTCTAGGACCATGTCTACATGTATAAGGCCATAAGAGGACTGAACTCAGAAGATTGTTAACCGCAAGTGAAATGAAGGCAGCCAAAACAGATACATGTAAGACCGTAAATGTAAAATCAGTGAATGTGTATACTCCCTGTTACTCAATGATTCTTTTCATTTGGTTTTGCCTCATATGCACAGATACACTGTAAATATTAAATTGATTTTATCTTTTAACTGATATTGGAGATTTGTTAAAAAATAGACATTCTGAGGTAAACTGAATGTGGCCACAAAGTGACTGGCATAGAATACAAAGCGTCATACAGTGTACATGTACATTTAATGTACACTGGGCTTGGGGTTTGCTGTAGTAGTCTTGAATGCAAGATGAACCTGGACAAATATTATTTTTTTTATATTTTATCATTTCTCATTACAACCTACAATGTATACCATGTACTTGAAGATTTAATCAACTAGGTAGTACGCTGGTGCAGTATTGTTTAAAGAACCAGTCTCACCCAAAGTGCTTTGCGCGGTTGTGCTTTTGTTTTGAAGTTTGGCTGGCACATTTGCCGGACATTTCGCAAATTATACCCTGCCGCACTGGCCTTTCAGCAAGCTGATATTCACAGTAGTAGCCCCTGAAAATGGTAATATTTTCCTCGCTAGATGTTACCAGAGAAAACAACTCTAGATCTGACTTTGTAGTCAACGCGTCTGGAGCTTTTATAACAACCGATCGATCTCGATCGATCTCGATGGATGTAAAACCAGAGTAGCCACTTCCACTCGATATAAAAATAATAAGACAAAAACAAATAGTAAGAATATTGACGTCTTCATTGCTAGATGTCACTGGAGAAAACTGCTTAAGATCTGAGTTTGCATTCAATGCATATACATGGATCTATTACAGTCTGTGATCGATTGATTGCGCGATTGATCGCATCGACCGATGTCGATGGACGCAAAACCAGAATAGCCACTTATGCTTTTTGTAAAAATAAAACATAAGCAGACAGTGAACACAAGGAATAATTAAGCAAAACAGCACAAGCTCATGACCATAAGCATTATTTTGGAGCAAGCCCGTAGCTACCGTTATTTTGTGGTAAATTAACGTTCCTTCTGTTTTCATTCGGCCACGAATGTAGCACTATTTCGGCAAACGCACTGTCAGTACTATTGCTGAAACCCGTAGATGTTTTTCTTTCCCTGCGCTACTGATACACGGACTCCTTCAGCTGTACAACTTTGGCAGAGCTCGGAAGACTCGGCCTTCGCCTCAACTTTCCTGAACCCTACGAGGCATCCAATTTAAAGATCTCCTTCTCCACCGCGAAAACACTTCAGAATTCGGAAATATACAATGAAATCGCTACGGCGACACTTAAATGTCAAGTCAAAATTCACACTAGTGCTTTCGGATCGCTAATGGCAGCGATGGAAGAAGATACAAATCAGACTTCACGACAATCAAGAAAATGGTGTATTTTTCATATATGAAAAATGTACCTCGGCGCAAAGCACTTTGGGTGACACTGGCTCTTTAAGTAATTGTGTGTGCACATGTACATGTGGGCCTTTCATGATACATGTACTGTGTAACTCCTAGTTTTTGCGTTTAGTTCACCAGGGCCCGGCTCCATAAAGCAACTTAAGATTAAGTGCGAATTTTCTGCAACCATTTCCTTTGTTCTGGAGGACTTTTTGGCACAGTATCGCGGATAACTCGGCCGAAGACAGATTAGTGAGTATAGAGTAGAGTACTTTAGGAAACACAAAGAGAACACGAAGAAATCCTCCAGAACAAAGGGAATGGATGCCAAAAAATCCCTTTTAATCTCAAGTTGCTTAATGCAACTGGGCCCAGGACTAATTATCCATGTTATCCATAGTTAAGGATACTGTGCTTTTTAGTCTTTTTGAACATTGGATACAAGCCTCAGTTTACTGGTTTCCAATGCTTTCTTGAAATTTCGCAGCATCACCAGGCTTCTTAGAAAAACCAAGGTTACCGGGGTTGACCCAGATGTTATAGTCAAAAATAATGTACCTGGGTAACCCTGGTTATTCGGACAACCACGGTTACTGGGCTTACCAGGGAAACCAGGGTTAACCAGGCTTTTTTGCATATAGGGTCCGAGTCTGGTAAGCCTGGTTTTCAGTAAATGTGCTAACCAGGTTCACCAGGGTTACCCTGGTCAACCCAGACCTTAAGAGCCTGGTTAAACCCGGGTAACCCTGGTAATTTAGAAAACCAGGGTCACCAGACTTACCAGGGTAACCAGGGTAACCTAGGTTAGCCCAGACTTCTCAGAGTCTGGTTAAACCCTGGTTACCCTGGTACGTCTGGTAACCCTGGTTTTCTAAATAACCAGGGTAACCAGGGTTACCAGACTTTTTTGCACATAGGGTTTGAGTCTGGTAAGCCTGGTTTAAGAACCAGGGTACCCTGGTTTTTTAACCAGGCTTGGACCAGGGTAAAAGCCTGGTTTTACCAGGCTCTTGGTGCAAGGGGTGTTCTTAGGTAATTTTTGTCAGGAGCATATCGTGATTTAACTTGTGTTGATCAGTTGATTGTAAAGTATACACAGTCGATGTAGACTAGATAATACGTTCAAACTTAAGAGTGAGTTGTAATGAAGAAGATGCTTTGAATTATCAGGCCATCAAGTGATACTAGTCGATAGCAGTAACGAAAAAACGAGATTTGCATGTGAAAAATTCGCGAGAAGAGAGACTGACAAGAAAAAGTAAGTTATGGATTGTTGGTCATATGAATAACGAAGAGAAACGTATTAGTGGAATAAAATACAAACCTTTCCTTGCAATAAATAAATAAATAAATAAAGCACAAGATTTCCAGTCCGTGGGACGGTTTTTTCCCTTTAAGCCCGGCTCAAGATGTAAATCAAAAATGGAGTACATCATGCAACTTCTGTCAGAGTTCAAGTTGGAACATGTTATGCCAGTTTTACCTGTGACGATCAATAATCTAATCCTTTGCATGGTAAAAACGTAAAGCTGATCTCTTTTCCTTGACGGAGTTTTTGAATTATAACAGAAAATCATGAATGAGAAGGACGACCATAAGCATGACTATTACTGACCAAAGGCTCTTTTTCGTTTGAAGCACAATCTCTTAGCATTTTAACACATATTCTTTCGAGAGTCATTGTTTTATTTCACAGAATCAAAACTCTGACGAGTTTGAGGTGTGGACTCACTATTGAAAAGTAAGCAAGGAAAGCAGTAAAAGAAATAATGGCCTTTTGACTACTGAGAAAAAATCATACAAATTCCAGTTAAGCTCGGGCTTAATGGCCTAAAGGCTACCTATGCCCGTGGCCACTGTACTAAATTCGCCAAAAATAACAATGTAAACGTTAACATAGAAAATAAACTCAAGCACGCATACACAATGAACATCAAAAGGGATGCAGTTTAAAAACAGACAAACAAAATACGTTTCCTCGCACTGCTTGCCCATGTAAGGTAGTAAGCCGAATATTCGGTCGAGACGAACAGCTCTTTGCATGTGAATGTAGAGCCCCTGATATAGGAAAGGCAAGGCAAGGCAAGATTCTATGTTAAGAGGGTAACATGCAACAGTAATTAAAAATTACTGACGAACTTGTGGCCCTCTAAAAAGCAAAAATACAAATGAAATCAACCACACAATCTAGCTAAGCTTATATACAATAAAACATTTCTAGCAATCAATATCTGTTAATAAGAGTTAAAATTGTTAAAATAGTCGATAAAATGGAGACAACGATAGTAGGTAGCTATCTATTTACAAAGTTGATTCCATGCGGGTAGTTAAAATTGCGTCAACAGCAAATATCGGTAGGATCGGTATTATCTTATTAACCGGCCGTCGCCATGTTCACAAAGTGGACGTGTTTTTTTTTCTCTTGCGTCAGTTGGCTGAACATAAGAACAAAGTGCTGTAAAGCTTGTGGTACGGGTAATCAAGAGCGGTACTGTGTTATATAAGACGCATGCGCATATTAGTCTGCTGAATGTTACTTTCGTGTGTTCTTGTCTTTTAATTTACAGTATTTAAGATATGAATGGCAAAGGGTTGGTAAGTTTGGGGTTTCTGTACTTTTCTTGTATAACGCATGCGCAACTGAGTAAAGCAGCTAATAGGATTGACGAGATTGGCTCTGTTGTCTGATCTAGTTAGTGGTTATGGTGAAATTTTTTTTAGCGCAGGAGTTTTGTTATGGGAATTGACATTTTGAGGGATTTAAAAATGTGGGATTGGAAGGATTTGTGAATGTGAGGAGCATATCACGCTTCTGTGAATGTGATTTGCTTTGAAAGTTGCGTTTGGTACAGCAGCGGTGTAATATTGTGCTGCGTGAGAGGCAGTTTGCCTTGCGTTTTATAGGGGGACGGTTTCCGAAGTGGATTGTAAGTTTTCTCATTGGGTAACCTGTATTTGACAAAGGAGAGAAACGAAGCTGTGTTTGCAGCTTATCAGCGCGGTAAGGAACGGTGGCTTAGGAAGAGAAGGGATTGGCACTAGTATGATGATGCAATTAGTGGATTGCACCATAAATACATCATAGTTAGAGAGATGAGTGTTTATTTGACGCGAGCAGTTGATTTTAATTGCATAAAGACGAAGGAATCGGTCATTAATAAGGAGATCAATTAATAAGGTAGCTGTTACGAGTCTTTAAAGAAAATAACTGAATATTATCAAGCGATGCGTGTGGTTTGCGTGTGGTGTTGGTTGGGTCTGAGGTTATTTTGTAAGTGCATAGTCTGGTAAGTCAACTTGTTTACTTCGCATGGGGATTCCCGGGTTAGCAAACCGGATTTAAACATCACGTCATGAGACATGCCTTAACGTGCCCCGGACTCTGAATGTCTGGTCGAGCTCGTGTTTATCAAGCGTTATGTTTTGATTCTACTGCTATGTTCACTGTTTGTATTCACGGTCTAGGCACAACAGTAAATATTTCGTCATCCCTTTGTAAGCATCCTCAGTTGTGGGCAAATTTATACCGACATTCAACGTTTGAGTGAATTTGCGTTTTTTGGCAGAAATAAAAGCGATAAGAGTCATCAGAGTTTAAACATTACGTCATCCAGTAACGCTATAGTCAAAATATTGTGCACACAATCACACTTTTCGTCACGCTGGTTCGTATAAATACAGGATTGCACTAACATTTGTGAAACCTGGGGGTGGGGAGGGTCAGGACGGCCGGTTAAAATGCCCATTGGGCTTTCTTGTTCTATAGCAAACGATCCCCTTGCCTTCAGAGATTTTGATTTCAATAATTCTGTCTTCAAGGATTTCGAGGACTTCTTTAATCTTAGAGATAGGGATAAGTTTTTGCAATATTTTACAGTTCTTAGCGCAAAAGTGCGTCCCCCTCTGAGGTGTATCTGTAAACGGGGAACAATAAATTTCAATTACAATACCAAGTGTTTCTTGAGTGGGCGTCAGAGTTTGTTCTTAGAGATGCGTTTATGTAGTCAGGTAAAATTCCATTGATCCTTTTGCAGGCCAGAGCACATAGATTGATAAACGCTTCATTGAAAAGGGAATCCAACTTAATAAGTGATTTAACATCGTTTCTGTTCGAGCAGTACGTTTTGCTTCAAGAATAATACGTACCGTCCCTGTCTGTGCCTTTTTTTGCATGATGTGTGTACTGTAATTATATGGAACGCCACAACTGTCTTATGATACTTTTTTCTATTATATTCGGTGCTTATTTCATTATATTCGGTGCTTATTCCATTATGTACGGTGCTCCTGTCTTTATATGCGGTGCTTTCTACTTTATATTCAGTGCTTTTTTCGTTATATGGGGTGCATATTTCATTATATTCGGTTCAAACGCCATTATATTCGGTATTTATTCCGTTATATTCGGTGCTAAAACCATTATATTCAATGCTATCTTCATTATATTCAGTGCTTATTTCATTGTATTTGGTGGTTAATTTGTTCGGTGGCTTCTTCGTTATATCCGGTGCTAACACCATTGTATTCGGTGCTTACTTTGTTCGGTGCTTCCTTCGTTATGTTCGGTGCTTACTTTGTTCGGTGCTTACTTCATTATATTCGGTGCTTTCTTTGTTCAATGCTTTCTTCGTCATATTCGGTGCTTACATCATTATATTCGGTCCTCTCTTCATTATGATCGTCACCAGTCTTCTTAAAGAATTCGGAGAAGGTCTGGGGAAGACTGGAAAACCCCAGAATGCAATTCTCCCCTTTCCCGCTCTTTTTTCAATCGGATATATACAAAATGGCGGACAAGACAGAACTTATGGCCTCTATTCTTAAACGACATAACTTGGGCAATCTAATTGAGGTATTCCAAAAGGAGAAGATTACACCCGATCTAGTTTCACTGTTGTCTGTCTCTGAAATGAATCAGTTGGGTATAAATAACCGAGCTGACATGATGAAATTGCGAATGGAATGCGCCATCCACGGCAAACAGAAGCCACAAAGGGAACGTCTAGGATCTGGAGCTCCAGAGTTCGACATCCCAAAGTCAATACTCGAGAATCATTTAGAAGAGGGTTTTATGATCAAAGAAATTGCTTCTATGTTGTCCGTCTCGGAGAGTACAATTTATCGTAGAATGCAAAGCTACGGACTGAGTTCTCTAGATTTCAGTGACATTTCTGATAAAGATCTTGATCACCATATAACAGAATTATCAAAGGACTTCCCCTTTTGTGGGGAAGGAATGATGAAGTTTCTTCTTCAAGAAAGAGGCATTAAGGTGCAAAGGATGCGACTTCGGGACAGCATCCACCGTGTGGATCAGGAAGGAGTACAGGAAAGAAAGAAAGGCCGCTTGCAACGAAGAGTGTATAATGTCCAAGGCCCTAACCATTTGTGGCATATTGACACTAACCATAAACTTGTGAGGTGGAACTTTATCGTTGTTGGTGGAATTGATGGCTATAGCCGACTACCTGTAATGTTGCAGTGTACAGATAACAACAAAGCAGCGACAGTTCTGGCTTGTTTCTTAGAAGCAGTAAACGAATTTGGCTTACCAAGCAGAATTCGAACAGATCAGGGACGTGAGAATGTCAGTATTGTTGACTACATGATATCAAGAAGGGGACGAAATAGAGGAAGTGCTATAACAGGCAAGAGCACTCACAACCAGCGGATCGAAAGGTTATGGAAGGATGTATTCCAGGGTGTTCTAGCACTTTATTATCAGTTATTCTACTTCATGGAAGATGAGGGAATATTGGACCCTTTGGATGATCTTCATTTGGTTGCTCTCCACCATGTTTACTTGGTTAAAATCCAAGAAAAGCTAGACATTTGGAGCAGGGCTTGGTCGCAGCACAGAATGCGAACTACAAAGTCGTCACCCATTAGAATGTGGGTTGCAGGTCAACTTCAAAACCCAGTAGGAATAGAATTGAGAAGTGAGGCTATTCCTCATTATGGCATCGAAGGCTTCATTAATGATGATGATGATGATGGGTCTGGTAGACCAATATTTGACCCTCCCTCATTTCAGTTGAGTGACAACTGCAGGCAGCAACTAAACATTGAAATTCCATCGGCATGGACATTGTCTAACTTTGGAATCGATTTGTATCTCAAAGCTCTTCACATTGTTAAACATTCAGTAGCTAGTTAGAGGGATGTACAGGAATCACTTCAAGAAATAGAAACAGGGATAGTGGAGCAGAATTTGAAAGTGGGGGGTTGAACAACTATTATTTCAAGTGGGGGGGGGGGGGGTAAATAGCTGTCCAGTGCTAAAACATAAACTTTCCAATAACATTGAAGGGGATTTCCTGTTTTGTAAAAAGAGTACTCTAGCTCCCCCTAAAGGGTTCACTATCCGTGAGAACTGGACTTTTTTTCTTTACCGTATTAGAGTAGCTCTTGAAAGAGGAATTCTTTACCTCTTTTTTAGATACTCGCACCTCCTCACATCAAAGATATCTGCATGCAGTTATGTAATACTAACAAAGAATTTTGCCCACCCAACTTTGTCCTCCCCCCTCCATGGAATATTATTTTTGTTTCCATGTACTACTTCTTGAAGTACTGTGCAGACCATAGTTAGGAGAAGAGAAGTAATATTCGTTGTGTTTTCATGGGACTATTACCTTTCAGTCTCCGCTTTTAGATTTTTTGCTAGTTTTGGAGTTTCAGTTGGTAGAGTTCAATGTAACAGAACCCTTAGAAAATAACATCCTCTAATAGGTACATTCAGGGTAGTGGGGGAGTGGGGCATGGGGAGTAGTTGATGACTCTGGAGACCTAGCGCCACAAAAACCTTTGCCATGAAGCCTGGAGCTTGAAGCCTAAGGCCTTTCTCTACTAAGATCCAAGACAAAAATGCTCATTCTGGCTAGATGAAGCCCCATAGTAAAGTGATGGAGGCCTAGATCTACTATTTTTCTGTGTTAAGGCCTTGCATTTTTTAGCACCACAACCCTGGAGACCCTATACTTTGTATGTACATTGAATGTATTTGAAAATATACAGAATTAACGTTGATATCACAAACCACTCATGTCAGATACATGTGGACACTCTTTACCATGTGCGTCCAGATAATTTTGAATTGATACACCCCCCCCCCCCCCCAGGAACCCTATTTTAGGCACTTTGGAAATTATAATAACTGACTTTCAGAATGTGAACCTCCAACAGACAGTTATTCCAACTGTACAAAATTTAACTTTATTGCCACATTTTCTGTGGCTATTCATTTTAACATTTTACAGTCACTGCATCTTACCATTTTCTATTTCACTGTCAAGTTCTGTTTCTATCTTTGTTTAGTTGATGTAATCTAACAAATACTTGTCACTGAACATGCATGCAAAATAACTCAGCAAAAATAACTACTTCCAGCTTTGATTTATCCCAGCCAATCTAACTGCTTGGTGCAACATTACAACTCAATGAAATAATGATGAAGCTCTTTGCATGTGTGCCATCAAAACAATGTGAATGGTTTTAATTTTTGTATGTGACTCTGTTTACAGTAGTCATGCTGTAACACAAATGTCGAATACCTTTTATCTTCTACAAATTTGTAGTAAGTAATAACTACCTCTTGCTGTAAATGGGGAAACATGCAGAAACAAAACAAACTGATATCACTGTATGTGCATACTTGTTTTGAAAAAGGAGGACTACCCACCCATTGACAGCACTGCTGTACTAAACCATTCCTGTCATTACATGATCTTTTCCGTTTGCAACTGAACAACAACACTGTTATTTCAAGTTTCTCAAGTCAGTGGTAATCTTAACAGGTTAAATATCAAAGGAGCCAATCAAAAAGGAGGTCTACCATAGCAATACATTACAGATCCACGCCACTTCACTCCTTGAAATGAGTGTACTATAAACTCCTCCCTCTAGAAAACTTAATAGAACTTAACAACAACAGTTTGATCAAAGAGTACAGCTATCACCATTAGTGATAGTAATAATTAATGGTTACCAAAGTAGCCATTCAAAAAGGCACAGTCATATAAATCAAATAGCTTCTCGTCAGATGGAAGAGAGACGTTAAGTGATGGAGTGGGCAAAGTGATTGCATTTATGCACGTGTTTGCCGAAGGTAAGAATGAATTGTCAACTTCAGTAAATAACAGTGTGGGGTGCAGTTTAAATCCCAAGAGAGGTTCTTGATCTGACCCCGTGGTGAACCACAATATATGGGCTAGGGTTACTCCCTTTCTTCTTCCACCTGTTCAAACAAGCAACAAAAAACAAATTAGGATTCAATCTAAAATATAAATAATATTCATACTTAAAAGGAAAAAGCTACCCCCTCAACCCATTGTACATGCAAAGAACTGTGCTGCTGTGTGGTATGTCTGGGGTAGAGGGAGTCAGACTAATGGAGAAACAGCATGGACCAAGTTAACTAGGATGCCCATTGATGTTTTTAAATTTGTTAAAGCTGAACTATTTCTATTTTTTCTTCACCATACCTTCAAGCAACAATACTGAAAGTTAAAGCTAATACAGCATCTAGGTTTTAATATGTTGTGGCACATTCTCCCCTGCTCAGGTGCAGTTCAATAATAGTTCTGCAACGCCTGTACAATATTTTTTTCTGCATTTGAAGTATCAACAAAAAGATACCACATGGACCCTTTTTATGGAAGATTCCTGCATCTGCTCAAAGACCTTTCCTCAAGAGAAGTCACAATTAAGTTTAAATTATTTTCTTGAGGTGGTGATGTGTTGCAACACTAAACTGCATGTTTGAGTATACAAGAGATATTATTACCATTAATGTTATATGATTAAGATGATGGCAATCACCCTCCACAATCACAATAGGCCATTTCCAACCTACCTTTACCTTCTTTTTCAAGACAAGGCTTGGTGTGCACAGCCTTTCATGTCTTTGAAAAGTTGAGCACCAATCCTTCCCTTGAAAAAGATGCTTAAGGCAATTTGAAAAAAGGCCTGTCATAACTGGCCATTTGATGTGTGTGTATATACGTACTTGTTACCTCTCGCAGGTACCTACAAAATGCACCATACACAACTCCCTCATAACGTCTCCGGTTTGATCCATCTTCAGAAAATATTGGATTCAAAAGGTTTGTCAATTTCTTGATGGTTAGAGTGGCTGCTGTGTTAGGTCTGAAAATATGGCGAAAGATTGGCAATTTCTTGCAGACCTGTCAAAATGAAATGGATAATTTGCTCATAAAACCGAAGAATCATTTTTATTCAAAAGATGAAAGAGGTACCTGATAGACTCCTAATTCTGCCAACCCTTTTTGTAGGTTAGTAACTGCTGGAGAAGCTGATTTGCCCTGGAATATCTCATCCAACTGATCTTCAGAAAAGAACTGGGGAATCTTGCCATTCTGGACAATGCTTAAACCTGCAAACAAATGATAACTTTTACTTAAGTGTGTATGCCTTCTCTTCTGAAACAACTGATTTCAAATAATCCCAGATCCAAGAACTAACTGTTAACTCGGTTTAGGCAGAGGAAATAGTGAAGTACAGTTCTTGATTCTGCGGGTTATCTCTGAGAAAACTACAATGTATTAAGGTTTATGAAACAGCTTCCTTTGCTGACCCAGACTGAACTGGTAGCTTACCTTATAAGGCTAAAATGTATATTTTCCAGGTAAGATTAATTATGTAACAGCAGTTTTTGAAGACCCCCCTCTCTAGAAGGTACCAGTGACTGATCAAAATACGTAAATATCAAAGATTAGGCTACTGTGGATAGCACTGTTTGGAAAGTTAACTCAATAACACAGCTTGAGATTTGTTTCCTACCCATAATCACACCAACCACATAGTAATCATCTGCAAGAAGTTCACGCAAGCCTTTGTCAAAGTACTTTTCTTTTATTTCTGCTAGTATGAGACGAAAGAATTCTCTTCGTGGCCCTCCATAATCACGGGCTACCTGTAAAAAGTAGTAATTACAATAAACCCAAAGAAGGATTATTAAAAAGGACACTACTTTATTTGCTGTGAAAAGTATTTCCACAGACTCATAATGAGGTGCAATGATGGGATCATCAATTGTAGGTCCCCAGTATCAAAATTTTTTGTCCCCACACATTTCTTGCAGCCATTGTGTGGAGACCTGATGTAAATACATGTACCGAGAAAATTCATCTTGACTGATCAAGAAATGATGTTACATGGAGAACTTTGGTTACAATCATTACTAGGTTTTGTAGGGTAAAGCTTTCGACTTTAGGAAGAAAGAGGAGGAAGGTAACATTGTAACTCTAACGTAAAACCGTTTAAAGAACAAACCTCTTACCTCCCCATAGAATGAAACCTCTAAAGTCAAGCGAAGGTTTTCAAGTGCTCTTACTTCTTCAAATGTGGTTTCTAGTAAGTTCGTTCTATCCACATTGATGTAATTTGTTTCTCCCTCTAAGAGTTCGCTGTCTGATTCAAGTTCCAAGGCTCTACCAGTAACTATGTATTTTTGCATGCAACGGAGAATCTCCACAGGATTTTGAATGTTGTTTGCCTCACAATAGCTAATGACAGTGTCAATAGGATCCTTTGTCTCTTCAGGAATGGGTTGTTCAGAAACTGCAGAAGTCACATCCTGGTCCTCTTCAACTTGAGTACTTTCCAGTTGTAAAGAGTCATCATCAGGGATGGCATTGATTGTACTTTCCGAACTGCGGCTTTCTTTGATTTTCTCCTCCTCCGAATCTGAACCACTATTAAGACCAGCAGTGCACATGTAAAACGAATGCGTGCGAAGTTCACTCATTGGGAATTCCTTCTTGCAGCTCATGCATTTCTCTTTCACTTCGCAAGAATTTTGTGGAACAAGGGATTTGGTGGACAGATCTCTTTGAATTGGTCTTAGATAGATCTTTGACTGGCCTCCTAAGTTGCATCTTAATTCCCTGGCAGCCCAAGAACACTTAAGAGGGGTTAAGTCCCGACAATTAGGAAGACAATGCAACATTTCAAATCCGCCTCCTTCACGTAGATGTGGAAATCCTTTCGCGTCACCTGCATCATCTTTGTCACTTGAAATAAGCCTCTGGTGCACAGTGCGTTCATCGTCATCCAACTGGAGTTTGATTTTTTTAACCCCTAGGCCGGCTTTATGTAAGGTTTGCTTCTCGACGGCTGATGGTATTTTGCATTGATATCTGTCTGCTAAGCAGACAAACTGAACAGTCCATGTTCGTGCCTGTGGAGTTTTCCTGTTTTTGGATTGAGATCTGGGGCCTCTGGGGTTGAAAAGCCTCATTCGCTCCTCGCGGATTCCTTCAGCAGAAGGTCTTCCCCTTGCGCTAGTTGTTGCCACACTTCGGTCACCGTCACTGGAAACCCCGGCGCTGCCGTCTTCGAAGTCTCTGCAAGCTGCACGCAATCTAACACGATCTCCAATCGTAGTTACTCCCAATCGCTCAGTTTGCTCGTCGTTCATCGACATAATTGTCACAGGAACGATTCTTTCTCGTCTGAAGTTAGTTATGAGCGTTTCAAGATTAAGTTCTTTCAAAATGCCCTCCATTTTCCACGCTGAAAAAGACAAAGAGATGCAAGAAAGGGGAGAATTGCATTCTGGGGTTTTCCAGTCTTCCCCAGACCTTCTCCGAATTCTTTAAGAAGACTGGTGACGATCATAATAAAGAGAGGACCGAATATAATGATGTAAGCACCGAACAAAGTAAGCACCGAACATAACGAAGGAAGCACCGAGCAAAGTAAGCACCGAATACAATGGTGTTAGCACCGGATATAACGAAGAAGCCACCGAACAAATTAACCACCAAATATAATGAAATAAGCACTGAATATAATGAAGATAGCATTGAATATAATGGTTTTAGCACCGAATATAACGGAATAAATACCGAATATAATGGCGTTTGAACCGAATATAATGAAATATGCACCCCATATAACGAAAAAAGCACTGAATATAAAGTAGAAAGCACCGCATATAAAGACAGGAGCACCGTACATAATGGAATAAGCACCGAATATAATGAAATAAGCACCGAATATAATAGAAAAAAGTATCATAAGACAGTTGTGGCGTTCCATATACTTACGTACATCATAATGTGATATAACGTGAAAATATTTTGTACATGCATGATTTTTTACGGTTTTTTCATTTTGGGGTGTCATTAGTACCTGCTGATTTTCAGTGGGTTTTTTTTTTTCACATTTTACGTGAGCATGTCTACAGGAAAATAATACAAAATTTGTTAGCGCCGAGCTAAGAGCCACCCGCTTCCTTCCTAAATGTCGACCATTGACTTTTGTCATTAAAGTATCTTTTGCAATCAGAAACTAATTAACTTAAAGTAACTCTTTGCGTGAAGTTTTAGTTTTATATAGCACGACATCTTTTGGCCTTCAAAACTAAACATCCAAACGTTAAAGGATAACATATTTTGTGACGCTTTTTCACGTGAAATTATTGAGTTCCTGTTAAGCCAAGCCAATCAGTGAAAGCTAAGGCGGCCATTTTATAGAATATAATATTACAATTATAATATGATCGACTACTCCGACAATACCCGCGTGGGATTGGCCGGAAAACCACTGACTATTGTACCGGTAAAAAAAACGGGATTAGGCGATAATTGTATATTAATTTCTTTAATTTCTTTTACTCATTTCTATGACAAATTTCCAGGGACAATTTTTAAACAAGAAGTCTTATGAGTGAAGCGAGCCAGTTTGATTAAATGAATTAGTGGCATTTTTATTTATTTATTTATTATAGAAGTTCTAAATTATTATTATTTTTATTATTTATCAGTATTAGTCTACATTATTTTTGATCAGTTAATTTAATGTAAGCTAATGCAAAATATCTTCCAGCATTCATGGCGAGGAGTCCCGTCAAAGCTGTCACTGAAAATGACGTCACACCAGCTGCTAAAGAAACCTTGGATTTTGATAACGACACTTTAAGAGGTCAGTTGAAATGCTGTGCTCATTTTCTGGAACGCCAATTGAGTAATGTCCACATATAGTACGACTACTATCATGTTATCATTAATTACTGAAGTTTTCACATTAAACAAGATTCCTATCGGATTTCATATCGTTCGGTACTGTTGAAACCCGGGACAAACTCAAAATCACAACAAGGAAACAACAACAAAGTTGTCGTGGTTTCTCCGGTCAAATTCGACCATACAATCAAAGTTTTGGCGCCAAAATTGGACATAAACGGTAAGCATCAGGTTTTTAGGACATTTGTCTTCATTTGGGATTAATTTAACTGGAAAAATGTTTCATCCGTTCCCTTAAAAAATTCCTGGCACAAAATACCGCTTCGAATGAGGCAAAGCTTTTTTGTTGAACGTTTCAGCTATTTTCCTTCAGTAAGTTTGCAAAAGACATGAAGCCGTTATCCTCTCATGACTTAGGGTTGTTAACAGTACGTCACGTTCGATTTTTAGTAGCCAGATGTTAAAAGTTTTTTGTCACTTTTTCCGACTGATTACTCAAATGTAAACGAACGCAAAAAATTAGTAATTATTAATCATTTATATCTCCGAGAAAATGCCCGAAGCTATTGAGAAAAATGGACTCAACCACGAGTTGTGGATTCAATAGGGAGATTGCTTAGCACTCAAGACGTTAGAGTCGCTCCAGGCTATCCCTCGGGCGATATCTTGACCCTTAGTGCTTACCCACCTCCCTCGAACGTCCTGCGTGCATCCGTAAGTCGATTTTCACCTATAAACCCAGTTATATAGGAGGGATCTTTCTATTTCCTTCATTTCAGCAATAGCAGAGGTTTACAAGAATGAAGGCAACGAAAAATACAGAGAGGAGGAATTTAGCAACGCCATTTACTTCTACACGGAAGGAATAAAAGTGAACTGCAAAGATGAAGAACTGAAGGCCAAACTATACAGCAACAGAGCCACAGCACAATATTATTTGGGTCAGAAATTAATCACGGTTTGTTACTCCAAGATTCATGAGTATTCTACTTGTGTTGACCCTCTCATTTATTTCGCTGCATTAATTGTCTCACAGGGAATTACATCGATTCACTGAGTGATGCAAAAGTTGCCACTGGGTTACAACCAACTTTTGTCAAAGCGATTGTAAGAGGTAAGAGAGAACGATGAATTTATTGCGGCCCAGTGTGTAACTTTTTCTGAACACCGACGGATAATTTCCGTGTATGGAATACGACTCTTTTTAAACAGAAACAAATTGTAGTAATGGTGACATAAGCCATGCGATGCCAAATGACAATTAATTTCAAATATCATGCAGCACCCAAAACAGTCTGACGAGAAAACTACGACGGTGAAAACGTAAATACTAATTGAGTTTAAGAGAGCAATAACTACAGCGAAATCTGGAGGCGTCATAACGCTTGCAGGCGTCAAAGACGAATCTACTTCCAGAGATTTCCGATTTTCTAACTAATTGTGATAAAATTATATATAAATTTGCGAAATTTAGGGAATGACAATACTTGTAAATTTGTTAAGAATTATATTCATTTAATGTTTCAGCAAAAGAAAAGAAATAATACAATGTAATCAAATAATTAGTCCTTTGGCTTTTATTGTATTAGTTGATGTTTATCCTTTACTGTGCTGAATAAGAGTGGAATTAGTGACATTCATAGCCATGTCATTTAGGACAGCAAATACTTGTTTTTCTTTCGAATTCCTTTCGTAGAGAGTCATATGACTGTCTGTATCTTTCCAAAAGTCTGTGCCGAAAAAAACTGTTTGAAGTGCGTAACAACCGAGCAAGGCAAATAAGATCGATTGAGAAGCTCAGTTGTGCCATAGACGATTAACTGTGTTGTAAGTCTAAAACTTACCTGCAAAGAATCTTTTGAATATTTTATGAATCAGACGATGCCTAGATAATTACGTTATCTCAAGGCCTCTATCAAATGTTATAAACTGTAAGTTAAATGTCTGACAAGTCAGACATGAATCACTTAGGTGACCACTTGTCAACCAGTTTTTCTAGATTTCTGACAATACCCTTGTTATATCGCCGCAGAAAGCCAGCAGACGCCTTTACCCATATTTAAATTATTATGTATTCTCTGTTAGGAGCAAGTGCCTGTGTGCAGTTGAACCGGTTTGAGGAAGCCATCACGTGGTGTGATAAGGGATTAGCTGTATCCTTTAATGCAGTGGACTGGTGTTCAGCGTTTTCTATGATGTTTGCGTGAGCTTCCGGCTGTTAATTTCTTGAAGGTCTTTTTATTTTTTCCTAAGTATTGTTTATGTCTTGACTAATGAAGATTGACAAGAATAACCAGAAGTTGTTGGAATTGAGAAGCAGGTCTATCAAAGCGCAAAACAAGCCACACGAAGGAGACGGAGAAAAAAGGAAGGATCAGTCAGAAACGCAATCGGTAAGGCTAATAATCAGTACTTACTATTATTCTACTCCTGGAATGAAGCACAGAGTACTATGTTGTGGTTCTTACTAAGTTTGTTGATTATTCAAATAAAAGTTACAAAGTGGCTCTAACTCGTAATTTTAAAAGTCTGTTGACGAAATTTTTTTAAGTGTAACCTTTCAAATGGAAGCTCTTCAGGAGTATTCGTGTGATGCTGTTTATTATGCTGGACAAGATGGCTGTAACTTTTGTTTTGATCTTTTTTGCGGAACCCAAAATGCGACCATTCACTGTAAGGGTCTACAGCAGTCCTTTTCTTTGGTACCGTTTGTTGCTTTTTTTCACAACATTTTCACTGAAGGGGATGCTTGCAGTTAATGCAGCACCGAGAGAAAAACATTTGTAGCTGATTAACTGAGTCAATTTTATCCGCACTCAAGAACTTACCACATTTCCTCAAATTAGAGCCGTTACTGGATTAATCGCTCTCTTCGAACTAAATTGGATCTACTTTAATTGAGAGACTGACTAATATATAAACCGCTAATTTATAGATTAGCCAAGCCTAAAAGTGGAGCTCCACAATTTTTTTTTTTTGGCGCTGGTACTAAAGAATTTCTGAAAATACTCTCCTCGAAGTCGTTAAATAAATATTAAATAAATAAATAAATAAATAAATAAATAAAAGAAAAATTTATTTTCTCCTCTCAGAATGGAACCCCGCACCGTTCGCGCGATCTGTTCCTTGAGCTAAGCTAAAACCTCCACTAAATTAGCGATAATTTTTAATACTTATACTATAAACTAATTGCGAATTTGAGGCGTCAATACTGCATTATATTGAGGGTAGTTGGGAGAAAATCAAGAGTGGAGAAAATGTATTCCGTATTGGGCGGACACGCAAAGCGCAGGAGCCCAATACGAAGAATATTTTTTCCCCAACGCTGTCAATATGATGTAGTATTGACACCTCAAAATTGCTATTGGTTTTGTATCACGATTTATCATGTTGGACGAAAACAAAGCATTGCACGTGTGATCGATTTTCAAATTGAATGTTAATATATGAAATGTTCATATATTTGAACTGCGGATAAAGATAGAAATATATGTAGACTATCGCAGTGACGATATTTCAACTTGAGCAGTTGAAAGAAGAAACCTGAAAAATTTCAGGCTTGAACGGGAATCGAACCCATGACCTCTGCGATACCGGTGCAGTGCTCTAACTAGCTGAGCTATCAAGCCAACTGGGAGCTGGTCAATTGGGAGTTCAAATTCTTACTACCTACTAAATCAGTCTCCATAGCAACGGTGTACGTGTAAAATAAAATTGTCGCGGGTTATTTGAAAATTTTCGCAATTTTTGGTGACTTTGATGAGATAATTATGCTACAAAAGACGTAGAAATGGCACTCAAGTTCAGAAGCTTTGACAGCGATGATGATGAGTGGCTCGAATTGCCGAATTTTGATATTGCAAGTCATATTCTTGAAGAAAAGTTTCCCGTCGAGGAAAGTCCGCAAGATGCAACAACACAGTCGGTCAAAAATATTAAGTGGCAAACAAAAGTACTTGGAATGAGTAAAGCGGCAGAGAGCAGTGGAAAATCAAGAAAACAGAGCATTGTGCTCTTAGATGACGACGAAGTAGAAGTAGTTCCAGTGAAAACAAGTGGCCCAAAATACGGTTAAAGGAAGTGTGTGTGAAGTTCGTCACCTTCAATCGTGGTACAGGGAACGATACAGAGAAGATGTAGTGTTTTCAAGTATTACCAAAGTCAGTGCAAGCTATCTACTGAAAAAATTATTTCTTGAAGTCCGAGATACAAGACGAGAAAGCCTTGGAGGTGAATATGAGCTGTCAACCCTCACTGCCTACTGGAATGGCTTGCAAAGATTTTTTCTAGAGTGTAAAGACGGAGAGCGTTTCGATATCGGAGAGGACGAAGGTTTGAAGGACAAGCTTGCGTCTGAACGAAAACAGCTAAAAGCGTCTGGAAAAGGAAACAGTCCTAACAGTGCTAATGCCCTGGATGAAAACCAGATGGAGAAGCTATGGGCAAGTGATGCTGTTGGCCTCAACAGTCCCCAACAACTGCTCCATCTTGTTTGGTGGAACAATACGTGAATGCTGGGCATGAGAGGCCGTCAGGAGCACCTAAATGCAAAAATTCAAGATTTTAAAAACCATGGTACAAACTACGAGTACACAGAGCGCTCCACAAAAACATGAACAGGCGAAACAGACAATCCCAAAGCCAAGAGGAAATACAACAACAAGATTGGGAGATCCGTATGTCGCACTGAAGACCTATCTGGAGCACAGACCAGTAGGCATAGATGATTTCTACCTGCTCCCTATCGACAACCCCAAAGGAAAGACAAGGTATAAGAAGCTAGCTCTAAAGCGGGATGGTCTGGTGAACATTATGAAGAGGATGGCCCAAAAAGCAGAGATAGACAACGAAGGAAAATTCACCGATACGTCCGGCCGTAAAACAGCCATTCAAAGTCTTCGTGACCACTTCGATCCCGTCGCCATATCAGAGCTCATTGGCAGTGCCAACCCATCTTCAATCCAATCATATAGCCACAAATTCATCCAAACATAGAGGGAAATGTTTGAAAGGCTAGCTGGAAATCCAACTACAAATGTGTTCAGCAGCACCTCTTACCATTGTCGATGCATCAAGAGTCGAGCAAAGACAGCTATTCTCAAATCTATTTAATTTTTCAACGTTAATTTCTTGCCACAGGGAGTCCACAATAGTTGAGATGAGCCAAAAAATAATAAATTATCAACATGCGTGCGTTGTTTGTTTCCTGTGGTTTTCTTTCGTGTGCAGCATCAAGCTGATTGATGCTAGCGACAGTACTGTAGTCGTGAGCTGAGCTGTTTTGTGCGCGAGCGAATTTCAGTTATGCTAATTTTTTTTAGCTTATATAAAACTGAAACCCGCTCGCGCACAAAACAGCTCAGCTCACGACTACAGTACTGTCGCTAGCATCAATGAACTTGATGCTGCACACAAAAGAAAACCACAGGAAACAAACAAGGCACGCATGTTGATGATTTTAATTTTATTTATTTTTGCTTTTCTCAACTATTGTGGAATTGCAAGATTAAAATTAAGTCTCATTTATCTTTCACGGCACTGTTGATCCGCTGTATGTTCTTGTTTTGAAAACGTAGTTAATGCTGTTTTTGAGCTTAAAATACGCTTCGGTTCCAGCTTTCGAATGGCAAATTTGAAAAACTAGTTTACACTGCCATGCATTTGAATTTTTAGAGAATTGCCGGTTTCCATGTCCATGAAAATTACGGAAAGGCAAGATTTGTAATTACAGTTTGTCCCAAGGAGGAACTAAAGGTCCCCCCACTGTGCTTTGCGTGAAATTCAATAGGTTCGTTCTTGACAGTTTCCTAAAAGGTTGTTCTTGGCGCGTAAAATAGTAGGATTTTGCTTGGATTTTTCTCATTCTTCAAGGTCGATATTGGCAAATCTTTTGTTTTGCAGTTGTGTTTGGTTATTTAGAGTTCCCATAGCCGTAGAATTTCTAAATACATTCGTGGTCTGTGCTAGTTTTCCAAGCCTTTCTTTGGGAGCTATTTGGCGTGAAGACGCCATTGTTTACGTTTGGGTACATTAGCCTTTTGAAGAGTCCAACCTCTGCTTTAAAGGTTAAAGAACGGTAGCAATCGCAATGTACGCTAATGTACTCACGTTTTCAATGAGTAAGGACCGAATTTAAATTACTCAAAAATTGGCGCCAACCGTCATTTTCCTCGACCAGTGTCACAGCAGCGAGATGCTTTTGATTGCTTATCGGCAGCTGTTCGCTTCCTTGGCACGTTTTTGAGCTATTTTGTCTACAAAATAGCCTCATAGTCGGCATGCAGCCTCAAGTTTGTGGGAAGGTTGGTTCTTTGGTTGGTTTTTGGGTGGACCATGGTCGGCATTCCCGATGAATGTCGAATTTCACCGAAAGGCTAGTTGTTGGGGGCCGGAACAAAAATGCAAATGAGAACGCACGGAAAATTCCGCTACTAAAGCGACACGACGAAAGTGTCCGGATTACATTTGTTTGACGTTGGATATTTATATATCAAAGAGAAATGGCTGGCTTCCTTGTGGTAGACTTCCTTAGAAAACGAATCGTCAGCACAAACCTGGTTTAAACGTGAGTAGAAGCGAGTTCTAGTAAATAATTCGTGGGTTATCTGATATTTATGATGTTCGGTCTAGGAAATATTTATCAGCTTCGTTTGTTTTGGTAGATAAGAATTGGAACAAATCCTTTGTACGCATGCGCATAACTTACGTTTGGAGTTATATGGTTCAACTTTAGAGTGTGAGAAATAACGTGCCTTCTGTGCAGGGATGTCTCATAGTAAATGATGGTAAATAGATGGCAAGTAGTTTGAAGGTATAAAAAGGGCAGAATCGTGAATTTCGAACTAAAACGAATTATTGTTCGCACCATTTGGTAGGTTTTAAAATTAATGCCCATGCCACTCGATCACTAGGTCCGTCAAATGCACAAGGTCGGCAGGGAAAAAGATTGTATGGGTGGCATAAACGTTGCTCTTACGTGCGACTAGCTAAGCGCAAAGTTAGAGGCGACTTCCCAGAGAAATGGGTTTCTGGTTAGGCTGCGTGGCGGTAGCGGGATTGGTTTGTACAAAGTTTGAGCGGAATGATCAGCACGACAATCAAATCAAATCAAAACAATTATCACCGCCAATACGAAGACAAAAACGCAATAGCTCCACGCAAGATTCGTTTCACAGTTTTACAGACAAAAAAAATCGGTTATCATTTTCCAGATTTAAAAAAACGCATAAATTTACTCATTAACCGCTTCCTTTTAAGTTTCTCCCTTTGTTACACAACTCTAGCTGCCACGAAAGCCAATAAAAAGCGCCGAAAACGAACTTTTGACAGTCTCGTGAAAGTCTCGTGACTCGCCATTGAACTTTGTCTCATCACTTGTTTGTACGTGACAAGACACCACTTGTTTACACTAAACAGTAAGCTGATCTCACGCTCAATCAACATAACACGTTCTTTACACATGAAACGACCCACACCAAACATTATCACATGACTGCCCGGCCGTGCGATAAAATCCCCCCCACCCCCACCCACGGAGCTATTAAAGCAAAATTTGGCCTTGACTTGATCACGTGTACTCCATGTGATAAAATTCACGTTGTTTACCACACAGGCGAACCACTCCATTATTCTCGAATTCGCTCATTTAAAATTCCAACGATTACCACCTCTCTACATTAAAAAAAAACATCCCTTAATTTTATTTTCACCCAATTTTGCATCTTACTTTCACATCAAAACGCTCATGAAAACAAAATTTATTCGCTGAACACAACCACTGATTTTTGCCTGGCTTCAGCGAAGCTGAGACCACTACCGTGTGGCACCAATATTTTTGCGGGAGTTTAATTTTGCGAATGGCGATTTTTTTGTGTGTTTTGCGGGACTAATTTTTGCGATTGGGGAAACTTGTTTATTCTTCCTTGGAATTAATTTTTGCGATTTTCTGGAAGCCGCCTTCTAGTAGAAATTATAACATTCTCGTTTTTTGGGTATAAACAATCGAATGCAGGTGAACAACATGCAGATGTATAACACGTTAAATCAGTTAATCAATGGAGTACCTTCCGACGATCCTTTTCTTTAAAGCTTTTAACAGCTTAATACTTGTAATGTACCGACTGCAATTTCATCGTTTTATTTCTGAATGTTTTGCTTCTAATTTCGTTTTATTTTTGTACGAAAGAGACGGTTTAAATAAATGGGCACCAACATAATATTACATAACATGTAAAAGGCGATGTTTGTATACAAATTTCAACAGTGGAGTAAATTTTTGCAGGAATTATTTTTTTCGCGGGAACTTTTGCAGCGGATCGTGAAAAAACCACGAAGATCCCAAAAATTTGAATCCGGAAGAAATTAGTGCCACATGGTATGTCAGCACGTACGACGTTTCTGGCTTTTTTGACAGTTTGGTGCGTGACTAGTCATGCAAGAGTTGCACAAGTCACACAATGGCATGATCTTTTCTAACAAGGCACGCTTATTACTAGTGTGTTCCAAAATGTAAGTCCGTGTGAAATAATGTGGAAAATAAAACAGAGCTTATATATATATTTGTCTGGATACGTGAGTTGCCACGTTCGTCAAGCATGATGTCACGCAAGAAGAAGACGTACGTGACTTTCAAGATCGGCTATTCTCTTCTGGTTCAAACATTACTAAATTAATTTTTGTGACAAGTTACGCTTCCTACTAGATCTAAAATATTTGTCCATGGAAAAATAATCTTTATAATTGAAAGCCACAAAATTAAATTTCAATCCATTGAGCTTCCGAGAAACATCTGAGAATGAGCTTCAGAAAGGACTGTTTTGAATTATTTTGTTTGTCCCATATTCACACTGTTGTCAGATATTTTACAGATTTTATCTCACTTTCTTCTTGTTTTGTCGTAAGTTGAAGCCACACTTGTACGCATTAGCGTACCATCTATTGATCAATGACGTATACGAATTCGAAACCACTAACATAAACTCAAACATTGATCTTTGATCACCCTCATTCTGTAAAAGCCCTGGGAACGAGGTTGCACAATGTCGGACACAGCTCCACTTATAAGGTAAACTGTGTCTAAAAACCAATACTTTTCGAAGGCTCAACGCTACTCAAATAAACAACATCCCAATAGTGTACCTTGGTACACGCACGTTCATTCAACAACCATTTCTGTACCTCTTCTTGACAGCTACAAAATAGCTCACGCACGCTATGCGTGCCTATGTTTGTCTGTAGTAAGGTTCATTCTTGTGATACTGTATTCGCCATATCGCTGAACTCTGGGCTGATTTCCATTTAAGAGGTCATGTTTGCAAGTTGTATGATTGATTTGTGACCTTTCTGCTTCTTAGTTCAAGATGTCGTGAGTCAGGTCGTTTCAGCACTGACACGATGCTGTCCACGAGGAAATCCACGTACCCCACTGACAGACGACGTAATATAATTTTAAGTACAATCACTTTTTGTTAGCTGATTTTAAGTCCTTGTTAAGTCCTTAACATCGCATGAATTGTCCCGCGTTTTGCTCGGTAACAAATTTGTACTTACACGGTACTAATTAAACCTCTCATATGAATATTTTTTTTCTCTTTGTATTCTTAACCGATTTCTAAGTTTAATACGCCATTTGAAAGGTACGAAAATGTAGATTGTACTGCACGCAATGATTTGGAATTGAAGGGATGCTAAATAACCCAAAAATTATGGCGTGTTTGACTGAGTTAGTGTCGGTTTGTAACGCGATCCAGACAATGCCTTTGCGGAACTTTCGCGGCCAGTAGGCTATAAACCTCTCACGTAATATTTTTCTCCTTCTATTATTCAACCGATTCCTAAGTTTAATACGCCATTTGAAAGCTAAGAAAATGTAGATTCTACTGTACACTGATTTAAAGTTGAAGGAATGTTAAATAACCCATGGATTGTTTGACTGCAGTCAAACAATCCATAAGAGTTCTTGTCGGTTTGTAACGCGATCCAGACAGTGTCTTTGTAATCACACAGCGCTATGAACCTCTGACATAGATTATTTTTTCACCTTCTAGTCTCAAACGATTCCTTAGTTTAATATGCCATTTGAAATCTAAGAAAAAGTAGACTCCACGGTACGCAGTGATTGGAGTTGAAGAGGTGTTAAATAACCCATATCTTATGGCGTGTTTGACTAAGTTAGTGTCGGTTTCTAAAGTGATCCAAACGATCTCTTTACACAGCGCTATAAACCTCTCGCATAAATAATTTTTTATCCTTCTATTCTCAACCGATTCTTTAGTTTAATATGCCATGTGAAAGCTAAAAGAATGTAGTTTCCAGCATGCACAATGATTTGGAGTTGAGAAGCTGTAAAATAACCCAAATTTTATGACGTCATATTATATTACGATCGAGCGGCAGAAAGTCTTCCATTGAATTTGCCATCGATTCCCCGTATCAGAGAAAATACATTAAACCAGAGAACGGCCAGTTCGCTGGGAAAGCTGAGTTGTCCAACCACAGGACTTACTACGAGGCACGGAAGACTAAAACATAGAACTTTCTTCTTCTAATATCTTGACAGCGCTGCTACTCAAGCTTGCCATTTCACACGATGTTCATCGCATTCAAGTCCAAATGTGAGATCACGTGGGCAACGACCGGTGATAATATAGTTGATCGCGAAGCATTATGGGCGGACCTTTCTTTCCTCCTTGGCGTCGAATCATGATAAGCAAATCGCGTTTTAAAAACACTCATGTGCACATTGCGGTAACAGTCGGCTAAATACCGATTCAAAACATTTATTTATCAGTCAGTTTCAGACGTCCGCACATGCCCGCAAAGAGCGGGCCGTTTATTCAATTTGTTTTGGTTATCAGCCGATTTTAGGAGAGCATTTGTTCTGAAAAATGAAGTATGATTTATTCGGGCGCAGCTGGTCTGGACAAAACCTCCGCCAAACTCCTTAGTGAATGCCCCGATCTAATGTGCGAGTCGCTATCTGATTAATATTTAATCAGGGGTTAAAAACAGGGTTATTTTCTAACAAGTGGAGGCCTACTCTGGGACCTTACGTCGCCGTAACTTTTGGCGTCCGACTTTAGGCGATTTTAGGCGATTTAAGCAAAATTCGCCAAATGGCGATTTTAAGCAATTTTAGGCGACTTAAGGCAATATTGGGCGACTTAAGGCGATTTTAGGCAACTTAAGGGCAATTTTAAGTAAATTGAGGGTGTATTCTAACTGGCCCTGGCCCAACCAGCAACCTCGAGGACCAGGAGTTGTCCTTTGTAAGACCTCTGCCCCCAACGCCCTCTTTTGATGAATGCAACAAACTAAATTTGAACGTGCGCAGGTAGTGAAGCCCCAGCCATCACAAATTCACTTTTTAGACTGCGGGCCTTACCATCAGAACAAGGTCTCATGCCCAGATCTTATTATTGACACTCGACTCACTAACATAACACTAAACAGACTTGAAGTGAATCAGTCAATTCCAAGGTGTGATGATTACTGTGAATTGAACTGAGCATGCTTTATGCCCACAAAGAAAATGATCACAACTGGAATTGCCTGATACATAATTCATCTAGTTGACACGAGAATTTTTTTTTATATTAACCATTAAACTAAAAATACTGCAATAATATAACAAGAACAGTCATCATATCAGTCATGATTATGTTTTCAAATATATACACATCAACAGATGAGATGACATGCATAAAAGCAATGCTATGTTGCCTACACTGAAAACATAAAACTTAGATTTGGTAACCTTCCAGGACACTCCAGGGCACTCCAAAACAGCTTGGGTCTTTTCAGAAACTATAAATTGTAATCAAATAAATGTAAAGAAGATCCTCGCAGTTATTAACGCAACTTATGCAGTTGCGAAAAGAAAGCCTGAAAAAATCAGGCTTGCCGGGATTCGAACCCTGACCTCTGCGATACCGGTGCAGCGCTCTAACCAATTGAGCTAACAAGCCAACTGGGAGCTGGTCATTAAATTGGTTCGTAATATACCCGGGAAAGATGAAGATGAAATTATGAATATATGAAATTCGTTTATTTGAACCGGCAAGCCTGATTTTCATATATTCATAATTTCAAATTGTAATCAATTGGCTGTTTTCCTGTCACGTAAAAATAATCCGCGAACACTTTTGGAAACAAAGGATATATTTCTCCGCAATGTGACTTGCCTTTGCTTTTCATACTGCTGCAAACTTGAGTATCATCTTGAATACAATCACCAGCTCAACAAAAGTAAGAGTTCTGGACGATTCCACCGACCCGCGTTTTGCCTGTCACTCAGAGAAATGATCTTCTCTTTAGCTGGCACAATACGCTAGCCCTATCCAAAATTCGTTATCAACAACCATATTTCAAAACGCAGTAGAAAAAAGACTCATGGCATTCGCCATCTTTCATTCCTCTGTACCCACGATTCCTTTTTACCCAGTATGCTCGTTCCCAGCTCCACGCTTCCTTTCAAACATGTGCATTTGTTTACCAGGCTCCGAGATAGAACTTAATTTCCGGCGCTAGCCTCATTGGAAACGACATTTCGATCTTCCCAGTGGTCGATTACAGGAAAAATTTGATAACCAAGAATTGTAATGACAGCCGCATGGAAATTTGCGGTCTTTACATGTGTTTGTGTAAGAGAACTGATCTGATAAGATGAGCGCCTGGCCGATTTTTGTCTGAGATGCTTGAAATTCGTCCCAGCTAACTTCAGGTGTATTTTGTAGTGGATGTTTCTTTGTATTGTCTGTGATTTCTGTGGCTGTAAAAGGTTATGAGCGGATAACTTATGAGCATTTTTCTGTCTTCTATATCCTCTTTAAAACCCTTACATTTTCATTCAATATCACCCGTAATGCCCCCTGAAGAGACTGTATTCAAACCTGCCTTATTGACTGTCTACGTGGAGGTTCATTAGATGTGGTGTGCCCCATGGCACAATTCAAGGCCCAGTCATATTCCTACTATACAGTAATGACTAACCACAATGCCATCATTTACGCCGGCAAGGATACAAGGGACATCAATGAATGTCTCTACCAGGATTTGAAATCTGTACATAAGTGGCTGTTTCCTAACTACAGTCTCGGTCAATAATTCTTGGGACATTTGACACCTCTGAGGACGATACCCATTCCCCCGTTCAATGTTGTACAAACTGCTGGCGTTTCTAACAGAAAATAGCACATGTTCTAGTCTTTTCAACATTGCAAAGGGGGGAAGGGGGAGAAGTAGACAAGGTGTCCCAAGATTATTGACCGACCTGTATAACGTTAAAATGGCATCTAAAATGTCACGTTGTCATAGGCATTGACCTTAAAATGTCTGTAAGTTTTTAGTGGTGGAAGTTTGTAGTAAGCTGTGTGTTTGCCGTCTTTTATTATAAATTCTTTTTAACTTTTTTAGACTGGGCCCTTGAAAAAAGGGCAAAACGTTGGGGTGCATTTAATGTAATTATGAATGCTTAGTAAACTTTGACAGCACGTCAAAGTTTCCGTTACGAATATAATCGCTGTGCGACAGTCTGTATTTACTCCGTACTGTCAGTGGTTATGTTTCTCAGTCAACTGCGTTGATTTCGTAAGTCTAGGAAGAGAACTGCTGCTGTGATACGAAATTGTAGGTTTCATTTTAACAGGAAACCACCATTAGGCAACGCAAATGGATGCAGTTGCGAACACTTTTCAGGCACAAAGAGGGGGCATCTCTCTTCTCAGTAGAAGAGTCGTCTGAAGTGTTTACTTCAGGTGGCGTACAGTCACAGTACAGTAAATATCGTGCCCTGTCCCCGCTGCTTCAGTGAGTTCATTCCTGCACCATCCTAAAGCAGGTGAAAACTTCTAGGGAATAAAATACATAGCGCTAAGTAGGTCTTGTTTGTCAGTTACAGGTCGTGCGCGACAAACCCAGTGAAAAGAACCAATGAACTAACGGTTCACTATTTCACTGCCCAAAAAATTACATTGCTATTAAACTTCCTTTCTTAAATTAGATTTCTTTGAAATCTGCTAACAGCGTAGAAAGTATTTTAAGGCAAGAAAAAGGATTAGAAACCAAAGTGTTTTTAGGGGAGATTGTTTTTATGGTGAACCGTCACTTTGACAAGAGATTATAATTGGTAAACAATTCCTATGTTTTTAAGACGGTTCACCATTTTGAGTGAGCACTGTGCAACTTGTACTGGACAAATTAACAAATCCATCACACGCAGCATTCTACATATTCTAAAGAATCGTTCTTTGGGAACGTAGCGCTATTAACATCCCAGTGTTGTGAAATTGATGTGCGAAATGGTGAATCGTGGCGCTCTATAATAAAAAAAATTAAAAAATAATAATAATAAAAAATAGTAATAATAATAATAATATTTAACCAGGGAGCCCACTCGCCTTGGCGGTTTTCAGTGGGGCCCTGCAAATTATAATAAAAATAAAAAAATTGAAAACTAAGAAAAGAGATAAAAATTGATATTACAATATAAAAACTAATTTTGAAATACTATAACAATTAGATAGGGCATAATTGTCATGTATGACATGTACTTCATGTACCGGAAGTGCCTTATTAGCGAGAGTTTGATAGACTGAAAGATAAGTCGTTCTTTGTGCATGAATACGTTCAGATAATGGAAGATTTGGACCATTTGCTACCTTGAATGGGTTAATCGTTCCCTTTTCACGCTTTTTTTGTTCCGTAAATATTAAACCCGAGCGCGGGTATTACTATCGATGCGATCTGTACAAACCATGATGGTAAGATTTTATTTCCACTGAATCAACATTTCTCGCTGTGTATTTTTTAAAATATACTTTCAGCCTAAGTCATTCTAGAATGTCTTGGAACACGTACTTTCACGTTTCATTTGGTATTCGTGCCTTGAAAACCCCGAAATGACGCTCTTAACGTCGTGACGCATTTATCTCACTTTAGCGTGACTACAACGCCTTGTCTATAAAATTCCCTGTTATCGCTTATCACACAGTCTCGGTCAATAATTCTTGGGACATTTGACACCTCTGAGGACGATACCCCTTCCCCCGTTCAATGTTGTACAAACTGCTGGCGTTTCTGACAGAAAATAGCACATGTTCTAGTCTTTTCAACATTGCAAAGGGGGGAAGGGGGAGAAGTAGACAAGGTGTCCCAAGATTATTGACCGACCCTGTAACATACTTTAACCTAAGTAAAACTGAATTCTTATTGAAAACTTCAAGGCAAAGGCAAGTTAACTTGACTGACATCCTGTGACTCCTGTCTCTTGTTATTAATAAATTCCCCATTGAGTAGGTTTCTTGAACGAAATTCCTTGGCGTACTTCTGAAAGCATAAACTGAAATACTCACATACAACATTTTGTAAGATAGTTACTCCAGCCTTGAGTGCAATTAAGGACATTAGAAATCTTGTACCATTCCACACTCTTCTGAACATTTCTAATGGTGGGGGCAAAGCCCTTGTTTGATTACAGCAGCACAGTGTGGAAATACTGCGGTAATAGTCATGCCCATGAACTCCAGAAACTGCAAAACCGTGCGGCTTGTATCTTGTTGTCTGGTCCTTATGATTCAAATGTTTCTGACTTGTTCCAAAGGCTAAATTGGAATACCTCAAGGAACCAGAGGCTTTCTACCGAAGTTATTTTGACTTTCAAAACCTTAAATGAAGAGACTGACGATTATCTATCATAGATTTATTAATAATAAAATGAGGTTGGTCCTTCCACAACCTCGCACCGATAATTTTCCAAACATTTGTGTTTCATCGATGAATAGCCTTTCTACTGAAATTAAATCATCCAAGACGTCAAATGAATTGAAGAGCGCTTCAGGCGATTTAACTGGCTGGTTGCCAATTAATTTCCGCGACGCTGTGCTAGCTTTGAAATGTATGACCAGCTCCACCCCTCATATCTGTCATCACAGTTTACGAAAAAGGGTCGTGTGACTCGAACTTCGGAGCTTCTACAAATTGCTTTATTTAAGAAAAAGAACCTTTTTCTAATGCTTTTTCTAATGATTCCCTCAAACTAAGCGACTCTGTTGCCGCTTTCAAACGCAAATTAAGGGCTAAATCTCTTGGCTACATTTTTATCAAACAGCCCGTAGTCAATTTGTATTGTTTGTTTTATCATTATTACTATTTTATCGTATCTCACTGTACATTTTTAATAATTTTATTGTAGTTTCATTATAATTTTGATTGTCACTGAAGACCCCCTCCCATGAGCGTCAAGTTGAGTAGGCGTAAAATTACACGGAATCCCTGCAAAACAAGACTTTTTGTTTGTATTTATTTGTATTTGTATCTGAAGTACGACATAGTGCGATTTAGTGAGAATATACAACGACCCATACGGAAGGGGGACGAGAAAGATTTTTCCCAGGGAAATCTCTTCAATTTTTATTATCTGTATGTTTTAGCCTTCAAAACCATAACACCTAAACTTTTCAGGATAACATCTTTTACCATGTTCATTCACAGGACATTACTGATTTCATGGTAAAACAAGCCCAACTATGAAAGCTATGGTGGCCAGTTTTTGATTGTAAAATTACTGAGATACGCGCGTTCTGAATGGTCAAAAACCAATTGACTAGTTTCACGGTAGACCAACAGAAAACAGAGCGAATCTCACAAATAAATCCTTTCCTTTTTTCTTTAAGCCGAGCATTTTATTGTCATATTTCGATGTCATTTATTGTTCACGTTGAGTTTAGGATTCGTTAGCTTTACTTTTCTGTGTATATATCGAGATTGGAAACAAGTAAACTTTTTAACATAATTGTTTTGTCATGAAAGATGTTATTCATCGTGGTTTGAAATGATAGTTCAGTTAATCGTTTGTCTCAGGATTTAGTGACTAAATAGCACCTGAATAAATGACTAAATCGTGAGATAAACGATTAACTGAATTGCCATAATTGTTTTATTAGATGGTACAACGCAAACAAATGTACGTACACACTACCTTCAGACCTCAACTTACAACTGAGAATTTAAGGATGTACGGGTGAAGAGTAATTGAATATAGAAGCATAAAGAGTAGCACTGAAAATTAGCTATGTACAACTGACGAGGAACGGTGTACAGAAGTATAAAAACAGAGGAACGTACGTCTATTGAATGAAAATGTCGACTACATTTACAACCAAATTCATGAGAGGGATGTCATGTTTCTAAGGTAAAGACTCTGAAAAGGGGTGGAGTTGGGAGGGAGGGTGGGAGGGAGGGAAGGGGGAGTTTTGTAAAATCATTTTGCTGAAACTGTGATAAGCAGCTTGATAAAAAAGAGAGGAGGTCAGGGGTAATCAGGAAAGTGAACAAAAATAGCAAAGATACTCAATGGCGATAGATTCGATTTAGTTGTAGACGTGTGGCTCTCTTTTCTTTGTCTCTGCAAATCCAGACAATCGGCGTCTAGTCGACTTTGAGACACGATATGACGCTGGGAATTAAGCATTTCCCAGAAATTTTGTGTTTTATTGAAAGTCCAGCACAAGTGAAGAATTTTTTCAGACTCTTTTTGACAAAAGATGCTTTTCTCGTCATCCCTGTTCATTCGTTTCGGTTCACTTTTCGGTTCCTTAGAGTGTTTTGAAGATGGATATTAACGTAGAAAGTAAGAGAGGGCAGGTCAAACTCTGTGGAGGAGAAGAAAAAATTTGCTTTCTCTTTGATGAGATGGCTTAGAGAGGAGATCCAGCTTTGGTGCCAAGTCTTACAGAACCGGTTTGTTTATGATTTTGATCAGTGGATTGTGCCATATTCTCTGTGCAAGAAAGTACAGTCGAACCTCCCGTAAGCGGACACCCGCGGGACCAAGCATAGGTGTCCACTTACGGGGGGTTGAAAGATTTAAGGCATCGTGGGGGAGTAGGGTGTGTCAGTCATGCTTTCTAATCACGTGGGCACGCTTCAACTGAAAACTCGTGGCGATGTGCCTGTCGAAGCCCGTAAATCGGACAACAAACTCAGCAAAAGTAAAAATCCCTTTAAAGAGTGCTTAACTGCACGAGTGTATGTTTCAAGGAGATTTATGTTCGTGTGACTGGCTGAAACAGAATGCAACAAAGCTTTTACTGTGTAGTTTTGTAAATGGGATATTCGTGTAGCACAAATGTATTGCCTCTTTTTTAGTTATATGCTCATCAATGTTTACGCATATTAAAACTTGTTTTGTGGAAATCACGTACAGTATTTAAATGATTAAAACTTTTTTTTGTTTTACTTTATTGAATGCTATTACATACACTTACACTTACTGTTACATACTCTATCTTACTTACAGTTCCACACATTTACTTTACTTACACATAAGGACTATATTTACACACTCATTTACATATACTTACACTAACGCTACTATTACATGGAAAAAATTAAATACTTCCTTAAACTTAGTTACAGGAAAAAAAATAATAATAATTATAATTAAACATCTTCTTTCGTTAACACTTCCCACAACTAAATTAATTAAATAAAAATAACGTATGCTGTAAGAATGAAACATAATGTTTAATTAGTAAATAGGTGGTTAAAACTTTTTGTGCCGAGAAACTGGCCACATCTTTAGTAGCCCCTACCGGTGCCTATCATGTTGGATTCTATAGCAATTTTGTGAGGCGGCGAGGGTTTATGAGCAAGCAGAGGTGTAGTATAAATGGAGTGGAATTGTCGTCTGAGCTTGAATTTCAGGAGGTCTGCACACTTAAAGTTGGTTATTTTAGATCCTGGAGCTTTAAAATGTTGTCCACTTCCATTTACGATACGTGGCTGCTTACAGGAGTTTATAAATGAAGAATTTTAGTGGAGAAATCGCCGGGGCCGCAGTTTGGTGTCCTCTTACGGGAGGTGTCCGCAAGGGGAAGCTGGACTGTAATCAGTCGAAGTGTTTTTGATAGTATAGTGTGACCCACATTTCTATCGCCTCCTTAGCAAGGGGATTAGAGCTTCTGAGAACATGGGTATCATATTTCGATTCCTCAAAAGGGTTGGACTCCAAAGTTTTCTAATCCAGCGCCGTAGAAATCTTTCCCTTTTTCTTTCTTAATCCGTGTGGAGTTTATTAAGTCCCCTTGCCACTTTAGGGGAAGCAAAAAGAGATAGTTCGATTCTTTTATAAGAAGGTTGTAAAATCAGGAGGTCGGTTACTTGAGGGGCGAGAAGGCTTCTTTTAGAACCGTACCTTTTCGAGTGAGTCCTTCGTCTGCCTGTCTGTTAGAAGCTAAACACCACTCAATTTGACAAATCTTTGATTTCCTTCAAACTTTCTGTAGGAGACAAGGTTGGTATAGGATAAATGAAAATATATTTCTTTTGTTGGTAACCTTTTGAAGACCCGAGATTTTGAAGCAAATGTTGTTCACACCCGGAGCCCTCAAAATCGCCGTTTCGTCGAGTAGAAATTAGCCAATTTTGGGATGTCTGCTGCCAACCATATATTTATCCGAACTTTCATACCAGTAATACATATCTCATGTTAATTTAGAAATATGGTGGAAAAAGTTCAAATTATCGAGATTTGTTGAAACGGCTGAGTCCCAAACTGGCCAATGTTAATGATGTCAGCAGGAATTCTGACTTACTCTGACAATCTTTGATATTTTTCTAAAGAGTACTAGGATGGTGTCCATAAACTACTAAATGATACTTATGGGATCTTTAACATGCGAAGAGATACAGTTGCAACAATACTGAAAAACACTATTTATTAAAATGGAGACATTGTTCGAGTAGTCTTACCATTAAAAGATCACGTCTCAGCGGATATTGTGAAGAAACAGCCTGAGGACCTCAGCCTAAAAATGCAGACCACTATCCAGCCCGTGTTTGTGAGCCGCAAAATTGACCAAGAACTCAAAGTGCAAGAAACAAAGCCATTGATTGTAAACCAACAATGTGTCGTTTATAGATTCCAATGTGACCTGTGTGATGCGGGTTATCTGGGTTACACACGCAGACATTTACACGAACGTGTAGAGAGACATAAACACCAGTTATCCGCTATTTCCAAACACTATAATAGCATCCACGGGAAGGTCCTTGAAGACCTACTGAGGAGTTTCGTCGTTCTTAGGAAATGCAGAAATACGTTTGACTGTTTAGTGCACGAGATGCTGTTAAAAAAGACATCTAATACCCAATCTTAACGTGCAGTCAGACTCCATTCGTGCCAAAGTATTTGGTAATTTTCATTTTTGCACCCTCTGTTATGTTAATTTAGCACCAACGCTGCTTTAAAATACTTGTTGTAATTGACATAGGTTACCTTGACAATGGCGTCATGAAGACACCGAAACAGTTTTTATCGTTTGTTTTTGCTTGTGTATGTTTAAGCAAATCGTTATTGTTAAGAGAAACATTACACACAATATAGACAACCATCAGTACAACTGTATGCAATAGTTAACGCATAACAACAGCCTCGTGTTTAGCTAAGCAAGAGAAGGAAAAAGACTCTCAGTCAAGTATGGACAACCTCATAGGGTGAGAAGAGACCAAAAAAAGGATAAAAAAACTGAACGGAACCCAATTCGTGCAGGAAGTCGTTGTGTCCGAAAAACAGTTAAGGATTAACTTCCTTAAAAAGGTTTTATCAGGCTAGAGTACTTGTTATCTAAACTTAATGCTTTCCTTCGCAGTACAGGCAAAACAGTCGAACGGTTCCCCTGGAAGTGGGTAAGGGAGGAGAAGAAGCAACAGCCTATGGTGTTCTCGGCATTGCTTATCGATCACCGGGTGGCCTCCAACAAACAATTGAGTACCATCAGAAACAACTGAGGATTGCTAAGGAAGAGGGCGACACGGCCAGAGAGGGAAGTGCCTATTGCAATCTCGGCGTTGCTCACCAAACACTTGGTGACTTCCAACAAGCAATAGAGTACCATCACAGTCATCTGATTATTTCCCAGGATTTAGGCGACAGAGCAGGAGAAGGACGTGCCTATGGTAATCTCGGCAATTCCTATCAATCACTTGGTGACTTCAAACAAGCCATACAGTACCATCAAAAATGTCTGAGCATTGCCAAGGAATTGGGTGACAGGGTAGAAGAAGGAGGTACTTATGGCAATCTCGGTAATTCTTTCCAATCATTCGGTGACTTCCAACAAGCCATAGAGTACCATCAGAAACATCTGAGCATTGCCAAGGAAGTGAACGACAGAGCAGGGGAAGGAGTTGCCTACGGGAATCTCGGCAATGCTTATCGATCAACTGGTGACTTTCAACAAGCCCTATGCTACTATAAGAAATATCTGAGTATTGCCAAGGAAGTGAGAGACAGGGCAGGACAAGGAGGTGCTTATGGAAATATTGGCAATACTTATCAATCACTTGGCGACTTCCAACAAGCCATAGAGTACCAAGAGAAACATCTAAGCATTGCCAAGGAAGTGGGCGACGTCATTGGAAAAGGACAAGCCTATAGCAGTCTTGGCAACGCTTATCACTCACTTGGGGACTTCAAACGAGCCATAGAGTACCATCAGAAACATCTGAGCATTGTCAAGGAAGTGGGTGACAGGGCAGGAGAAGGGTGTGCCTATGGCAATCTCGGAATTGCTCATAAATCACTTGGTGACTTCCAACAAGCCATAGAGTACCATGAGAAACATTTAACCATTGCCAGGGAAATAGGCGACAAGCATGGAGTAGGAACTGCCTATAACAACCTCGGTAACGCTTATCGATCACTTGGTGATCTCCAGCAAACCAAGGAGTGTCATCAGAAACGTCTGAGCATTGCCAAGGAAATAGGTGACAGGGCAGGAGAAGGACGTGCCTATGGCAATCTCGGCAATACCTATCAATCACTTGGTGACTTCCAGCAAGCAATAGATTTCCACGAGAAACATCTGGGCATTGCGAAGGAAGTGTGCGACAGGGCAGGAGAAGGGACTGCCAATGGCAATCTCGGTATTGCTTATCAAGCACTTGGTGACTTCCAGCAAGCCATAGAGTACCATGAGAAACATCTGAGCATTGCCAAGGAATTGGGCGTCAGGGTCGGAGAAGGACGTGCTTATGGGAATCTCGGCAATGCTTATCTGTCACTTGGTGACTTCCAGCAAGCCGTAAAGTACTATCAGAAAGATATGAGCATTGCCAAGGTTGTAGGCGATAGGGCAGGGCAAGGACGTGCTTATGGCAATCTTGGCATTGCTTCTCAAGCACTTGGTGATTTCAAACAAGCTATAGAGTACCATGAGAAACATCTAAGTATTGCCAATGAAGTACGCGAGAAGGCAGGAGAAGGACGTGCCTATGGTAATCTCGGCAATGCTTATCAATCACTTGGTGACTTCCAACAAGCCATAAAGTACCATCAGAAACGTCTGAGAATTGCCAAGGAAGTGGGCGACAGGGCAGGTAAAGGACGTGCCTATGGCAATCTGGGCATTGCTTATCAATCCCTTGGTGAATTCCAACGAGCCATAGAGTGCTTTAAGAAACATTTAAGCAATGCAAAGAAAGTGGGCGACAGGGGAGGAGAAGGACGTGCCTATGGCAATCTCGGCAAAGCTTATCAATCACTTGGTGATGTCCAACAAGCCATAGAGTGCCACGAAAAACATTTGAGCATTGCCAAGGAACTAGGCGAGAAGGCAGAAGAGGGACGTGCCTATGGCAATCTTGGCAATGCCTATCAATCACTTGGTGACTTCAAACAAGCCATAAAGTACTATGAGGAAGATCTAAGCATTGCCAAGGAAGTGGGCGATAGGGCAAGGGAAGGACGCGCCTATGGCAATCTCGGCACTGCTTGTCAATCGTTCGGTGACTTCCAACAAGCCATAGAGTACCATCAGAAAGATTTAAGGATTGCCAAGAAGGTTGGCGACAGGGCAGGAGAAGGAGGTGCGTATGGGCACATCGGAAATTCTTACCAATCACTTGGGGAATTCCAACAAGCCATAGAGCACCATCAGAAACGTCTGAGTATTGCCAAGGAGGTGGGCGACAGGGCAGCAGAAGGGTGTGCGTATGGCAATCTGGGCAGTGCTTATCAATCACTGGGCGATTTCAAACAAGCAATACAGTACTATGAGAAAGATCTAAGCATAGCCAAGGAAGTGGGTGATAGGGCTGGAGAGGGAATTTCTTCATATAATTTAGGTAGTGTCTTTGAGTCCTTGGGTTCTTTACACAAGGCTATAGACCTCTATCGTTCCAGCGTGAAATCCTTTGATATTACACGGGCTCGCCTCTCTGAAGATGCATGGAAAATAAGCTTTCGTGATCTTTATCAAAGATCTTACACTGCTCTGTGGAGAGCTCTCTTAAACCATAATTATACCGATCAAGCTTTATGTGCTGCGGAGCAAGGACGAGCACAAGCTTTAAATGATGGCCTAAAAGAAAAATATGGCATTACAGCTTTTTCGTTTGTTTCACGTCAAGCTAAAGAAACAATCTCTTACATTTCAAGGGAGGTATTCTCCCAAACAGTTTTTCTAGCACTTCAGGGAAGCACAGTCAATATCTGGCTACTCAGTAAGGCAAATAAAGCTGTTTTTAGGCAAACTGAAATACAAGGTGGAAGTACATTCGACGACTCCGTTACTTTGTTGTTGGGAACGGCTTTGAAAAATATTGGGGCTGGAGTTTGTGCGAGATGCGAGAATCGATCCTTGGAGGAGATAAGTAATGACCCACCGTCTAGGAGAGAAGCTAGTGGAGAAATGGTCGAGTCATCGTCCCACTGCACCAACAACTATTTAAAGGAACTGTATGATCAAATTATTGGTCCTGTTGCAGACATGCTTCAAGGTGACCAATTGATCATTGTCCCTGATGGTCCACTGTGCGTTGCTCCTTGGGCCGCAATGAGCGAATCTATCAGGATCCGCAATGTTCCTTCGCTTACAAGTTTGAGGCTAATTTTAAGTTCGCCTAAGGACTTCCACAATAGGAGTGGCGCGCTACTCGTGGGAGACCCATGTCTGCAAGAAGTACCAATCAATTTACCACAGCTGCCATATGCCAGACAGGAGGTAAAAATGATAGGAGAAATCCTAAACACCCAACCCCTCACTGGAAGTCAGGCAACAAAAAGTGAGGTGCTAAAACGAATTACTTCAGCTGCTTTAGTTCATATTGCAGCTCATGGATCAAAGGAAACTGGAGAAATTGCATTGGCGCCAAACCCCGGGTGGACAACCGAGTTTCCTAAAGAGCAAGACTACATTATGAAAATGTCAGATGTGCAAGCAGTTGGTCTTCGAGCAAGGCTTGTTGTCCTTAGCTGCTGTCATAGTGGTCAGGGGGAATTGAAGTCCGAGGGTGTGGTCGGTATTGCACGGGCCTTCTTGTACGCTGGAGCGCGGTCTGTTTTAGCGTCACTCTGGGCAATTGATGACGAGGCTACATTGGAGTTCATGAGATGTTTCTACCAAGATTTGAGAAAAGGAAATAGCACCAGTGAGGCTCTTCACCAGGCTATGAAATCTCTTCGAGAGTCAGAGAAGTTCTTTGCTATGAAGTACTGGGCTCCATTTGTACTGATCGGTGACGACGTGGCGCTTAAATTTGGTGAAAATGAATGAAAACGTGAGTTAAATTTCCTTGAAATTTCTCGGTAATCTAATAGCACATTTTTACCTCACAAGTAAAGAATGTGATTAAGCAGTCAACAGGCCCTCCTTTACCAAACAAAAACACGGATAAGAAAATGAAAGCCCAATGCCGTGTTTGCCTTTCCTAAAATTTTGCTGCCACAATCTAATCCTCTCGTATACTTTAGTAAAAGACATCTTCAGGTTTTTTAAGCCAAAACTGAAATACCATAAAAGACATTACTTGAAATTTTAGCATTTCATTTTGTGCCACCTCTCTCTTTTCTCGCAGCAAAACCAAGTAACCTTGTAAACCTCCATTGCAGACGAGCCCTCGACTAAGGAGTGAGGATAATTTGAAATATTTGCTGACGCATTAACACATTCCTTTTTTGGGTCGACTGCGTTATCCATATCCATCGGGTTCAGATATCAAGCAATTGACGAGTACGTTGTGAACGAACAATAATTTTTAATATCCTTTTTTACTCAGTCTAATACAACTGAGGAATAACGTAAGGGTGTTTTCTATTGTTTTTCACTCACACAGCACCGATAATCGAAATCCTCGAAAAATCAATCTTGAATTTTGTTGTGTAAAATATTTGAAAACAAACAGCAACGTAAATTGCATTAATGCGAATAGTAACAACCCAGGATTCCACCTGCATAGTAGAGCAATCAACAACTCAAGTAATGCTTAACAGCTTTCATTTTAATGATCAAACTTTACGGTTTCATCCAGAGACAAAGAATAGAACCGCCTTTTACAGCACAATAAACGCCAAAGGAAAGTATTGTCAAGAGCGGTCATTTCAGTGGTGAGATAGGATTTTATCTACGGACTCAAAAGGTACGACCACCTTACATTAAGATTCAAGGTTTGGCTCTGGGCGGGAAAGGGTAATTGTAAGATAAGCGCTCCATTTCAATCTGTAATCCTCCCAAGAATAATCCCGGAGAACGCCGTCGCGTAAATTCGATTTGTGAACTATGAGTATGTTTGCAGACAGTATTGGAAGATGCTAATAAATAGTTATTCCACAAGTGCACGTTGAATAGGAGGTTATCACCTCTTGTCTGTCAAGCACGAGTGGAATAATTATTTTATAATTATAATAATCAATTATAATTATTATAATAATCAACCTCGGCAATCGTTGCTTCATTTTTTTGCAATGTTTTTGTGCGAAGCATTTGCTTGGCGGCGAAAACGATTGAACGCCGCTGGACTTGATGGCATAATATGTTCCTTATAAGGCAAAAAAGATGGTTATTTAGTAAATAAACCCTTTCCAATGGCTAGTTTATCGGAGGATAATGCAGGAGGCTGAAAGTTTGTCCAAAAATGACCAGTTGGCCGAGAAGCGAAACTTTAAGGGTAACTGTGAAATTTTGAGGACAATCTTTCAGCCAAGGGCATTACCTTCCGATATACCAGCAAGATAGGAAGGGGTTATTTATTTTATAACCCTCCGATTAGTTTCAACAACGCGCACACCTTATTGTGTTAAAGAGAAATCATTCAGTGAGGATCACAGCACATTTGCAGCTAAACAAATTCAACTGGATACTTTACTCGATTTTATTACACTGTGATTTAATCTGAAAAGTTCCAACCTGAAAAATGACTTCCTTTCTTGTTTTTCTCTCATCAAGAGAATCGGACGACGGGTATCGCCTGTTACCCGCCGTCCGATTTGTACCACGTGATGTTTTTCGTCCAATGAGCGCGCGCGAAAATTAATCGGTGGGTTATAATCGCTGATAACCTGTGTATATGAACCAATGAGAAAGCTAGAATTTCATTTACCGAGATTGAGAATTGAGACCTTTCACTAATGAATCATATCTATAACTGAATGGGACTTCAAAACAGCTAACAGCAGTTCTCAAACCTTTTGGTTAAACAGACAACTGAAAGTCTTTTTAGGGACCCATTCACATTCACCGCCCATTGCAGTGCGCGCACTGACGAGTAATTGTCTTAATAGTGCTCAAGCTTGGCCTGCTTTGGTCTGCTTGTAGCTAATCAGAATCGAAAGGTTCATTGTACATATTTTACATTATGAGCAATCACTATGTAAAAGCTAATTATACGGCTCATTTAGCCCAAGTGATAACAAACGTTACCGAGGGCAGCATGGAGGTGACTTTCAATAAGCTTTAGGTAGTGAGCCTCATCTTATATAGGTTTACCCAATCCCTGGCCTCGATATCGCCTTTAGAGGAATCTACTGCACGTTTGAAATCAAATAGGCTATTGTATCTGCAAGCAAATATAAAATATATCTATGCTGTAGTTTTTTGTGGAACAGTGTCGTGGATTTCGAGGGCTTAGAAGAGCAGTCCGTCCGTGTCAAGTTTTCGTAAAAATTTAATGCGGGTGACACTCTGAGACCGAAGGCTGTAAGATAATGAAAACAAGGCACCTTCTCTGAAATCAACAACAGTCCTTAAAACTAGTTAGAACCGTGTATCTTACGACACTGTTCCTTTGTATTTAGTTAAATAATGATTAAGCTTTTGAATTCGTTGACATTGCCCACAATCTTTAAACTACATATTGCTGAGGAACTCCAAGCTTGTCGCCCTAGAGGAGGTCTCTCGTGAAACAGGAAGTCTGTGGAAAAATAACGACCTAAAGTCTATCCAACGTTGACCAGACGAAGAGGCACAAGTCAGAGATTAATTGTCATGCAATGTCTTGTGTTTATGTGAAGGCAGACCAAAAGGAGCTTTACACAAAGACAAACAGAACTGAAAGAAATCAAGAACTGTTTTCGGGAAAGTACCAAGAACTGAGAACTGTGAAAGCTTGAAGGCAAGTGCCATGGTTTACTGAAGTCATCTTCACAGAAACTGAGAGCGTAAGCCTGTTTTTTGATCCTGCAAGTTCTCAGGATTCAACGCATGAGCGTACTCCGATATTCGGAGAAAATACTGCGAAATGAAAACAAGAACAGCGGAATTCTGTAATGGCGGCACAGCAATTAGAAACTTTATGGTTGTAGGTGAATTCAGTAAGTAATATCAAAAGGAAGAGTGCGTTTTACAATTTGTTGTGTCTGGTCGGCTGGATAAGTCAGTTAGTAAATGATACGGCTGAGGTAGCAAAAATATTCTTGATAACTGGCATTGTTTCGGTAGTAGCGCTAACGATGTGGCGTGTTTTGAAATGCGTTCATGGTTGTCTTAAGATTGTCTTCGCTAATCTACAAAATCGTTTAAATAGCGTTAATGAAATGATATAATCTACCAGACACGACAAATGGTAGTTTAAGTCACAGTCTACTGTGTTATGGTCACGTGCGGTCAGGTCTTCCCCTTCCTTCTAATCCCCGCAGTTTTCCATTTCACTTAACTCATTCACTCCAAGTCTTTTTTAAAAAAATCGCCATTTTAAGCCATGAAGGCTTTAATTTGGCTCCCTCATGGATACTAAACTTCTCTTCTATTTCCGAGGTTGTTTGGAAAATTTGATTTCGGGCATGGGCACAATTTAAAATTTGGACAGTTTTTTTAACGAGAAAAACACCGTGCCCGGTCGTCTTTCCGGGTCTTAGTGCTCAGTCCCGTTGGCATTGGTTCTCAATTCGCCTTTTTATTTGAGTTTTTGGGCCATGCCATAGTCTTTCCTTGGACTAGAAAAGATTTTACTCAAACTTTCCGGAAAGAAGAAATTTTCAACTAGAAGTGTCAACATGTGCCAAGGTCACGTTTTGCATCAATTTGATAAGTAAACTGTTCGCGTTTCTTTTGTCACTCTGGTCTGTTTTGAGTGCTCAAGACAAGGCATGGGTTTTCCAGTTATTTCACAAAAAAGTAAGGGGGTGGTCTAACTTTTGATGAATTTGACATAAAGCGGAGTAAACTGAGGATACACTTACAAGCTGAAATTTAAAGAACCTTAAATGTGTTTTGGGATCATATATTGTCACGTGACCAATTAAGGCTATTTTTAGCTCAAAAACCTTTTTGGCAAAATGGCACTACTTTTCATAATTTTCTTGGGGCTGCAATCATCTAAATAATGTTAAGGCTACTAGTAACATCAATTCTGTGCCCGGGCCTTTGAAGAAAATTTAACATAAAATCCTGAAATAAGAAAACAAGTTAACGAGGGGACTGGGAACTAGTACAAAACAGTGTTTATTTACAAAAGTAGTGAAATATTTCACAAAGTCCGGGCACAGATCTTTAGTCGCTGACGTGATGACTTATTTAGTAGCGGCAAAGTTGAATGACTGTTCGCATAAAGTGGTGCCATCTTTCTTCATAGATTTTTTTCGATTATGTGGCCGTAAAAAGTCACGTGACCTTATTTGCATACGTCTTGTCATTCATTATGTTACCAGTAGCAAACTTATCAGTCTGACAACGTTTTACCGTTTTATGTCTTAATCCTCAAAAGATGGACCGCCCCCTAACGTTTTGGTAAAATAAAAGAGCACCCATGCCTTAATTTTCTTGAGTGAGCGCTCGGTTTGTTAGAAGTGTGCCTGGTGCATCAATAGGTTATCAAAAACATCTGCTGTCACTCAAAGTGATGGCATCACAAACTGAACAAGGGCAATGGTTATTTAGGGGCGGTTTTGAGCGGCACAGGAGTCAATGGGTTAAAAGGGGGAGGAAGGGGACGACGATCACTTGTTAGTGTAACTGTGCGTGTAAATATTATCTTTGATGAGCAGTAAAGAAATAAGAACACTCCTTGCAAGCCTCTTTGTAGTTATTCGTCCAGATTTCCAACAACTAGAGAAATAAAGTGAGACGACGGCCTCACGTTATACGCATCATCTCTCGGGCATCTGGCGAAGAAGACTGTAGTATGTTTGTGTCGTTTGCTTTAGGTACCCTACACCCTGCAAGCTTTCATAAGGGGGCTATGTCATCTGTTTCAACATCGCTTTGAAAAGCCAACAGACACGTTTGCATCAATAGCTATTCTACTACACAGAATCTATTAATTAGTGTGTTTGGTGTTTGTTTGCAGGTGGCCACGTTGGAAACAAATTCCAACTTGTAAATGTAAATGTTAGGACTTCGTTTTCAGGTTTTGCGTGTCATAGGTAAAACCAGCAATTACTGATTGCGGAAATTTGCTTGATATCACCCCTTTTATATGTATGAGCAAGGTAATAGGATAAAAAAAACAAAAAACAGAAAAATCTTCAAGCCTTTGCCACTTTAACAAGAGGTTGCCTTATTCGTTCGTGAAGCCTTGGTTGAGTACCGAAAATAAGCAGATTCGCAGGGAAGGCGCTTGCAGTTTCATGTCTGAGTATTGGAAACGAAATAAGAACACTCATGGCTAGGGCTTTGCGCCACCTTGGAAAGGCGCTTCAGCTGCCCATGTGTGCATCTAATTCATGCTTGTGCGTTTTGCGTTTTGGGGAAATACAATTCGTACGTCATCAAGCCTCAAGGGTATTAGACAGGGAGGAGATGTATACGGTAGAGTCTAGTGAGGGTATTGCTATGACAGTGACGGTTAATTTTTCCAGCACTCATCGAATCTTTGGCCCATTTAGGCCGAATGTGTTCACAGCTGACTGTTAAAATGATACCCTCATTTGTCGGTTTGCGGCCCAGCTCGTTTAGGCCTGGATTGTGGCTTCGGCCGGTGGCGTCACTGAGTAACATGAGACCGCGCTTCAGACGTCCCTCGGTCAATCGGTTGACGATTAAGATTTAAGAGTTGACGATTGACAGTTAACCTGACCCTCGTAAATTCTAAAGATTTCCTCGACAAGATGGATGTTCGCTGTCCTCTATAGTTGTTGACCAATACTAGGACAAGCAGGATAAACAGGTAATTTCCGTGATCTCTCAAAACGCGAAGTTTTCAATACCCAGTTCTCCCACTTCCTTCCCAGCTTCCTCATGCGAGTGGTTATTAATTTAGCAAAACGCATAACCGGTAGAAGTCGGTAAAAGTTGGACATTTGCCTATAGAACTGTCGTTCCTGTTGTGTAAATTTATATCTCATGAAGGTTGTAGCGTAGAATTTTCACCGACGGGAGCGAGGTTTCTCGAGGACGGACTTGTGGTTTCGAGGAGCTATACTGCTTTTTCAAACAACCAGAAGATGGTATCAATTCTCCTTAAAGAATTAGAACGCAAAGTGGAAAAAGCTCAAGCACGTGAAGTTGGAGGTCATGCAGCGGAAGATCAAAAACGAATCCGAACTTCCAGCACGTGAATAAACCATACCGGATCAGTCTTCATGAAGTGTTACAGTCGTGGTTAATTAATAGTCTATCATTTATTAATTTTGTTGTGAAGAATAAGGGGGGAGGGGGGCTTAAAACAGGGGGGGGGCTAAATAACTTTCCTCCTCTGAAGAGGGGGGCTTATTAGAGAGGGGGGCTTATTTGAGAGGGGGGCTTAATAGAGGCTTTACGGTACTCCTAAATAATACTCTGGGGAAGTCTGGGCACAGCCGCCGCCCACCGGGGACTGTGCAGGGGCTAACTCAAGGGAAGAAAAAAAGTATGTTCACGTTGCACAATCAACGCGCCCTTTACAAGTGACTTCACGATCTCGAAGAGATCTGAAGGAAGTAAACAGTCTACTTGTTTCACGACTTCCCCCGCGACCGAAGTAGGTGCGAATTAAGCTATAATTAAATCCCCCATTAAAACTATGTCTTGGAAAAACTACTGTAAACCTACGAAAACCCCAGTGGCTCCATATCGAACTTCCCTCGGAAGGGTGCAGACCTCCCAGACCCCTCCCCTTTCAGCAGAACGTCTTGTTCAGTACTATTTATTATTATTAGGACAACTGGTGATAGATTTCCAAAATAAAGTTCGCTTTCACTTTGTTCTTAATCGTTATTCTTTTTTGAGACAAAATTTAGATGTTACATGTGACGAAGTAATTTAAAATCAAGTAGTTTCCAATAAAAATCAAGTGGGATTTCCAATCCCATAACATTCTTTTGTGTCGCAGATGGTGGTATTACCACAGGCAGCCCAAGCTAAGGTTGAAAGCTGCGCATAAATTAGACTGTTTTTTCCACGCTATCCATAATAATGACATCGGCAACATTTAAGAGTTAGTATGAAAATGATACAAAACGTCTCAAATTGCCACAAATCAGAAAGAAGTCGAAATAGAAATGATTTGCCTTATTTCACTGTTCTATTGGTCATTATTTGAGGGCTTCCTGGGCTGGTTTGAAGTTTTTGGGCGAGAAATTGAGGTTTATATTTTTCATGTTTACTGAACGTTTAGAATTAATTAAAGGCAGGAAACAGTTTCACACTGCATCTCACTTAAGGTTCGATAAATTCCATCACAATAAACGAATCGCCCTAAAACTTCAAAGGTGTATTCTTGGTCTTGCGCATACCTCTGTTCTTTCTCATGGGTTCCAGATCCTATTTTAAGCCGTCGAAAACGCCTCCTAAATACGAAACTCGCCTTTCCTGGTATGCGTTTTCATTTGAAGTGCACACATGAATCATTGCGAGCCTTGTTTCGGCGACAAAATGTCCCTCAGCCGGGGAGAGGCTGAGTGAGATTGTCGACAAGCAAACACGACACTGCGGAGTCCAGAGAGGTCGGTTTGACGGAAATAGAGAAATATTCGAACGGCCGTGAAATTCACTCGCCTCACTTCACTTGGAAAACCATAATTTTGTTTTAGGGACGAAACGAAGAACTATCTTTTGCTGCACTCTAATCAGTCCATTCGATGATTTTATGCCGAGTATTTGGCGCAAGTGATCCTACTCACTGCTCGCAAATCAACCTCATTATTTAATTCCGATATATAGGGTTGTCTTGCCCTAAAAAAACATTGCTGTGACCGTGGAAAATACCCACCACAATTTCCATTCCTTTGAAAACCGGTGCAAATTTTTTTTCTAGGTGGAGACTGCTCCTCGTCTCTACTTCTAAATTTCGACAACATTTTTTTGCGGTAAACAGGTAAATGTGACGGAACAATTCACTATGCTAATATATTGTCGCACGAAGACATTAAAGCGTGCTCGTGGCATCAACTGAGGCGACTAAATTTCACGGGCGTGCTGATAGTTTTCTACTTCCGTCAAACCAACCTCTCTGGACTCCGCAGTGTCGACTTTTGCTTGTGGACAATCTCACTCAGCCTCTCCCCGGCTGAGGGACATTTTGTCGCCGAAACAAGGCTCGCAATGATTCATGTGTGCACTTCAAATGAAAACGCATACCAGGAAAGGCGAGTTTCGTATTTAGGAGGCGTTTTCGACGGCTTAAAATAGGATCTGGAACCCATAAGAAAGAACAGAGGTATGCGCAAGACCCAAGAATACACCTTTGAAGTTTTAGGGCGATTCGTTTATTGTGATGGAATTTATCGAACCTTAAGTGAGGTGCAGTGTGAAACTGTTTCCTGCCTTTAATTAATTCTAAACGTTCAGTAAACGTGAAAAATATAAACCTCAATTTCTCGCCCAAAAAGCTTCAAACCAGCCCAGGAAGCCTTCAAATAATGACCAATACAACAATGAAATAAGGTAAATCATTTTTATTTCGACTTCTTTCTGATTTGTGGCAATTTGAAACGTTTTGTATCATTTCCGTACTAACTCTTAAACTGTTGCCGATGTCATTATTATGCATAGCGTGCCGATGTCATTATTATGCATAGCGTGGAAAAACCGGCTAATTTATTGGCAGCTCTCAACCTTAGCTTGGGCTGCCTGTGGTATTACGGTTCCGAGAATACTAACTCCAAAGACCAACCCTTTCCATTTGAAGTTCGGTAAGTCCATAAAAGTCGGTCCAATTTCTTTAAAACTGCCTTCGTCGGACCGGTTCTGAATCGCCAGCCTTCAAAATCATCATAAGTGAAGAGTAAACTTGAAAATGGTATTTCGAACAAATAGTTTTACAAGTGAAAATTAGTCTAAGAGGCCAATAAACAGCAAACCAAACAACACAGAAACAATGTTAGTATTATTTTTATCTGAATTTGTTCATATCCCTGACACATAAAGCGAATTTGTTACATTCCTAAACAAAATCTTATATTTTGACAGAGCGTGATAATATAATGCACAAGTAAAACAGATTCATTAATATATGCAAATACATTGTTTACTAGGGCCACCTATGGAAATACACTGAAACTTGATTGAGAGACGATTTTGATGACGACAATAAAAATTACTGTGCACAATGTATTTAAAGACTAGAACGTGCCAGGCAAAAAAAGCTCTTCTTTATCAAATTGGCTATAACAGCTACGAACGGGAGACACAATCTCGGGCCAAAATAAGAGCAATTTATGTTGTGGAAATCAACACAAAAAGAACACTCCCAGAAACTCGCGAATTTTAGGTAGTTTTAACTTGGCGCATATTTTATCCTTTTTTTAATTGGAAGTTAAACCTAAAAAAGGAGACTCTTCAGTCAATAAACCAACTGTAGTGTTCTGTAGTTTTTATTTTGCAAAGGATGACATGGATTCCTCCAATTCCAGAGGAATCATGCACACTCATTTCCAATCTCCCTGAAACAAGTCGAGGGGGTACCTGATTTCTCTGAAAAAAAAAATTCTGCTTAATTGTACTTTTCCATAATAAGGTAGGCCTCCCTTTAGCGACTAGCCCACAAGCGTCCTCCTTACCCATCCCCCCTTCCACCACGATCCTATTATGAAGCATTGTAAAATGGTCCTCATGGTAGATGGGTTCCTCTCCGAAAGTACCACCCCCACCCCCTCCTTTCTATAGGTTGCCAGATTCATCTGGGTAAAATGTGACTCAAATGTAAACATACATACAGTTTTTTTTTATAAAGGTTACGAATTAAAAAAACAAAAACAAAAACAGTCTTTACAATTTTAGACTTACTCGATACATGATAAATGGTGAAACAGGTGGATTTCGTAAAATGTACTTAGTATCTCCCGAGAGATCTAATTATTTCCTGACTACATTTATGGCAAAAGGCAGCACTAACTTATCTTTCATTTTGCTCGGTCCAGAAAGTCACGTAACTTATGAGATCGTTGTGTTCGGAAGCTTTTTTGGGGGGGGGAGGGACATTACTTTCTCAGCTTACGGTACCAAAACAAGTCTTTTAACAATTTAAGAGGTTTATTTTGTGAAGGATCTAGACAATACATCTCCAAATAAATTTGAAACTGTCTCATTCTGCAGACCTCTCGGGAAATAGTCGAGTTTTTTCATTGGTTAGCTTCAATGATGGTTTTTTAACATTTTCGAACGGTTCGGTGTTGACTCGATGCGATTGAAATCTGGCGGATAGTTTTTACGCTTCACATAAGCTATAAGCTTATTGTAAATGTAAATGTTTCCAAAATGGCTTTTGCCCAGAAAACAGGGGGAAGATTGAATCGAGAGGTCGGCATATACGGCAACAGCCGCCGACATTCCCAGCTATAATTTACGAAATTACGTTTCAGACTTGCACCGCGCTCACATAAAGGATTTGGATTTCCATGCAGTATTGAGACCGCGGCTGCGATAGGGCTGCAGAAGCCAGGATCAAGATATCAACGATAAGCACCTGTCAGATTAAAAAAGCACTTAGTGAATAAGGAAATTTGGGAACCTCCGTTTATAATTGAACGATCAAGGTGCGCAAATGTCGATATTTATCTTTAGATCTGTGTTTGTTTATACTCGCTGCGCTGAGCGAAAGCTCATCAAAATAAAGCAAGTTTGTTGCGTTACCGAATTTCATTTCGGAAAGGGTTTGTTCTACAAACAAACCATTGCATTAGCTGTACTGCTGAAGCGAAAGTATTGTTTAAGGTTTGTTTATGGGTGAATATTTTTTTTTTATCAATTGCGAATTCGACGTCTAAATGTTCTGCTCAAAATTTAGCGCATGTAGGATCGAAAACAACCAATCGTAGACGTGACAGTTTCGCGAGCAGTCATGATCAGAGGTCACGGTGTCAAATTTTTTGCATTGAACGTGCATTGTTTTCCTGCTTCAACGTTATTGGTTGTTTACTAAAAAACTTTACCATCTTTTGTTAACCGGCCGTCGCTATGGCGACCGCCGGTTTATAAAATGGACACGGTTTTGTCGTGATAGTCAGTTGGCTTAACATACGAACAAAGTGCTGTAAAGCTTGTGGTACGGGTACTCAAGAGCGGTAGTGTCTTATATAAGACGCATGCGCATACAGTACAGCCCAAAAACAATGCACGCGCAAGAACTTCTTTTTGCGTCCGCAAGCCGGGAACTTTTTGCGGCTACTTGCGGGACGCTTGCGCTTGAATACTGCAAGCCGCAAGAACTTCTTTGCGTTTAGAAGTTACACTCAAGAACTTCTTTGTGGTAAGATGTCCGGACCGCAAGTAAGCACAAGAACTTCTTTGCGCTAACATCTTAAGAACCCGGAACCCGGAGAAGGTAAAAAAGAGACCACTTTGTAGTGCAACGCACGTTCGAAATCGGCTGCCTTTGTAGCTTGCAATCAGTTGTTTATTTGGTCGCTTGTAAGTTTTTTCTTCGGTTTAAAATTTTTTATCTGATAAAGAGTTCACTAGGTTCTGAATTTGACGCTGGTCGCCTTCAATGTTATTTTTTAACGGCTAGGGAGAAACGAGACTCAAACGAAGCACGCGTATGTTATTGTTTATTATGTGTCCCGGAGTCCCAGACATGCGGTACGCTTAGCGGCGCGAAAGATTTTGCTCGATTTATTTCACTTAAATAAGGAACAACGGCAAAGCACAGTCCATCAGTCACATTATTAATGAACCGACATTCACCTGTTCAAAAGTCTTAATAGAAAAACACATTATGTTTGTAAAAATAGTTCCATTCATTACGCTGAAGTCGATATCACATTTTAAAACTTCGAAGTAAACCAAAGAAGTCTGAAGGAAACTAAAACTCCGCGATCTGAAAGAAATTCGACACGTCAATTCTAACCTGAGTAAACACAAATCTGCCGTATGCAAATTTAGTACGATTTGCATGAATGACATTTTGCAACGCAATGCATGAGCAGTTCTCTAAGCCGTCAAAACAGCAAGCCCGGACAGCAAGCTGTGTCGAAAGGCGAATGTGTAGTTGAAATCATATGTCTATGCTATTTCTTCGAGTATTCCTTTTTTGCTGGGAAATTAAAGTGGTAAAGATGCAGGGATTCTTGACGAGTTCACCCACGAGATGGCATGACTTCCTGCACGTGTAAGTCTTGTCTTGTCTTGCCTGTCAAAGAAGAGTTCGCGCAGTTTGCCACAATTATAGCTTTTGGACTTTTTTGTTTCTATTTCTTTGATGGAATAAAAAACTGAATTGAGTCAGTTCTGAGTTGAACCCGTATTACCGTATCAGACACGCTTAAAAAAAATTGTTCATGTTTTGTCATGTGCCGGAGATCATGTTTACCGGTTGTTTTATCTTGCAGTCGGAAAGCTGGCGGATATTCCATTTCGTGACGTGAATTTTCTTCGATACTTCGGTTGTTCGAACATTTGCTTCCTTGAGTTTTTGATTAGCCTTGCGAACTTTCGCTTGACTTGGCGAATTGTCGCGCCAACGCAGCGAAAAATCGCTCGAAAGCTCAGCGATATTTCAAAGAGAATAGAGCGCGACATTCGCTCTCATTACTTTTGCAAATTACCTCACACTAACACGAGCACTACAAGTTTCTTCGGCTGGACCCGCAGTACTTCTTGCGCCTTCTTGCGGCTTGCGGTAACATTATATTACTTCACTGACATTATTTTCTGTCGTCTGTTGTTACAGATGGCACGGATGGAAATGGATTGCAATTTGAAAAAATTAGGCTAAACTTTTCAAATTCTTTCAGCGTGTTGACATTAAATCGATATTAAATGTCATGGTTTGCTTTCTCTTAATGAAATTAAGTTAATATGTTCCTTTAAATGTTCAAACACAATGTTGGGCATGGAGATAGTTAGCTACCGATAATTTAAGCACAGTTTTGACCAGAAATCTGCGAAATCCTTGTGACAATGCCCCTTTAAAATAAAACATTTTCACGCGCGTGAGGATATAGTTACTACAATTGGGTCATAGTTACTACAATTGTAACACGACCAAAACGAGCGTGGCCCTCCCGATAAGGGCATAATTTGACTGGTGTCCAGTACCGACCGCGGTCAAATGGGACCATCGGGATTCTCACGGATCCATGGCGGCCTATTTTGAGATGCTATTATGATTTTGTGTAGTGGATAATTCTTTTGGGACACGAGGTATGTGCAATTGGTTTTGAGAAAATCACTTGTATGTCTTCCTTTTGTCAAGTCGCTAAGTCAGAATGGTACCCTGAACTATATTTGTGGGTAATTTGGAAGGAATTCCGAAACGTGTCGAGCGGTGATAGTGGCTAAATCGGGCCAAATGACTCCTTCCTTGTCAATGTATTATACACGTACTAACACAGTTAAGTAAGTGGACCTAAAATTGCTCAAAATGCTTTGTAAGGATAGGAAACAACACCATGTAATGTTTCATGAACTTTATTCAGTTAGTTCGTTGTTATGTATTGCTCGAAATGTTCGCTTCGAAATCCCATACAAAGTCTTATATTTTGAAACGCCATTTTAATGATATTCAAATATTAAGCTTGAGCTTCCTATGGTTAAGTTTGGGGTTTTTTGTATTTGTCATGCGCAATTGAGTAAAGCAGCTAATAGGATGGAATGCGGAATTGGCTGTGTTGTCTGATCTAGTTAGTGGTTATAGTGAAAATTTTTTTAGCGCAGGGGTTTTTTTATTGGGATTGACATTTTGAGGGTGTAAAAATGTGGGAGTCAGAAGGATTTGTGAATGTCAGGAGCATATCACGCTTCCGTGAATGTGATTTGCTTTGAAAGTTGCGTTTTGTATAGGAGCGGTGTAACATTGTGCTGCGTTTTATGGGGGGGGGGGGTGGTTTGCGAAGTGGATTGTAAGGTTTCTGATTGGCTAACTTGTATTTCGCAGCGGACAAAAAGGACAGTTGCGTTTTGCCGGCGTGGGCTAGGAAGAGAAGGAATTGGTACTAGTATGATGATGCAATATTAGTGGATTGCACCATCAGTACATGATAGTTCTGACTTGTGAACGGAGAGAGATGAGTGTTTATTTGAGGCGAGAAGTTGATACGAAGGAATCGTCATTAAATAAGGAGATCAATTAATAGGGTAGGTGTTTCGAATCTTTTTGCATTGAAAGAACGAAAATATCTGAATATTATCGACGGATTTGTGTGGTTTGTGGGTGGTGTACGCTAAAGGATACGAGCAGTCTCTCTTTCCGTTCAGAGATAGTGAAGGAAAAGAAAAACAAGCGAGTGAGCGCGAAATCGATTGCGGCTCGACAGGCGCGTTAGCTTTCGAAGACGTGCGCGACTTTCGTCCCCGCTCGCTTGTTTACTTTTGCAAGGGGATTCCCGAGTTAGCAAACCGAATTTAAACATCACGTCATGAGATATGCCTTGACGTGCCCCATACTCTGACGATCTGCTCGAGCTCGTGTTTATCAAGCGTTATATTTTGATTCTACTGCTATGTTCACTGTTTGTATTTAAGGTCAGGCACAACAGTAAATACTTCGTCGTCCCGGTGTGAGCATTCTCAGTTGTGGACCAATTTATACCGACATTCAACGTTTGAGTGAATTTGCGTTTTTCAGCACAAATAAAAGCGATAAGAAAGATAAGCTGAGTCATCTGAGTTTAAACATTACGTCATCCAGTAACGTTATAGTCAAAATATTGTGTCACACAATCACACTTTTCGTCACGCCGGTTCGTATAAATAGAGGATCGCGCTAACATTTGTGAAACCTAGGGGTGGGGAGGGTCAGAATGGCCGGTTAAAATGCCCAATGGGCTTTCTTGTTTTCAATTAGCGTCGCGATTGGTCAGTTTTCTTTTAACTGGCCCGGTTGGAGTAGCCGCACTGTAAAGGTTCACGCACGTGATGGCTTTGCCTCATGTGAGATGAGGATACAATTATTCAACATTAGTGATTAATGAATTTAAAAAAGAAAACCAGGCATTTCCTTCTCAGTGACTGAACGTAGAATAAAAATTTTGTAGTGAGCTATATACCATTCTGCAGCCTAATAACTTGATCTTTTCGCGCATGACACTTGGAAAAAATTATTTATGCCTCCTTTCCAATGTGCAGTAAATTAGAATCCCCATATTTCTCATAATGTCTATTTTTTGGCCAACAGACAAGCTTGTTTGCTAGAGGGTATAACACATATAAACTAGCCACATTTTGGGATCAAAATTCGCCATGTGTCATGGCCGCTTTTGTTTATTTAATAATCAAAATGATGTTAATAAAATGAATGGACAACTTATATATTAATTATTAAGCTCTGGCCAGGGGCGGGGGAGAACACCTGACTGCGCCTGGAACATTTTTTGTGGTCGGATGATCCACCGAAAATTGACGTCACATCCGGTCCGAAAACAGCCTACTTCTCCCGCGAGCGGGAAAATCAAAATTGACGGCGACAGTTTCGTTCAGTTGGTGAGTAAAATGGCCATATTTTTTCATCGGCGATAAATTTTCCAGTTATTTTTTCGTGACAATGAAATGAAATATGTCCTCTTTCCGTCCATGTGATTAGTCAGCCAAAATATTCTAAATAAAGGTTTATAAACTGCGTTGTTATGGAGCGTTCTTTGGTATGAAAAATGTCGGCATTCTATACGACAAGGTCAAGTTCAAGCAACCCAGCCTGGTCATAAAGGTCATGAATATTTTTCACCAACAGATTTGCCTAACAGATTATCAAGACTAACAATTAAGGGTAGCCCCAACCTACTGTATACATAACTTTCCTGGGAATTACAAATACATGTAATTAATTAATAACAAACAAGTTATCTTGTCAGTAACATGTTGCTGTCAGTGGCTAACAACTAAACCCTTCAGTCCAAACTGGATTCTGCATGGTAATGTCATTATGGTCACCTACACGTATATGGATGACGACCAACATCTCTCCCTATACTTTGAATACTGGTTACATGTATAATGTGTAGTACCAGAAAAACATATTTTCTCCCCCCACAGGTTTTTCTGTTTTGCACCCTCCTCAAGAGATTCCAGCTTAGCTTCATACTTTGCTTGTAAAATTTTGGCTTTTAAGACCCCCTTCCCTCTAGGAATTTCCAATGACCTTCCATGGGGTGGGCATCGATTTTTTTCTGGAACTAGGCAATAACTGTAACACAACACTAGACGAGTATTGTTGCTGGTTAACAAATGTTTGAGAACACATCTGTTTAGTATAACACGGCAAATACTGACAAATTTTCAACATCATTATGCATCCTTGGTTATTATTATGGATGACTGTTGACAGTATCTCATCATATTGTACAAGTTGTTATGGTAGCACAACACCGTTTCTGTTGCTCAGTAACATATTTTATGGACGACAACCGATGTACAGGTATTCATGTCCTAAATGTAACTACTACTCTTATGATGGCTAACAATGTTAACAAACACAGTTCAAAAGAATTACATAGATCAGGGCTCAGAAACCAACATCTCTTCCTCCATTGAATGCTACAGATCATGTCTCCTTACATGTCAGATGCCGCCACTTTATGAAAAGGAAAGCAATAAATCTTTGTGTCCAGCATGCTAATCAAGGTGAAAAATCCTGTCTGCAACCCAACTTCTCATCTCAGCAACAAACCTTTGGAGGCTCAGGGATCTCACAAGAATAGTCCCAAACCACGTGTTGAAAACAACTTTAGGAGTCTTCACAGCTATCTAGATCAAAAAAATGAAACAGTTAAAAAACAAATATTGCTCATTTTCTATTTATTACAAGAACCACTTAAGTAACGGGTTTTGCTAAACGCAGGCCCGCGGCCCGGCGGCCCACCTCACGGCCCGCGGCCCGCGGCCCACAGATGTTTGGTCAGTGGTATATTAAAGCGCATGCTCAGATAGGCATCGGCGAGTGTGGTCGACTGTGGTCTAAAATGGACGATGGTGAGTTTTTGGCTTTACCTCGGTGTAAGAACCTGTGAAACTCACGGATGACGTAAAACAAAGGAAACAAAAACATTTTAAACAATACCGTACAGCAAAACAAAAGCTAACAAACAAAGAAAATCTTGTCAGGTTCTTACACCGAGGTAAACCCGAGTTTTTGGTTTCTTCGCAATTTCAATCATTTTAATCCTCTGCAATCCTTGTATCTCTTTGATGCTTTTCGCTCAGGGAATGTACTTCTATGTCGCGTACGAGTACGTACTTCTATATCGCGGGTTGGCCCACAGAATTTTGTCTTTTGTCAACACACCGGACGTTCGTCCTACAACGATGTAAGTTTTAACAGAATTGAAACTCTTATGTTATGAACTATCTCGTGTGTTTCGTGTTTGGTTGTTTTTGCAAGTCCACAATCGACCGCACTCCGCACTCCGCACTCCGCCTAGGTGAGAATGCGCTTTAATATACCACTGACCAAAAATCTGTGGGCCGCGCTGCCTAGAGGTGGGCCGCGGGCCGCGGGCCGTGAGATGGGCCGCCGGGCCGCGGGCCGTGAGGTGGGCCGAGGGCCGTGGGCCGCTAGGCCACGGGCCTGCCTTTAGCAAAACCCCTTAAGTAACATACCACACATTTCTATGGTTTATTGGCTCAATAAACCACGCGGGATGTTGGAAGAACACGAGAAGAGATTGTAAGTCACGAGCCAAAGGCGAGTGATTTACAAACTTTTCGAGTGTTATTCCAACATCCCAAGTGGTTTATTGAGCCAATAAACCATAGAAATGTGTGGTATATTACTTTTACATAACAACTACATTTTCCATGTGGTTTACTGGTATAATAATCAATAGGTATTGACCAATCACAGTGCACGCATTTTCTTCAGTTATTGTATAATAGATATTATATTATATCTACATTATTATTAATTATTAAGCAAATACATGTAAATGTATGTGATAGTACATGATATTAACTTAGTTACATACTTGGGCTCACTCAATTTTATTTTTGTTTAAATGTATTTTTATTCATGAATCTGAACATGCAACTATGTAACTGTATGCAAATAAGCTAAAGATTTGATACAAATTCCATGAATGCAATAGATTCTACTAACCCTTTTACTCCCGGGGTCAATTATGGAGACATGTGATGTAGTGCTAACTTTTGAGTCTGTGGACGGAATCCTATGGTGTGACCAGTACTTTTACAGGGTACTGTTTGTTTGGGGGATTAAAAAAAACTGAAATTTAGCATTTTCTTGAATTTTTATTTTGGCGACCACTAGGTGTGGAAGCGTTAAGTTAATGTATGTGATAGTACATGACAAATATCTACCTGACAATAAAATAGATACATACTTGGGCTTAGTTTTGGCTCAATTTTGTTTTTGTTATACATTTTTATTCACAAATCTGAACGTACCTATATGTAAATAAGCTAAAGATTTGATACTAATTACGTGAATGAAACACATTTAACTAAGGGTTGGTATGTTTTCTACTTGAAGAGACTTGGTAGAAGTCACTGTGTTGTAACAAAATCAAATAACTACAGCAGGCAAAGTGCAGACAGTATGTAGCCTCAGGTGCAAAAGTCAATCAAAATAATCCTTTTTTTAAAGCAAAAATGGATAGAAGACCTTAAAGGCAGAGATCGCACAAGTTGTTATCCGTAAAAAAAAAATAATTAAAGTTATTTTAATAAATGAATAATTCTAAAGTATTTATCACTTACACGTACATCACTCTGGATTTTACACATTAAAAGAAATATAACACCGAGCAATTTTTCTTCCAACTTGAGTTGCAACAAATTTGGACCACTGATAGTTGAAAGACAAAATTAATGTCCTATTGTATAAAGACCTTTAGGACAGAATGTCACATGACAAAGTTGACACCATTTAGAATATAAAATTCATAACAGCTACTGTGCACATATACTGCATAACACTTGAGTGTCCAGCTACATGTCTACGTAGATCACATGTGCATGACAAATACCACTGTCTATCCTTGCAGTTGAAAGTGCATGACTTGTACAAACGCAGTAACCAATGGCAAATAAAGACATTGAACAGTACCATTCAAAAGTATGTTGACAGTTTGTTGTAAGTCTCAATTCTTGACTCACTACTCACTCCATTCCTGCAAGAATTGAGTATCGAAAATTAGTTATCGAGAATCGAGACTAACACAACACTATTCCAATTCGCACAAGTCCAGAATCAAGTTAATCAGTCTGAGTTAATTATGTATAAAGCTGAAACGTTTTTGAAATGTGGGGAAAGATTTTGGGTTTGGTCTTGTTTTGTTTGTCTTGTTTGTTTTGTTGTTTTCTTGAGAAACAAGGCAAATACTTGCGACTAAACAAAGCCTGTTCCGGTTTGGTTATTTGTGCAGGAATCAAGTATTGTGAATCAAAAATCAATCATCGAGTCTTGATTCTTGATACTTGATTCATGTGAGGATCAAGTATTGAGTGTCAACTTACTTTTGAATGGTGCCGTATAATTTGTAGAAAAGTGACCAACATGTTGATGCCTTTGTATTTTATTACAAAAACATCAACATTACAAGCAATGTAAGTAGGGTAACACTGGAATTAAAATTCCAAACAAGCCTGATCAATAAAGGACTATTGGGGGATATATTAAAAGGGCAAGATAGCTAGATAATCCCGAAATTATCTCGACAATTTGTATTGGTTAATCCCAATCTTGAACATACAGTGGAATCCCGATTTTTTGAACCTCCTGGGGAAAAGGAAATTGGTTCGAATTATCTGGTGGTTTGAAAAATTGGGGGTAGCAATTACAGTCTTTGACTGGGGAAGGGAAGCCAGTTTTGGTTCGAATTATTGGGAGTTTTCAGAAACCGAGAGATTGAGAAATCAGGATTCTACTGTATGTTATTACACAACGCTGGTTTCTTCGTCTCACCTTCCCTCCCCCCCCCCCCTCCCGCTATACCTAGGAATCCCTCAATCAGATAAAAGCATCATTTATTATGCAGTTCTCTACATTCAAACTTGTTTTAAAACATCTAAACACAAAAATACATTCCCATAGAAAACCAAATTGTGTCTACCCATCATCGTAAAACGGAAACTTCGAAAACACAAGACTACTAACCTTGAGTCTGCTTGAGTACACAGATGTCTGCCACATCAGGAGTGCTTCTAAACATGTCCGCGGTTGGTTTCGATACTGCTTCCAGCACTTTTCAGCGAGTGTTAATTACCTTCCCAGTGTTAACACAACATACTGTGACTACCGACGTTTTCTTCATTGTGTTATACTCGGGATAGGCTATTGTAATTGACGATTCCTTTGAATCAAGGGTCACGAGAGGCAAAAGTTTGAGCCGCTTCGTTAGAGACGATATCAGGTATCATGTGCAGAGTAGTTTCGATAGAGTACGCGCAGCTGCCTGGAAAATGCCATCAAAACTGTATTTAACATTTCTGTTTTGCCAATATATCGGCTAAAATAGATGATCCAGTAACTTTGTAACATCTCTGGTATTCAAGATAAGCAATTGCGTGTCAGTGGTGGTCACAAGAAAGAAGAAACCATAAACACCCGAGCGTCCATCTTGCAACTCGCTGAGCAAGCTGCCGATTTTTCCAATCGGATGTGACGTCAATTTTCGGTGGATCATCAGGTCACGAAAATTGGCAAAGTTTGCTCCCCCCCGGCTCTGGCAAAAGTGAGGGCACTAGAAAAAATGGGGCCCACTTTGCTAAGAAAATGCTTCACAAAAAAAGGCGGAGAAAAGGAAGGAGTCAGGTCTGGAGACCAAGAAGACGACCACGAGATGATTGCTAATCTTTATACCTGCAATTTGGAATCGAGGATATGTGCTTTTCCAGATAACGCGTGATTATTCCACAATGTAATAGCAGAGCCCGCGCGCTAGCGCGTCAGCGGAGCACCATTGCTAAGGAAATTTGGTAACCTATCAAGCCAGATCTAGCCTCCCACGCAGTCGTGGGAGGCTAAGCCAGATCAAGCAAGCCAAGAAATTTTGGTAGTGACGTAGTAGTCACGTGACCGTCCGTACGTCCGTCCGTCCGCACCCAGTGGTGGTTGGACACGGTTTGCAACGCATGATGGGGCTATCGATCGATTCGAGCTCAGTTGCAATGAACCTTCGTACTGTGCGGATCTCGAAGAGGCAAAACAAATTCAACTACAAGAGCTGGAAATAACAAAGATGGAAGTTTCTCCGATTCTTGTGGTCTAATTATCCTTTGTTTACATCTGAATATCTGATGTAACATTTTAACGGCTGGTTTTATGCATTGATCGATTGAACGCGTACACGTGGAGACTTCAATTCCGGGTTTATCAGAAATATGCCTCTTTAGTAACTTATATGTGCAAACATCTTACCATGAATAGCCTCTTGGGCCATGAAGGACTTATTTCCAATCATCGAAAGTGAAAACACAGATGCGTGGCTTTCTGAGGTCTTGTAATTGCGTCAGTTGTGTGAAATCGTAAGTTTTGCCCGATGGATAAGCGTCGAGTACGTGCCATGGCCATGAAAAACCTTAAGAATGTTCATTTTATAGCATTAACAGTCCTTTAAATTCCAGGGTGTCCAAAAGCTTCTGTTTCTCAAGAATACTGTTGATGCGGGATGTAGTAATCCTGAAGGGCTTCTCTGAAATTATACTTTCACAGCTTAGCTAAACAAGGCTGTATTAAAATATTATTGTTCAAATTGCTAGCTGTTAATATGAATTAATTAATTAATTTGTTTTGCTTTTGAAAGTAACTGATGCTAACAAAGTAAGTCTGTGATTGAACGAGAATTCCACTTTCTTTTGCAGGGGACATGAAAATCTGTCTTAAGAAAATTTAACAAAGCTCTGTTCAGCCTGTAGAATGTGTGACAATATTACATACAGTGTACTCATATTTTTCTCTCAGCTACTTCAATGAAAGCATTGACTCATTTACCCACAAGGACCTCAAGCAGAAAACAGTTTTTAAGACAGGGTTGTTGGGGGCTTTGCACTGATTATCACGACAAAATTATCGAGGTCACAGAGAACCTGTTTTAGCTTGAATCCTTTTAAAACTAGTGAAGCACAAGGTCATTGCTACAAATCTGTCAATTCTTTTACTCTTTCACAATGAGTAATTTGATATTTTTATAATTATTAGAATGCTGTCCCAACTACAGAGCAAACTCTAACTAAACTGGACCTTTGAGCATTTACCCCTTCCAAACAATGGCCCAGTCCTTCATTTGTTTACTTCAGACCTCTACCTTGTTGAAAAGTCAATGGTGGATCCAGAGGAGGGGCCAAGGGTATCTCCCCTTTTTGTTGAAAAGAAAATAAGGCTGGACAAAACAGACTAACAGACAGCAATATACATGAACAAAACAATTATGGAGTTATACATTTACTCCAGACTACAACGAAGCGGAGCGCAGATTAGCTTGTGCACAACATCATACTCCACTCAGAAAGCATCTGATTTTTTTGGTCAATTTACTTATGGTCAGAATGTAGTACAGAATAACACCAAGATATAACTCCACAAAAGTTTTGTATTTTGTCGTCTCCCCTCACCCACCATTAAACTTGGACCCCACCCTCCATGAAAGTCTGGACTCACCACTGGGCACCAAGTCTGCCTGTTGAGTCGATTAACAGAAACTTAAGGGGTGTTTACATAATACAGGTTTGAGTTTCATTCCCTCTTATGGCTCTGTATAATGATACCAGCACAAGATTTCATACTATTACGAGTCATACCAGTGCGAGTTTATTCTGGTTGCTGTACCAGATCAAGATTTTCAATCCGGTGCAAAAACTTGTACCATAATCGTGTAAACACGGTAAGACCACTCATTTTGGTGTGAAATCTGTCTCCTGGGAGACAATTCAGTAGAAAACAAATAAGGATTGATATCAATGTAAAAAATTGACGAAGAAAGCGAAAGTTGCGAGTGCCATTAGAAAAGGGATATTTGATCAATTCACAGTTCTTTACCGTTTTATGGATCTCAATAGCACTAATTGTTATTAATAACAACTAAACTGACAAATTGAAAGGGATGTTCAATCAATAATTCACAGTTCTCCCTCAGTAGCTCTGGATTTTATTTCTTACAGCAGACCCCACTAACTTGAACCTAACCCCACACCACCCCCAACCTGCTCACAACTCTATTGAAGTGAAAATATTTTTATTGTTTTCCTCGGTTGATCTTGCTCACTTATTTACTATTGGCTATCTCAAATTTTTGATATCTCAAACCAGTTCCGGTTTCTCTTGCATGTCTAAGATAGCACCGTGAATTTCCAATCTGAGTTACTGATCAATACTGAATTTTTTTTAGCTTTCTCAATGGTTCACTGCACAGAGGTTGTAAGTTAAGAACCTTAAGGGGATCTTAGGAAACCAATCCACAACAAATGATGTGACTATATATTAAGAACCTAAAGCCCAAATAATTTTGGTCATTTCAGCAAACAAAATGTGATTCTTGAAAGTTTGTTGCATACATGGCAACAGAGTAGACCGAAGAAACCATTTTGCCTCTTAACCTAAAGACAACATTTTAACAAAGAAGGGAAAACACTCAATTGGGATGTCAAACCATACTGTTGATACTTGTCACAATTAAAATAAGAGGATCACTCGCGTTAATATTTCGCGGGTAATTTTCACATCTTGCAGCGTGAGAGTAATATTGGAGAGAAAATTCGACAACTTAAACAACGTATAATTCTCAAACTAGAGGGGCGCTATCGGGCGCTATATGATTTTATAAAAGCAAATTTATCCGTCTTGATCTTGGTGTAAAATAAACGGTTTTAGATTTTTGGGTTAGCCTACAAATTCTCAAAATGTAAGACCTACTCAAATATCATGAAAGCAGACGTTGCTCGATCCACCTACAACGAAATTGTGCTCAAACTTGACTTACAAAAGAAGACCAGATCCAAAAATTTCAAGACATCTAGATACACACCAATCCTAATTATTCTTGTTAAATGTAAGTTGCACTGGGGACAGATAGCACGTTAAAATGACAAGAAGTGAAGCTCACATTCCCGTCAAAGGCCGCATGTTGATTTCTCGTCCTGGTTGAGAGACTGCTCGTGATTGGCTAATATAATGATCCACCATGCCTTTCGGACCGTGTCCAACCACCACTGGTCCGCACCACAGGCTCACCAACGTGAAGTGGCATACACTGGATATAACCCCGTGCTGGATCCCGTGTTTTTGGCGCGAAAATCGCATGTTGACCCGCGTTGTAGCAAAACAAGCAAAGACAACAAAAGTCAAAAAGAAATTTGTTAATGCAAAAAATGTTCAAAAGAATACTCAGTTGTCTTTTTGATGGAAGGCGAAAAGTTCAATTTAGGCGAAAAAAATTAGGCGATAAAGTTCAGGCGAAAAGTTCAAACTTGCCTTGTCGGTTCTGTTGCGAACTCGGTCGGTACACCGCTTGAGTTCGCAGCTTTTCGCAGCGGTTTCGACACCAAATATAGCAGAGCTAGTGATTTTTGTTTTTTTCTGTCCACAACCATGGTTTTTACGGCGGTACGAACACATTTTGCTAGGAAAAACACCAACATTTTCATGTTGATAGGCAGCTTGTCACGAAGAAAGAGATAAGTAGTAAAATTAACACCTGAAGACGGCAATTAACGCTTATGGCCTAGTGGACTATTCGCCGGCTTATGACGCCCTCGAGCCGGGTTCGGCTCTCAGCGAGGATATGAATTTTTCCTATTTTTCCTTTTTTTTTTAATTTAACGACTTGAATGAGAGTATTTTCACAAATTAATAAGTGCCAGCCAGGGGGGGGAAAGCAAACTTTGCCAATTTTCGTGACCTGATGATCCACCGAAAATTGACGTCACATCCGCTTGGAAAAATCGGCGAGCAGCTCGCTCAGCGACTTGCAAGATGCTCGGTTTAGTGGGAGATAAATCTCCGTTTCACATTGTGAGCCATCACAACACATCAATGGGAAGCTAATTAGTTAAACCATTTTTGTGAAATGATCCTAACAGAAATTAATTTTAAATGTTTTCACAGATTTTGGGCTGGATGAAAAGGAAAGGACAAATGCTACCACTGGAGATGGTAGTAAAGCTGAAATTGCTCCAGCCACACCTACTGGCACAGCACATTCTCCAGCCACACCTACTGGCACAGTACATTCTCCAGCCACACCTGCATCAGCCACACCTACTGGCACAGCACATTCTCCAGCCACACCTGGATCAGCCACACCTACTGGCACAGCACATTCTCCAGGCACACCTGCATCAGCTACACCTACTGGCACAGCACATTCTCCAGCCACACCTGCATCAGCCACACCTACTGGCACAGCACATTCTCCAGGCACACCCGCATCAGCCACACCTACTGGCACAGCACATTCTTCAGCCACACCTGCATCAGCCACACCTACTGGCACAGCACATTCTCCAGCCACACCTGCATCAGCCACACCTACTGGCACAGCACATTCTCCAGGCACACCTGCATCAGCCACACCTACTGGCACAGCACATTCTCCAGCCATACCTGCATCAGCCACACCTACTGGCACAGCACATTCTCCAGGCACACCCGCATCAGCCACACCTACTGGCACAGCACATTCTCCAGCCACACCCGCATCAGCCACACCTACTGCACTAGACGATAGTGGCATCGAAATGTTAGATGGTAAGTCAAAGTAGTTTTGACATGAAATTTTCATTGCCTGCTAATTATATAAGGAATTAAGAAAGGAAAAAATGGTTCACAACTCAGATCTTTTATTTTATATTGTCTAGTCCTGTCTCAAGAATATAATTACTTATGGATTTTAAACTTTATTGTTGTCAGTATGGTTCCAAACTCTGCCTTGGTTACAGATTATCAGAAACAAAAAAGTATTGTGAGAACTGCTCTTTACATAGTATATATATGGCATTTAAAATAATTCCATTGCCTAAAATTTTCTAACATTTGATTTTCCAGCTAGCTTTGTTAGTATCATGTTGAGTATCACGCAAGAATTAGTTCAAGGGAAAGTGGCAATAGGTCCTTAGTATTATACATATAACTAATGCTTTTTAGCACAATTTCATGTATTAATACATTTAAAATCATTTTGATGTACATCAGTGCAATGTAACCCAATCAGTGAAGAAGACTTGACGATGACTGTGCAGTCCTGTTACAATGGCAGGAAAGACAAACAAACAGGTTTGAATACATTACTTTGTTTTGCAAAAAGGAAAGACCTACTGTCATGCAATGATATTTTATTTTGAAAGCTAAGGCAAATACTTACTGGAAATTCGTTGGAATAAATTTCATTCCCTAAAATTTAAAATCGCTTGAATCTTAAGCTAGCACATCCAAATAGATCAATTATTTTATGTAAGAATAACCCTTTAAATGAGCATTTAACTCCATAAAAATAAGGGGAAGTGAATTCTAAACCATGCACCCCTTTGGCACCCTGGAAGAATAAATAACTACTAAAACTTAAGTAAGTACTAAAACATTTAATATTTACTTCAGTTTTATCAGGCCTTATGTAATTGTATTAATTACATGTCATCTCATTTTGATGTCCTTCAGTGGAACGGAATCAAAGAATAAAAGAATTGGACAGGACTGTACAGACATCAAGAAAAGGCCCAAAAAGAAAACGACAAGAGGGTACGAAGAAAGTAATTCATTTTGATAAAAAAAAATGACATTTTGGGCTTGGCTTCATTGTAACAGTTTAAAGAAAAAAAACTATCTAACACACTGGTAGTATTAACTGACACTGATAAAGATGTGAAGGCGTATAATTTTATAACAAAGTCAGCCAAACACAAAAACTTAGGCATAATCTTGAAGCTCTAAAGTTTGTTTACTCACTCAATGTTGGAAGAATATTTTTCCATTTTGTCCACTGACCATGCACATTTTGCAGCTTTTATTTACCTACAGAGAATCTCAAAACCAAACTTTTTTGTCTTATAGAGTCACACAGCATGGAAAGTATCTGTTTACATTTCTCAGTGCACCCAAAAGCTATTGACTAACAAGGGCCCATTTCTCAAAAGTGCTGCCAACATCCCATCTACAAAGTTATCTTGATTATCTCCTGCATTTCTTTTGCATTTCTCTTCTATGCTGACACACAAAAATTGCATTGGTCAGACTATTGTAACAAGATTGCATACACCACTGATTTACCAGGCACTGGTAATTATGTATGTCAAGGTAATAAACACAACTTTAATCTTCAAATTCGTTTCTACTTTAGCGAAACTACAACAACATGAAACTCGAGCAACGGCACACACTAAAGCACGAGGTCCGTAAAACTACACACGCGCATGCGCATTGGCTATATGCTAATTTCTCGTGACATCTCCCTCTATGAGCTTTTTTTAGAAAAATAATGAAACTGATGTATTAACTTATAGAAATAAACTGAACAATTACAACACTTGTGTGAAACTGTCAATGTCTCTAATGAATCAAATGTTGATCAATAAATCAAATGTCAAATCAAGAGTCCTCTCGAAAGCGGATTGGTTTTCTCACAACTCGACCGCTCGAGGTTTTGACTTTTGCTCCAGACGACTTAGTAAGTGTTCCATGAGAACTCTTCAGATCAGGGTGTGGCTGTGTAACTAGTGGCGCTTTGCACTGAGTCACAGTTGGAGGTAACTCTTGCACATCAGCGGTTGCAGACTTAGGACTAGGATCCCGTTCCGGTTCTATATCTGGTTCAAGTTCGGCGAACTTCTCAATTTCAATAGGGCTTGTCGTCGGGCGCAGGTGCCTCCTGTTTCGACGCACAATACTTTGGGGTGTTTCGATAACATAGGATCTAGGCGTAGAACTTTTGGCGATGACTACACCTGGGGTTTTCCATCCCTTCTGCTGATCTAGTTTCATGTGGACAGCATCTCCAGGTTGCAGTTCTGGCAGCGTTCGCACACCATGTCGCTTGTCAAAGGACTGTCGGTAAGCTGTCTTGCTTTTCTCGTCTCTTTCAGCAACGGCTTCGTAACTTACTGAGATTGGCTTCAGGTTAGACTCCAATGTAGGAAGGAGAGTCCGGATTTCTCTTCCCATCATTAGCTGACTAGGGCTTACACCAGTGGCTGTGTGGGGTGTAGCTCTATAGCTCATCAAAGCAACAAATGGATCACTCTGCTTGAGGATCTTCTTGGCGATACGGACGCCACTTTCGGCTTCACCATTTGCTTGCGGGTGATGTGGGCTTGATGTGGTATGTTTGAAGTCATACTCTTGGCTGAATTTGTGGAACAGTTCAGAAGAAAATTGTGGCCCATTGTCACTCACAATTTCCTCAGGTATTCCCCATCGGGCAAAAAAGTCTTTCAGTTTGTTGATCACGTGATCACTTGTGGTACTGGACATATAGGCAATTTCGGGAAATCTTGAGTAATAGTCAATAACGACTAGAAACTGTTTTCCTTCATGTTCACAGAGATCTGCACAAATCTTCTTCCATGCTCTTTCAGGGAGAGGTGTAGTGACTAACGGCTCTTTCCTCTGGTTGGGTAGATTCTTTTGGCAGAATTCGCATGTGGACACTTTGTTTTGAATGTCACGGCTAATGCCTGGCCACCATACAGCCATGTTGGCTCTTTCACGGGACTTAGTCACACCCTGATGACCATCATGGATACGGTCTAAGACTTCTGATCGTAGAGCTGAAGGTACAACAATTCGGTTGCAATAGATGATTTTGCCATTTACTACAGACAAGTCACCACGAACTGTGTAGTACTGACGAATCTGTTCTGGGACATCCTTTGCATACTTTGGCCATCCATTAATTGTGTAATTCAGTACAAGACTGAGTTGTGGGTCAGACAGTGTAGCTTGCTTGATCTGCTCAAGTTTCTCAAGTGACGCTGGTTGTGACATCATGGCTGCATCGACATAAGCTTTGACATCCCCTTCCGAGTCTGATGCCTCTGTGACATTTACAAGCGGATTTCTGGACAGGGTATCAGCAACTACAAGTTCCTTTCCTGGCACATGTTCTGCTTTAGGTTTGAATCTCATCATTCGCATGAGAAGACGTTGGCATCGTAAAGGTACTTTATCCAGGTCTTGGCGGTTGAACAGGGGTACTAGTGGCTTGTGATCTGTCAACAGCCTGAACGACTCCAGACCACAAAGATAACGCGAGAACTTTTCACAGGCCCATACTGATGCCAAGCACTCCTTCTCAATCTGTGCATATCTCTTTTCTGCATCTGTCATGGTGCGTGAGGCAAATGCTACAGGGCGTAGTTGATCGCCATGTTTCTGAAGAAGGACACCACCCAGGCCATAGCTGCTGGCATCTGCACTGACTACAGTTGGTTTGTTGACATCATGGAAGGCTAATACTGGTGTAGTGGTCACCATGGCCTTTACTTTCTCAAAGGCTTGTTGCTGCCTATGGGACCAAGTCCATGCAGTATCTAATTTCAGTAACTCACTCATAGGACTTATCACTGTTGATAAGTTTGGAAGGAACCTGCCAAGGTAATTGATCATGCCCAGTACTTGTCGCAATTGGGATACGTTCTGTGATGGCGGAAGTTCCTGAATTGCTCGTACTTTCTCTGGATCTGGGCTGACTCCTTGCTCGCTGATAACACTTCCAAAGTAGCAGATTTTGGGCTTGCAGATTTCACATTTCTTTTCATTGAGCTTCAATCCCGACTTGGCAATGATCTCGAATACTTCCTGCAGTCTCTTGTCATGTTCTGCTACACTTCTCCCATAGACTATGATATCGTCTTGGATAGCTGCTGTGCCTTCTTGGTCTTTAAGTAGACTTGTCATTCTGTGCTGAAAAATTTCGGGTGCTGAGGTTATCCCGAATGGCAGGCGGCGGAAACAGAAGCGACCCATTGGAGTGATGAACGTTGTGAGCTTTGTGCTGTCAGGGTGCAAGGGTATCTGCCAATAACCACTTGATGCATCCAATTTAGAGAATACTTTTGCACCAGCTAGTTTTGGTGCTACATCTTCCAAGGTAGGGAGAATGTATCTCTCTCGCTTCACAGCTTCATTTAGTTTCCTCAGGTCAACACAGATTCTGATTTTTCCATTGGGTTTCACAACTGGAACCATAGGAGCACACCAATCGGTTGGTTCTGTGACTTCTTCAATAATTCCAGCTTCAAGCATACGTGTAAGTTCCTCTTTTACTTTGGGAAGAAGTGGAAAGGGAATTTTCCTTGCCGCATTAATACAATAGGGCTGTGCATCAACTGATAGTTCAATTTTTGCTACATCACAGTCCATGAGGCCAATGTCTCCGTAGACATCTGCGGTTGTTTCATTGACACGTTGGACTAAACCCATGCGACATGCTGCTTGTCGACTAAGAAGGTTGTTCACACATGGACCTTCAATTATGCACATATCTTCACTGTAGGTGTTTTCTTTTAAAGTGATGTTGGCAGTGAACAGGCCTTTACAGTTAAGCTTTCCTCCTGGGCTAGATAAGACCGCATTCGAAGTTTGAAGCTGAGGGCGCTGTGGAAGAGCTTGATATGTTGATTCTGACATCACGGAGATATCAGCTCCAGTGTCAATTTTGAACTGCACAGGCTTCTTGTTGATGTGTAACATGACACTCCACGGTTCTTCGGCATTGTCACCCGATTGAATAGCTCCAAGAAAGAAATGTTGGCTGGTTTGGTCGGGAGCACGTGTTACTTCTCCCACCACCGTACGGCAAACTACAGCGAAGTGTCCCTTTTTCTTGCATTTAGAACATTTGGCTCCCATCGCCGGGCATGTCTCGTCAGGCCTATGAGCACGGTTGCATCTAGAACATGGCTGAAGCGAAGGAACGCCAGGTCGTCGGAAATTCTTGCCACGCTGAGTAGGACCTTGTCTTCTATTTGCATTCGGCCTCCGATTCTTTCGATTTACTTCTCCAAGGTGTTTGTCGTCTACTTGGCCTGCGACTTGAACTTTCACCTGCTCTGTTTGACGCGCCATTTGTATAGCCGTCTCAAGGTTCAAATCGGATTTCATCTGCAGCTTTTGCGAGAGTGATTTGTCCAAAATTCCAATCACTATCCTGTCTCGAATTTGTTCGTCCCTCTGTAGACCAAATTCGCAATGTTCTGCTAATTCGTAGAGGTTTCGAATAAAGGCTTCGACAGTTTCTCCATCCTTCTGTACTCGCCGATGAAAACATGCTCGCTCATGAATAGTATTTCGCTTCGGCACGAAATGTTCCTCGAATTTGTTTAACACCACGCCGTACTTCTTCTCATCGCCTTCTTCGAACGTAAATGCATTAAATATATGTTCAGCCTCCTTGCCCATTGTGTAGATCAGAGCATTGATTTGAAGCTCCTCGGTTTCTTTGTTCAGCTTCGTCGCACATCTGAAGCGATCGAAACGCTGCTTCCAGTTTGGCCACTCTTGCGGCTTTGAAACGTCGAGCTTTTCCGGTGGATCAAGCTTCAACATCGTTTAGCTGTCGTTTTTACCGCTGCCACCATGTCAAGGTAATAAACACAACTTTAATCTTCAAATTCGTTTCTACTTTAGCGAAACTACAACAACATGAAACTCGAGCAACGGCACACACTAAAGCACGAGGTCCGTAAAACTACACACGCGCCTGCGCATTGGCTATATGCTAATTTCTCGTGACAATGTACAGTCTTTTTTTCACTGCCGACGTCATTAACAGCTCTTTAAACACCTTTTTGGGGTTTTCATTTATAGAACACGAAACAGATTACAAGTTCTGCTCTTGCAAAGTGGTATGTTCTACCTTAAATGTAGACATTATTCATAATTAAGAAATATCCGAATGAAAGTTCAAGCAGATATTTCCCAATTATCATTAGTCTTAAATCAAGCCACAGTTATCACAATTGAGCACTCCAGTCATGACCCAACTGCGTAATACATTCAAAGCGAAGTGTTAATGTTTTTGATATCTTTTAACATCAAAATAACACTTACAAATCATGTTTACAATGTCTTCAAGTGGAAGTATGAATATTTTTTGGAAATAACAAAGTTAGTGTGTCCTTGAAAAGCCAAGAAATAGCTAATTTCAATTTGTCTACATTCTAACAGAAAAAATCAAAACACGAAGAGGACAACATGGTTGTGTGCAAAAATAAAAAAAGAAGAAAAGAGGAAAAGGTAATCAACATTAACTCTTTTCCGTCAAGAGTTGTATTTTCCCGACGTCGAAGTCGGGAACCATTCAGCCACTTGTGACGTCATCATTTTTGACGTCACCAGATTGTTTTGATAAGCAGCTAGCACAGCAAGGACAGATCCATCTATACGTGTGTCCATTTTGAATATCGACCAAATCCTGGCAGAGCTATACCAGAAAAACGTGTCCAATTTTGGCTGCAAAGTTGGTGGTAAAATAGGCCAAGTCACCTAGTTGATCAATGTTCCATTTCCAGGTTTTTAGAAGGACTGAGGCCAAAACTTTTCCAGTGGATAGAAAGGTGATAAAGGGTAGAAGATAAAGAGAAAAGAAAGGGAGAGAAAAAGGAAAGCAAAAGAAGCGAGAAAAAATTAGAAATGAATCAGCAAAAAAAACAAAAAAAACAAAAAAAAAAACAAGTCCAAATTTTGGCTTATGCGCATGCCTGAAACCAAAATAATGTACAATTTTCAACAGAAGCTGGCTCAAAATTGAGCTAAAATGTAAGAAAACGCTTTTGTAGCAAAGTTTAGTGGCATTTGGCACCATAGCACTTCAAAAACCGCTTTAGCGGTAAAAAATGCGTTTTTCTAAGGGAAAAACGCTGACGGTAAAGGGTTAAAGAAAAGGACATTTTGTTTCAAATGTGTTCTTTTTTTGCATTAAACCTGATAAATCAACCAAAATCAGTCTCAAACGAGTAAGATTTGTCATGATTAACGATTTTCGATTGTTTAGTTAAAAACTCTTTTCCGTCAAGAGTTGTATTTTCCCGACGTCGAAGTCGGGAACCATTCAGCCACTTGTGACGTCATCATTTTTGACGTCACCAGATTGTTTTGATAAGCAGCTAGCACAGCAAGGACAGATCCATCCATACGTGTGTCCATTTTGAATATCGACCAAATCCTGGCAGAGCTATACCAGAAAAACGTGTCCAATTTTGGCTGCAAAGTTGGTGGTAAAATAGGCCAAGTCACCTAGTTGATCAATGTTCCATTTCCAGGTTTTTAGAAGGACTGAGGCCAAAACTTTTCCAGTGGATAGAAAGGTGATAAAGGGTAGAAGATAAAGAGAAAAGAAAGGGAGAGAAAAAGGAAAGCAAAAGAAGCGAGAAAAAATTAGAAATGAATCAGCAAAAAAAACAAAAAAAACAAAAAAAAAAACAAGTCCAAATTTTGGCTTATGCGCATGCCTGAAACCAAAATAATGTACAATTTTCAACAGAAGCTGGCTCAAAATTGAGCTAAAATGTAAGAAAACGCTTTTGTAGCAAAGTTTAGTGGCATTTGGCACCATAGCACTTCAAAAACCGCTTTAGCGGTAAAAAATGCGTTTTTCTAAGGGAAAAACGCTGACGGTAAAGGGTTAAAGAAAAGGACATTTTGTTTCAAATGTGTTCTTTTTTTGCATTAAACCTGATAAATCAACCAAAATCAGTCTCAAACGAGTAAGATTTGTCATGATTAACGATTTTCGATTGTTTAGTTAAAAACTCTTTTCCGTCAAGAGTTGTATTTTCCCGACGTCGAAGTCGGGAACCATTCAGCCACTTGTGACGTCATCATTTTTGACGTCACCAGATTGTTTTGATAAGCAGCTAGCACAGCAAGGACAGATCCATCCATACGTGTGTCCATTTGAATATCGACCAAATCCTGGCAGAGCTATACCAGAAAAACGTGTCCAATTTTGGCTGCAAAGTTGGTGGTAAAATAGGCCAAGTCACCTAGTTGATCAATGTTCCATTTCCAGGTTTTTAGAAGGACTGAGGCCAAAACTTTTCCAGTGGATAGAAAGGTGATAAAGGGTAGAAGATAAAGAGATGCGTTTTTCTAATGGAAATGCGTTTTTCTAAGGGAAAAACGCTGACGGTAAAGGGTTAATAACTTCAGGGTTATCAATTGACGCATTTAATTAAATTAGTGCTTGAAATTTAAGGTGATCACAGTAGTTATTAACAAGAGGAATAACACCTGGAGCAAGAGACGAGACATGTTACAATTATATTATTTGTAAAGATTAAGTTATTGATATATTATATTTCAGTGTCCCGGGAACAGATTTTACCATTGAGAATGTTTGCGAAGTGCCAGAGGAAGATCCATGGTAAGTGTGAAATATATAGTGTGACGATAGCTGACCTAATGTAGTTACAGTATCGCAAGTCACATTTTTAATGTTCTATTCAATAGCAAACAAGTTCTAACGTAGTACTTTGGAATACAGAAAATTAATAATAATAATAATAATAATAGAAGCATCACGTTATGCACAGCCCCATACCACTTAGGAATGAGGTCATGGAAAGAAAAGTCATTGATCTCAAACAACTTTTTAATTAGCTGTTGGCATCATTGGTGAAAAATTATGCTTTAAATCAATGGAGGGGATTTGAGTTGAAAAGTGAAGCTTACAATTTTCCATCTTTTTCAGAGAATTGTATTGTCGAATTCTTTGCAACGTTTGTAATGAGTTTGACTTCAGAAGAACAATTTCACATATGATCTGTCACCAATTATGTAATGAAGTAATTCTAAAATCTAAATGTCTCTTATACATTGCAGGTTCTGCCCTCCCTGTATGGCAAGACTGGGAAGCAGTGACTAGCCCACCAAAAAAGAAATAATGTTATTTCTCAATCAAGCAATATTTGACATTTGGCTATATCACTTACATGTAAAAGTGTAAAGAAAAACTATCATCAATTGTCCTCAGGTTATTAATCATGATCAATTTAACAAATCATCAGTTCTTTTTTATGATAAGCTTTGTTTACCAATCAACAAGCCTTGGGTAGCAATTATTTCTTTATATTATTTTAACAAAGAACTTGGTATGTCTTGTGACAAGGCAAGACTGAGGAGGTGACTGCATGAGTCAATACAGTGTGGTAATACCAACGACTGCAGATGAAAAAAAATATATAAATGAAACAAACAGATCAGCAAAATGATTCATATTTATTTAAAAATTGGGTTTGTTAGAAACACAGATATTTTTTACTGAGATACTATCAATAAAATATGCACATATAGAAATAACAACTTGTAGTTCATCAAATAAAAATGTTGGAACAGAAACTGACTTGTGTTGTTTCCAATCTGCATGAAAAGTATTTAATTACTTAACAAAACTCGAGTGCGGCCTTTATTAGAGGGAGGTATAAATATATATAGCATCTGCGATATTGTGGCAACTTTTCAATTAGCAATGCTTTTCGATTAGCAACTCATTAACATATATGATCTTGGAAGCCCTGTGCACAAAGTTGGAAATAAAACAGATTGATAGGTGATTTTCTGTGAAGGTGCAAATGATAAAGATTTGACCACAATTTATTAAACTGTATTCAAGTTTTGGCTGGTAAATTTGATCGGTAATTACCTATCACCCGCCGTTATTTCCAACCCTGTGTGCACCTTTATCAGTACACAGGCAACAAAGAATCCAGATGTACAACAGGCACACAAATGTATTTTACCATAAATACTTTTATGTTCAAATGTAATGCAAACAATAATGGACATAAATTATCAAAAAGAATTCATATTTTTATACTTGAAAGAAAAAAAAACTTGCACATCAAAAGCAACACTATGCTTAGCATAGAACAATATTTTTAATGCTGGTTATATGCTTAATTATAGACACTAAGGAAAGTCAAAGTCTGATCCTAAATTTTTCCAGTGTTTCCTAAACTTTGACACATTCCATGTAGCATAAATTCGGCCTCACAAGACCCCCGGGGCAGGGAGAGAGAGAACCTGGGAATGAGGTTGGCTCAAATTGTGTATTTTAGCCAATCAATGATCAAAAGTGAAGTTGTGTTGCATAATTCAGGCATGGCATTTAATGCCAATTTAAGAGTCCTTCCTTACCCAGATCACAGGGGACCCAAATGCTGTATTAGTTATACATAATCTTAAAATAAAAATGTTCTTACTTACCTATGTTCCGCTCCCTTTTTGTTGGCCGGTTTGGGGGCGATTTGAATAAGAGCTAAGGCGGTTTACGCTGCGAGTTTCAAATGTTACTTGGTCTGTCGCAATATCAACACCACACACCTCAAGTTTCAGTTTATACTAACACCATTAACTATTAACTCTCCCCACGCGGAGTATCCTGTTTCAATGTAACGGTCACGAGAAGAGAGAGAGGAGTAAATAGTTAATAATAACAATAAATGAAAACATAAGACGTGATTGAGGCGCGTCGTATTGACATTGCGACAGCCTGATTATAATATTAACGTTTGAAACTAGCAACGTAAACCGCCTTCACTCTGATTCAAAAGCCCCCAAACAAAAAGAAACCGGAACGCAGGTAAATAAGAAAATTTTTATTTTAAGATTATGTATAACTATTACAGCGTTTTGGTTCCCTGTGACCGGATCTATTCTTAAGATTCTGAAATAGCAACTTATTTCTAACATTGTAGAATACAGCAGGAAACAGGAAGCAAAAAACTAAAAGGATACGCTCTAATGCATAGTACATGTAGCTTACGGAACTTATCCCTTATCCCTAGTACTCTGCGAATTTAGGTTTAAAAACCCTATAACTAATGTAGCATGTAATTCTCATTTCAGGGTAAATACACTTGCATATTTTGCGATTTTTTTTTAGCTTGAATATCTCCGGGTCTAAAATATATATTTGAAAACGGGAATCGCCAATTTGAATCTTACGCATAAAAAAACCATTAAACGACTAAAATGTACAGAGGAGAAAATTTGATCACCAAAAACCATTTATACACTTGTAAGTAGTTTCAAGACCTTAAAATTGAACTCCTGAAATTAATAATAAAAGGGTTTTCTAGGGTTCTGAAGGTGTATACAAACCCTTTCTTTTGCTCCATAAAGAAGTCAGCGTCATAATAAATAAGTTCTACAAATCAAATTATATTGATCACAGAGTGCTGCTCAATAGTTTATTTTTTATACAAATTTGCAAGTTGCCAATGACAAAAAATCTTGAGTAATACTGCTTTCTCTTACATCGATTATTTGACTACATTTAAGGAGAGGGTGGGTTGGTATTTTAAATTTCATGATTCCACAGGAAATAAAAATTATGATAATACTAGTAAATATATCATTGTAACCAGTGACTTGCAAAATACATTGTGTGGTTCCAGAAAATATCCACACCCCCACCACGGAGCAAATTTCACGTAAGACCCCCACCTCTCTGGAATTTCCGTTTTTGTTAAGAAAAATACCCCCCCCCCCACCCCGCCGGAATTTCCAAAAGTATATTGTGTACCCCCCAGCCCCTCTGGAAAAAAAGAGAAATTGTACAATGCTCTAAATTTTAGGTTCTTAGGTTTTTAGGTTCTCTCTTGTAAACAGTTATAGTATATAACTTGACTCCCCCACCCCTCAAGAATTTCCAATTTCATCCGTGGTTGGGGTGTGGATATTTTCTGGAATCACACATACTCAATCAAAATTCTGAGTCCTAGAGCTTTACAATCAAAGCATGATAAGAAAAATGCTTCCAATAAGTATCAGGAGTTGTCCTTCTCAAAAGGTGGATCATTAATATTACATATTTTAGTATGACTCAAAAAAGTAATGACCAAATCAACAAAATAATAAACAGTCAGTTTTGCCCATTTTTGCTCACAGTACGAGCCTTTGGCAGCAATGGTTTCTTCCCATTCTTGTAACAAATAACTGAGTACTTGTTGCGCCGTTTAACTAACCGATGCAAGTAAAATAGATGATGTACCTTGGCATGGCACACAAATTTTTTTTAAATCTTGAAAGCCACACAAATGTCTGCTCAGCTGCCATCGTATTGCCTTCGGGTAGTTCCTCCTTCAGAGTAACTGGGTTGTACTTCTCCTGGCATGACTTGTCTTTATGGTTGCGGATATGCAGACTATCAATAATTTTTTTTATTGACATCCATGCTTTATCCCAAGGAGAAGGCCATGGTAGAAGATTCCTAGCTGCTTTGAGGCAGTCCAGGTGACACATGTTGTCATATGCCAAAAACACTTTTCCCCAGTTCAGTGGATTTATCCCCTTCAAAATGGTGAAAAGCCACGACAGCACGATAATAAATACCTGAGATGGGCTTTCCGATCTATGGTATCATAAAATAATTCATGGTTTATTACAAGATGAATTTCATATAATATACATTAAAAAAAGTTAATATTTTGGACAAGACACGATTATAGCAAACCACTATCATAATTTTATCCGGTTTGACAAATTTAGACGAGGCTCACATCATTTAAAAATTTCACACTTTATTTACAATAAGAAACGGGTGCACTATGTTGTCATTAAAGCTGAGTTCCCACTAATACATTTATTTATTTTTTTCTGCATAGATGACACACAAAAATGAAAAGGACGCACAGTTTTGAGCCACTGAGAGTAACAGGCAAGCATGACAATAAAAATGGTATTTCAATGATTAGATGGGAAATGTAACATGTTTATGTCTATCACATTTTAAATAACTTTTTTAAATAAGATGACAGAAAAAGTGAATTTAACATTTTTCCAACTCACTTAAAAAGAGGACTCCACTTGTCAATTATCCCACCACCTCTAACAATGAAAAGATGGCCTCGTGACCACTTTTGGAGCCTCTGCTTCCCACCTGTCTCTTTGTTGCAGGTGGTTGGCTGAGGCTCAAGACAGTCCTGGAGAACAGTTGTGACTGGACCATGCTCTTTTTCTATAAAACCTGTGTTACCTGTAAAAAAAACATAATGAATGACACAGAAACCATTAACCAATGAATTGCGGTTACATTGTTCCATTGTTAGATGGCTCTGTTTCATAAACATTAGATAAACGTTAGATACAAATAAACAATGAGTTTACATGGCCAAGTTTTCAAGAAGCGCCTCCAGGTTTCATCGACAAGATATGGTACTTCACCTTGAGCCTCGAGTGCACTACTTCCAATATGCAAATCTGCTTCACTTCCCAGCAGAGATACCACATCGTCAACTTTGGCGACATCCTTGTCCAGGTATTCTACAGTGGTCTCGTCGCCTATTAAAATGATAGGAAATAATTAAGAAACAATTGGCACTTTTTACCAGTTAGGATGTTTGCTCAACATCAATCAATTTTTGGACAATGGACTCATTTTTAGATTATTCATGCAGCGAAGCTTGTTAAAATAATGAATGAAATGTTATATGACTAATGTGTAGATGGAAGTTGTAAAGTTAGCTCTATGTGGTACCCCTCCCCCTAAGTAAAATTCAAAAATAAATTCTATGAAACTCAGATAAACATGTGGAAAGAAATGAAAACTTTTTATCATGTAATAACTAAATTGACATCAAATCACATTTTTAGGAACTTATAGACATTATAATGTGGATCAAGAAATCGAAAATGAACGTGTTCATGTTAAACACGCTCAGTTGGAACTAAGCTTCCAAATAAATGGCTGTCCAAGAAAAATTCCCCTTTAAAAAATTAAAGTAAAAAGGCTAAAATATTGACCTGTCAAATTTATGGTAGGTATAACGTGCCCGTTGCAACTCTTAAGGGTTATTAACGTGCCTAATGAGCTCAAGAGCTCAATGAGCAAAGCTGGTTGACTTCATGTACTAAGTGAATTTATTTATAAACCAAAATGTCAGCAAGTACCTGTATTGTCATGTTTGATACCACAATGTTTTAAGAAGCCGCGAATGTCAGTGGGAACTTCAGGGTGCTTCTCATTCAGGTACATCACATGTTCAGTACAAAACGCCTTACCAAATTGTGGCGAATTTGTGCATACGTTGGGGTAATTCAAGAGAGGAAGATCACGGATAAAGTTCTGTTTGCAAACCAAAAAAAAAAATGTTATACATTTCAAAAATACAAATTACATAAGGCATTAACCTCCACATCTAAGAAAATTTGATTTTGTTATCATACAAGATAGTATTTGGATAAAAAGTAATATTTGCACCAATTATTTTAATCAAAGCAAGCTAATAACAAAAGGTAAAACAGCCTCTTTAAAAAAAGGCCCCTGAGGGGTGATGGCGGGGCAAGTGCAAATGTAAATGAAAGTTTTGCAATCATAAAATTGCGGGAATGGTTGCAAACCAACAAAAAAAATGAATGTGTTAAAATACAAAAACTATATAATATTTTACTGACTATTATTATAATTAAGCACTTACCTTTCTTTGCATCATGCAATGAGCAAACATCAGTTTCCACTGGCCATCAACAACCCACAGTCTCCCACAACCTATAAAATTAATTAAAATGCAATTGAAGAGACATCAAAGACATATTATACAGTGAATACCCTTAACATGTAAGATGTTATGAAATTATATGCAGTCCAACAAGAATTGGGATTTGAATGATAATATTATTATAAAAACTAATTTAGGATTATTTGAAAGTCGTGCAAAAGAAGCCATGAACATAGCATAAACATTCTTCTATCACAAGGGCTGTCTAATTTACTTATAGTTTGACTACAGATCCCTGTTTAAAATACAAGCCAGTTTACATGTACCGTATTTATTCGATTAAGCGCCCAACCCCAAATAAGCGCCCACCTCGAATAAGCACCCACCCTATAGTTAGGAAAAGTTAATAAGCACACAACACGAGTAAAAATGAGGTGTGAAATATTGAAGTACTACCAAGATACTACCCCAAAGACCAAGCTTTCTCAATAATTTACAGTTACTTTCAAGGATCAGTAAAAATTTGGCTTTTGGACATCTTCACGTGCTGCTATTATTTACTTTTTTCTTGCAAATTAAGTGTGCTACTTGCTAAAAATGGTGAAACTTAAATAAGCGCCCAGCCTAGAATAAGCGCCCACCTTGAATAAGCGCCCACTCGCAAGGTCCAAAAATTTAATAAGTGCCTAGGGTGCTTAAACGAATAAATATGGTATATTAACCTTAAAGGGACAATGTCACAAGGGTTTCACAGCTTTTTGGTCAAAACTGCTCTGAAATAAGTGGTAGCCAACTTACCCATAAAAAACATAAACTTTGAATATCTAAATGAAGATATAACGTTTATTTGCGGATAGAAATCAAGCTACGGCTACAAATATCGATTTTTTTGAAGACGCGCAGAAACAATTTGAAAACGTTTACCTAACGTTTTCAAATTGCAATCCGTTTCATCCGAGGCATCCGCAGCCAAAGATGCAAGTTACAGATTTAGTGCTCTTATATAGCAATTTTTAATAAAAATGGACCATTATTTTTAGGTTTCCTGCTACACAAATACAAATTTTGACTGTTCAAAAATCTGGTAAAATCTGTGACATAGTCCCTTTAAACTGTAATTAATTGAGAGGTCAGGGATGTAGGGCTTTCAAAAGCTTTGAAGCTGCTAGCTACACATGCAAAGCAACAACTCAAATACTCCAGTAATAGACTGCAATAAATGCACATAAATGTCGACTTTTATTCATCTTCAAATTTAGAGTAGCCGAAGTTTGACTGTTACTAGTGGGGACAGACCTTTAAATTTATCTTGATGACAAACTGGCTGTATGTGCATATATCAATGAAACTTCTCACCTCTTGCAATGCAAGCATCAGAACAGTCCTCAGATGAATGAGGGTAAACACCCTTGGCACGTATCTTTTCCACTTCTTCCATAACTTTCTCTCGATCCTCATTCTTTTTCATAAGCCCAAAGAAGTCAAGCCTTTCAAGTTCTCTTAATTCAGATTCCAGCTCCCCATTCCAAAATGCTGACGCACACTGTTTTTCACCATATTCTAAATAAAAGGGGGAAAAATTGAATCATTTAAAACCTTGTCTGGGTAATTTTAGTATAAGAAAAATTGTGATTACCGGTTAATCCTTCATAAACAATCACAAGTCCTTTTGCAATTAAAGTACACCTTAAAGGCAAATTGTATGGTTTTCTCACCCACTAAATAAATCAAGCGAACATCAACAATGATCAACCAGTTGTTTATCTGTCTTACACTTCAATTGAATAACATGTTATGAATAAACACAAAAGAACACAAAAGAACTAAGACAAAAAAAATGACACGCACTGAGCTCGTTTACGAGAAAACAATGATTTCCTCTTTCACAAGCCAAGTAGCAAAGAAAAAATCCACCATTTTGTTTCTGCGCGCGTGCTCATTACGGGTAAAATCCTACGCAGTAAGGATGCACAATGCGATACTAGGGAATCGCCTTAAGCTTCATAATTTACTTTAAAATTTTTGGTTGGTGTGGATATTTTCTGGAACCTCACATTATAGTTTAGGAATATCTGGAATAATGAATATCTAAACTTTTATTGACATATATGTATTACCTCCCACACCAGATAGCAGCTGAAACACTTCATTGTATGCCGTGGAAAATCCTGAAAAACTCACCCAGCTGTGGTTTCTAGAATACAAAATGTAAATACAAAGATATCACTATCAACACAAGTTACTGAGGCCCTGATCAGACAGTACACAACAATTTTTTGGGCGAAAGTTCATGATGATATAATTTAACCTTGCACTTTCATTTGACCACCGTCAGATTGTTCAATCTTTTTACCACACAAGGCTAAAGGGATTCAACTGTAAAAATGATGATTGGCAAAAACAACAAAACTGGTGACAGCTAACTGAGAAGTGCACTTGACCGTGATGCTTCAAAAAATATAGTCAAAATGGTTAATCATGAAACGGCCAAGAATCTAAAGTAAAGTGGTATGGACCGAAAATAATTACCATGACTGATTTCGATACCGATTTCGAAATAACAACAGATCGAATGAACAGCAACACCACACATTACTGGCAACAACAAGCTTATTGTAAAACATTTAAAACTCACGTAAAAAATATCAACAAAAATAGAAAAAACTGATATAAGTTTAACAAAGAAAATAAACTCACGCGAAAGAGACTTGAAGAGAAAGAAGATCCCGCTCTACGAAGCACACATCACTGGCTTCAACCAACGGTCTTATCTCTTCGTAGAGGGACCATCCATTACCCTTGTTGCCATAACGGTCATAATTATAATTTATCTTGCACCTTTCACATCGCAAGCAAAACTTAAGGCCAGGTACCTTTCCCCGAAGACCATAAACTGACACATCACATGCCTTGTTGTTTGATGTCAATCCTGATCCGCACTTCAAACAATGGCCGGTCGGTGGGGTCAACAATACCGGAAAATTCAAAGATGCAAAAACATCGATACTACTGAGAGGCTTCACCAACTCAACAGCAGAGCAAGCGTCGTAAATGAAAGAGGCCTGAAACACAAATAGCATGGAAAAAACAAATTTAGTATTGTAAATAGCTGAATAAGGCATTATGGTTTCTATGTGTGCAGTCTTATGTTGCGTTTTGATATTCTGAGTTACCATTGTCGGCTTTCGATTTTTTGAGTCCGAATATACTGTTACGCCTTCTTTCTTCCTATTTTAAAAAAGACGATATCATATACAGGCGGAAGGAATGTGATGTGTGATGAGATCACAAAATTTAAGCGGGATTCCCATTTTTATAAATCGTGCATGGTATACGCGTACTCTATCGAAACTACTCTGCACATGATACCTGATATCGTCTCTAACGAAGCGGCTCAAACTTTTGCCTCTCGTGACCCTTGATTCAAAGGAATCGTCAATTACAATAGCCTATCCCGAGTATAACACAATGAAGAAAACGTCGGTAGTCACAGTATGTTGTGTTAACACTGGGAAGGTAATTAACACTCGCTGAAAAGTGCTGGAAGCAGTATCGAAACCAACCGCGGACATGTTTACTGATGTTTAGAAGCACTCCTGATGTGGCAGACATCTGTGTACTCAAGCAGACTCAAGGTTAGTAGTCTTGTGTTTTCGAAGTTTCCGTTTTACGATGATGGGTAGACACAATTTGTTTTTCTATGGGAATGTATTTTTGTGTTTAGATGTTTTAAAAAAAGTCTGAATGTAGAGAACTGCATAGTAAATGATGCTTTTATCTGATTGAGGGATTCCTAGGTATGGGGAGGGGGGGGGGGGATGAGGGAAGGTGAGACGAAGAAACCAGCGTTGTGTAATAACATACAGTAGAATCCTGATTTCTCAATCTCTCGGTTTCTGAAAACTCCCAATAATTCGAACCAAAACTGGCTTCCCTTCCCCAGTCAAAGACTGTAATTCTACCCACAATTTGTCAAACCACCAGATAATTCGAACCAATTTCCTTTTCCCCAGGAGGTTCAAAAAATCGGGATTCCACTGTATGTTCAAGATTGGGATTAACCAATACAAATTGTCGAGATAATTGCGGGATTATCTAGCTATCTTGCCCTTTTAATATATCCCCCAATAGTCCTTTATTGATCAGGCTTGTTTGGAATTTTAATTCCAGTGTTACCCTACTTACATTGCTTGTAATGTTGATGTTTTTGTAATAAAATACAAAGGCATCAACATGTTGGTCACTTTTCTACAAATTATACAGCACCATTCAAAAGTAAGTTGACACTCAATACTTGATCCTCACATGAATCAAGTATCACGAATCAAGACTCGATGATTGATTTTTGATTCACAATACTTGATTCCTGCACAAATAACCAAACCGGAACAGGCTGTCTTTAGTTGCAAGTATTTGCCTCGTTTCTCAAGAAAACAACAAAACAAACAAGACAAACAAAACAAGACCAAACCCAAAATCTTTCCCCACATTTCAAAACATTTCAGCTTTATACATAATTAACTCAGACTGATTAACTTGATTCTGGATTTGTGCGAATTGGAATAGTGTTGTGTTAGTCTCGATTCTCGATAACTAATTTTCGATACTCAATTCTTGCAGGAATGGAGTGAGTAGCGAGTCAAGAATTGAGACTTACAACAAACTGTCAACATACTTTTGAATGGTACTGTTCAATGTCGTTATTTGCCATTGGTTACTGCATTTGTACAAGTCATGCACTTTCAACTGCAAGGATAGACAGTGGTATTTGTCATGCACATGTGATCTACGTAGACATGTAGCTGGACACTCAAGTGTTATGCAGTATATGTGCACAGTAGCTGTTATGAATTTCATATTCTAAATGGTGTCAACTTTGTCATGTGACATTCTGTCCTAAAGGTCTTGATACAATAGGACATTAATTTTGTCTTTCAACTATCAGTGGTCCAAATTTGTTGCAACTCAAGTTGGAAGAAAAATTGCTCGGTGTTATATTTCTTTTAATGTGTAAAATCCAGAGTGATGTACATGTAAGTGATGAATACTTTAGAATTATTCATTTATTAAAATAAGTTTAATTATTTTTTACAGATAACAACTTGTGCGATATCTGCCTTTAAGACCTTCTATCCATTTTTGTTTTAAAAAAATGATTATTTTGATTGACTTTTGCACCTGAGGCTACATACTGTCTACACTTTGCCTGCTGTAGTTATTTGATTTTGTTACATCTACCAAGTCTCTTCAAGTAGAAAACACACCAACCTTAGTTAAATCTATTTCATTCATGTAATTAGTATCAAATCTTTAGCTTATTTACAAATAGGTACGTTCAGATTTGTGAATAAAAATGTATAACAAAAACAAAATTGAGCCAAAACTAAGCCCAAGTATGTATCTATTTTATTGTCAGGTAGATATTTGTCATGTACTATCACATACATTAACTTAACGCTTCCACACCTAGTGGTCGCCAAAATAAAAATTCAAGAAAATGCTAAATTTCAGTTTTTTTTAATCCCCCAAACAAACAGTACCCTGCAAAAGTACTGGTCACACCATAGGATTCCGTCCACAGACTCAAAAGTTAGCACTACATCACATGTCTCCATAAATGACCCCGGGAGTAAAAGGGTTAATAGAATCTATTGCATTCATGGAATTTGTATCAAATCTTTAGCTTATTTGCATACAGTTACATAGTTGCATGTTCAGATTCATAAATAAAAATACATTTAAACAAAAATAAAATTGAGTGAGCCCAAGTATGTAACTAAGTTAATGTCATGTACTATCACATACATTTACATGTATTTGCTTAATAATTAATAATAATGTAGATATAATATAATATCTATTATACAATAACTGAAGAAAATGTGCGCACTGTGATTGGTCAATACCTATTGATTATTATACCAGTAAACCACATGGAAAATGTAGTGCAGTGTTATGTAAAAGCAATATTCCACACATTTTTATGGTTTATTGGCTCAATAAACCACTTGGAATGTTGGAATAACACTCAAAAAGCTTTTAAATCACTCGCCTTCGGCTCGTGACTTACAATCTCTTCTCGTGTTCTTCTAACATCCCGCGTGGTTTATTGAGCCAATAAACCATAGAAATGTGTGGTATATTACTTAAGTGGTTCTTGTAATAAATAGAAAATGAGCAATATTTGTTTTTTAACTGTTTCATTTTTTTGATCTAGATAGCTGTGAAGACTCCTAAAGTTGTTTTCAACACATGGTTTGGGACTATTCTTGTGAGATTCCTGAGCCTCCAAAGGTTTGTTGCTGAGATGAGTACTTTGGTTGCAGACAGGATTTTTCACCTTGATTAGCATGCTGGACACAAAGATTTATTGCTTTCCTTTTCATAAAGTGGCGGCATCTGTCATGTAAGGAGACATGACCTGTAGCATTCAATGGAGGAAGAGATGTTGGTTTCTGAGCCCTGATCTATGTAATTCTTTTGAACTGTGTTTGTTAACATTGTTAGCCATCATAAGAGTAGTAGTTACATTTAGGACATGAATACCTGTACATCGGTTGTCGTCCATAAAATTTGTTACTCAGCAACAGAAACAGTGTTGTGCTACCATAACAACTTGTACGATATGATGAGATACTGTCAACAGTTATCCATAATAATAACCAGGGATGCATAATGATGTTGAAAATTTGTCAGTATTTGCCGTGTTATACTAAACAGATGTGTTCTCAAACATTTGTTAACCAGCAACAATACTCGTCTAGTGTTGTGTTACAGTTATTGCCTAGTTCCAGCAAAAAATCGATGCCCACCCCATGGAAGGACATTGGAAATTCCTAGGGGGAAGGGGGTCTTAAAAGCCAAAATTTTACAAGCAAAGCTTGAAGCTAAGCTGGAATCTCTTGAGGAGGGTGCAAAACAGAAAAACGTGTGGGGGGGAGAAAATATATTATACACTACACATTATACATGTAACCAGTATTCAAAGTATAGGGAGAGATGTTGGTCATCATCCATATACGTGTAGGTGACCATAATGACATTACCATGCAGAAACCAGTTTGGACTGAAGAGTTTAGTTGTTAGCCACTGACAGCAACATGTTACTGAGAAGATAACTTGTTTGTTATTAATTAATTACATGTATTTGTAATTCATACAAATACCCAGGAAAGTTATGTATACAGTAGGTTGGGGCTACCCTTAATAAATATTGTTAGTCTTGATAATCTGTTAGGCAAATCTGTTGGTGAAAAATATTCTTGACCTTTACGACCAGGCTGGGTTGCTTGAACTTGACCTTGTCGTATAAGGTTACTGGTTCATTCCTTGATTTCTAAATCTTCTGTCCACAACCACAGTGTCAGTGCATGATTGTAAATAAGGACAGTGTGCGATGAATAAGCTGACATATTGACTTCAGGCAACATCTGGCTTCAATTAAAGACAGCTTTTATGTAGCAGTTTAATTATTAAATTACCAAGCTATTTATACTAGTAGTGTGCACAATTAAGCTGAAGTAATCAAAATGTATAATAATACTTAATAGAACAATGATAATAAAGCGTTATCGTTTGTCTTACGATGTGGTCACTTGTTATGTAGATCAATTACATATTTTGAGAATATAATAATGTAGAAAAAAGAAAAGAAAACAGAGAAAGGGAAGTCTAGGAGGTCAACAGCGACAAAGCACCACATACAGGATTATTTCAGATTCTGTGCGGTGAACAGTCTCTCTAAAAAACAAAGAGTGTTAATGGGTTTCCCAGTCGTTAGAAACGCCCTCATTGTGATGTTCTGTTAAAAGGAGTGTTTTTCTACAACATAGGCTATTTAAATAAGGAATCACTCACCTTGACGTCATTATTTTGACTGATTTTCCGAATCCTGTGAAATTCGAGGGAGAGAAAGCCGACATTTTTCATACCAAAGAACGCTCCATAACAACGCAGTTTATAAACCTTTATTTAGAATATTTTGGCTGACTAATCACATGGAAGGAAAGAGTACATATTTCATTTCATTGTCACGAAAAAAAAACTGGAAAATTTATCGCCGATGAAAAAATATGGCCGTTTTACTCACCAACTGAACGAAACTGTCGCCGTCAATTTTGATTTTCCCGCTCGCGGGAGAAGTAGGCTGTTTTCGGACCGGATGTGACGTCAATTTTCGGCGGATCATCCAACCGCAAAAAATGTTCCAGGCGCAGTCAAGTGTTCTCCCCCGCCCCTGGTGCCAGCAGATAAAACAAAAAACCAAAAAAGAGGGTGGGGGGGCTCCGCTTTTAGGCTTGGCTAAATCTATATATTAGCTATTGTGCTTTAGAACACAGGACTGTCTTGCGACTATTGCTCAATCATTTTATCTCTTGAGAATGAGGGCCCTATAGAAAAATAAACTACCCGTCACGCCCTGTTTACACCCTTCATATTCTCTTGAACTTATCCCTTCTATTATATAATCTACTTAGCACTTAACATATTAACTAAATCTATAGTGTGAAGGAGTCATAAAAACTTTTATTCGCAGGCAAATAAAATTCCTATGATACAATCAACGATTGGAATCAGACATAAAATTCATTCCGGGAACGATGCACAGCGCATTCACAGGTTTAACGATGGATTTTCCAAGAGATCACCAACTATAGCAGACTTTGCTTTAGGTTTTAGACCAGCAAATTTTTCTGAACATCGAGGTTCACTATAAGCCCGGGGGCGTACTCCCTATGGTGGGTTATACGGGGAGGCTCCGCCCGAAAGGGCTGCCGTTTTTAAACTCGCAGTGTGTAAAAGGGTAGGGAAAAATTGCCATATTAGCATACGAAAGGGTCACAAAATCGTCTGCAAAGGGGAAGAAATGGTGGCTAAAGCGAACTATATCAAAAGGTGCCACATTTTGGCAGAAATGACTACGCAACTGAATCAGAACGACTGAACACCCGGGAGAAACGCGGCGGTTTAAGCAAAGTCTATTATTTTAGCTTATCCTTGAGGTACAAGAAAGGGGTGCAATTTTGCTCTAGGTATATGAAAGGGGTACCATTTTGGTAAAAATTAGTATATTAAAGGGTAAGGGTTTGAACCTCCAGGCGGAGCCTCCCCATACAAAACTTTATTGAGTAGCCCCCCGGGACTATAAGCGAGACTGTAGAAGCAGTCTCAAACTCTAAACATTCACAACAAGCATAATCCATAAAAAATGCATTTTGAGTGCAACTAAATTGTAACTTTTAGAGCCTGCGTGTGTGTTATTCACACGTGTATCTTCGCCGGATCGGAAGCTTTTCTTCGCTCCATTCTTCTCGCCGACTCACTTCGCTTGCCTACTCGCGCGAATAGCTCACCAAGTGAGCTAGCCTGCTCGCTCCGTTTCAAAAAAATCAGCAACTAATAAAAACATGATACCATAGACAAAACATTTCCCTCGTGGAAAGTGAAAGCGAAATGCGGAACCCGTTTCCGAGTACTGCACACATGACTGTAATATTCACGCGATTCAAACCATCACCGGAAGTTGTATCAAGCGAGACCTCTGTTGTACTCAATTCCAGGAGTAAGTAAGGCGAAGTACACAATGAAATAATATGTGACAAAAATGTCATAACTGCTTTTTATGGGGACGTATAGATAATTTTAATAAGCAGCAAAAACTCGCAGTGACAATACCTCGTATCATTACATTACGGTCCGGATCTCTCAAAATTCCAACGTCCCAGTTTTAAAACTTCTTTTAATACCTTTTTTGAGTTTCTTGTGGCTACTGTTCTCTGGAAATGAAAAGAGATTCCACGGGAAAATGAAACGAGTATTCATTTTCAACGCGGAATTCTACAGCCTGGGTCAGTAGAAGCTGTCTATACATTTCTCACAGTCGACTTTTACGCAACTTCCGGTGACAGACTTAATCGATATATCGCGAGTTTATATCGCGTGACTTAGGATGCGTTTCTTTGGGAAAATCCAAATCCGGATTCTTGTATCCAAAAACGGATTTTGCGTTTCTTTACCTATATCCGAAAATGGATTAATCACGGATTAGTGATCTGAAGAATCCACACTCCGAGTGGATACATCAGATCAAATCTAAATCCGGATTTTTAGGATTCATGATCCGTGCGTTTCTTTGGGGGACGGATCCGAAAATAGTACATCTGTCAAGCGGTCTTCCATGCAAATTTACTGGTCTCGCCATATTTTCTCTCGATCTTGCGTGACAAAACATTTGATCGTGAAAAAGAAAATTCAGGTGATTATTCCGTTCCGTATATTTGAAAAGTTTTCTCCAAAAATACAGACAAGCATTGACACGTCAGGATAACTTCATTTGTGTACCATTTCTGTAATTCAGGGACCAGATTTTGCTAACTGTGAACGCAAATAGCGAGTTCACTTGAACTACTGCAGATACTGTCCTTGTTTATAAATTATTCGTATTCCATTCTAGTTGAATTCTAGGGCAGTACGAGAGAAATATCGTTCTGACATATATATTGTGTGCCTCCAGCCTGTCTTGTCATGACAAAATAATCCTTTTTCGGATTTTGCGTTTCTTTGGTGTCGAAGAATCCATATGATCTGGGATCACAAATCCGTTTTCGGATTTTCCCAAAGAAACGCACCCTTAGAGTTAATAACGACTTCCGCATTTTCGCTTTTCGGTTTCGAAAGCTTAGCACTCCGTTTGGGATCTGCCTTCTTGGTTACTGGTTTCCATTGAAAGTGAGATTTTTGCTAGTGGTCAGTTACAAGGTAAAAGTTTATAGCACTCTAAGATTAGGTTAAATCGTGGTTGCTGATGCAGAATGCAATGAATTCCGATGATGACTAAATCGCTGGCCCAAAACAAACCCTTAACAATCGTAATCGCTTTCGATCGTTGTTGATCAAATGCATATGGCGACAGGCATCTTAATATAGTAGATACTGGTTCCAGCTATCGCTTGAGATCGACTGCTGACGATCAATACATGTTTTCACATCATTTCTCGCCAGCTTTGGGCCAACAATTTGGCAATGAACTGCGATCGTCTGCAGCGATTTGTGAATCATTCTTCATGATTTCATTTCACTGTGTGTTTTCTAAATAGAATGACGACACGATTTCATTGATTTAAAGTACTCTTTTATACTTAAAAACCTTTAAATGATCTCTACTCAATGTCGACATACCGGCAACAGCTCACATAACTGCGTGCTTTTACAAAACACGCTGCGTGAAGATCTAGTTAGGGCGGTGCTATGATAACTTGCTTCCGTCAGCACAATTATGTGGACAAAAAGATAGGTTTATTAAACCTATCAACGTTTTTTATTTGTTGAGTTACAGGGTCGCTAGGAACCTGGAACAAACGCGTTTTTACTACAACAGAAGGGGTAAGTAATTTATCATTGATTTACTATACTTTCAAAGTTGTGTTAGTGGGGAGTATTCGCACGAGTTTCTTGGGGGCGAAGCCGCGACTTCAGCCCATTTTTCGCGCCGACTCGCTTCGCTTGCTTACTCGCGGGAGGAGCTCACTACTTGAGCTAGCCTGCTCGCTCCTTTTCAAACAAATCAGCAACAAGAAAGCCCATTGGGCATTTTAACCGGCCATTCTGACCCTCCCCACCCCTAGGTTTCACAAATGTTAGCGCGATCCTCTTTTTTTACGAACCGGCGTGAGGAAAAGTGTGATTGTGTGACACAATATTTTGACTATAGCGGTACTGGATGACGTAATGTTTAAACTCTGATGACTCAGCTTATCTTTCTTATCGCTTTATTTGTGCTGAAAAACGCAAAATCACTCAAACGTTGAATGTCGATATGAATTCGTCCACAACTGAGAATGCTCACACAGGGACGACGAAGTATTTACTGTTGTGCCTAGACCTTAAATACAAACAGTGAACATAGCAGTAGAATCAAAAAACACGAGCTCGAGCAGATCGTCAGAGTATGGGGCACGTCAAGATATCTCATGACGTGATGTTTAAATCCAGTTTGCTAACCCGCTAACCAGGTAAACAAGCGAGCGGGGACGAAAGTCGCCCACGTCTTTGAAAGCTAACGCGCCTGTCGAGCCGCAATCGATTTCGCGCTCACTCGCCTGTTTTTCTTTTCCTTCACTATCTACCTCTGAACGGAAAGTGAGACTGCTCGTAGCCTTTAGCGAACACCACACGTAAACCACACAAATCCGTCGATAATATTCAGATATTTTCGTTCTTTCAATGCAAAAAGACTCGTAACACCTGCCTTATTAATGAAAAAACTCCTTATTAATGACGATTCCTTCGTATCAACTTCTCGCCTCAAATAAACACTCATTTCTCTCCGTTCACAAGAACTATCATGTACTGATGTGCAATCAACTAATATTGCATCATCATACTAGTACCAATTCCTTCTCTTCCTAGCCCACGCCGGCAAAACGCAACTGTCCTTTTTGTCCGCTGCGAAATACAAGTTAGCCAATCAGAAACCTTACAATCCACTTCGCAAACCACCCCCCCCCCCCCATAAAACGCCAAGGGAAACTGCCTCTCACGCAAAACGCAACTTTCAAAGCAAATCACATTCACAGAAGCGTGATATGGTCCTGACATTCACAAATCCTTCTGACTCCCACATTTTTACACACCTCAAAATGTCAATCCCAATAAAAAAAACTCCTGCGCTAAAAAAAATTTCACCATAGCCACTAACTAGATCAGACAACACAGTCAATTTCGCATTCAATCCTATTTTCGCATTCAATCCTATCAAAAATAATGCACGCGCAAGAAGTGGCGCAAGAAGTTCTTGCGCCGCAAGAACACGCAAGTCCGCGCAAGAAGTGAAAGTGCTAGATTTTTGCAGTTTAGGCCCAGTTCAGACGCCGTACCACTCATGTGCCGTACCAAGTAGTTCGCAGTTTTTTGGCAGTTGTACGGTGTCCAAATGAGTTTTTTTCGGCAGATTTCAATTAGGCAAGCCAAAATCTCAGGGAACGGTAAAGCTTGAAGCTTAATACGACCTAGGAGCGAAAATGTATTTGGCACGGCACATGAGAGGTACGGCATCTGAACTGGGCCTTACCCGCAAGAACATTCGAAATGCAAGAAGTTGAAAATCTAGCCGCAAGAAGTTACTAATGTTACCGCAAGCCGCAAGAAGGCGCAAGAAGTAGTGAGGGTCCAGCCGAAGAAACTTGTAGTGCTCGTGTAATTAGTGTGAGGTATTGCAAAAGTAATGAGAGCGAATCTCGCGCTCTATTCTCTTTGAAATATCACCGAGCTTTCGAGCGAGTGTTGGCGCGACAATTCGCCAAGTCAAGCGAAAGTTCACAAGGCTAATCAAAAAATCAAGGAAGCAAATGTTCGAACAACCGAAGTATCGAAGAAAATTCACATCACGAAATGGAATATCCGCCAGCTTTCCGACTGCAAGATAAACACCCGGTAAACATGATCTCCGGCACATGACAAAACATGAACAATTTTTTTAAGCGTGTCTCAGATACAGTGATACGGGTTCAACTCAGAACTGACTCAATTCAGTTTTTCATTCCATCCAAGAAATAGAAACAAAAAGGTCCAAAAGCTATAATTGCGGCAAATTGCGCGAACTCTTCTTTGACAGGCAAGACAAGACCAGACTTACACATGCAGGAGGTCATGCCATCGCGTGGGTGAAGTCATCAAGAATCCCTGCATCTTTACCAGTTTAATTTCCCAGCAAAAAAGGGATACTCGAAGAAATAGCATAGACATATGATTTCAACTACACATTCGCCTTTAGACACAGCTTGCCGCCCGGGGCTTGCTGTCTTGACGACTTAGAGAACTGCTCATGCATTGCGTTACAAAATGTCATTCAAGCAAATCATACCAAATTTGCATACGGCAGATTTGTGTTTACTCAGGTTAGAATTGACGTGCCGAATTTCTTTCAGATCGCGGAGTTTTAGTTTCCTTCAGACTTTTTTGGTTTACTTCGAAGATTTAAAATGTGATATCGACTTCAGCGTAATGAGTGGAACTATTTTTACAAACATAATGTGTTTTTCCAATTAAGACTTCGGGTATTATTTCTTCTCATCTGAGTGACCATGTTCATTTCTCACACGTGTGAGCGCAACTAATTAAAAGTATTTGTCCGAGTTTAATATGTTGGTGGAAGTACAGCAACACTGAACAGGTGAATGTCGGTTCTTTAATAATGTGACTGATGGACTGTGCTTTGCCATTGTTCCTCATTTAAGTGAAATAAATCGAGCGAAACCTTTCGCGCCGCTAAGCGTACCGCATGTCTGGGACTCCGGGACACATAAACAATAACACGCATGCTTCGTTTGAGTCTCGTTTCTCCCTAGCCGTTAAAAAATAACATAGAAGGCGACCAGTGTCAAATTCAGAACCTAGTGAACTCTTTATCGGATAAAAAATTCAAAACCGAAGAAAAAAACTTACAAGGGACCAAATAAACAACTGATTGCAAGTTACAAAGGCAGCCAATTTCGAACGTGCCTTGCGCTATAAAGTGGTCTCTTTTTTACCTTCTCCGGGTTCCGGGTTTTTAAGGTGTTAGGGCAAAGACGTTCTTGCGCTTACTTGCGGTCCAGATATCTTACCACAAAGAAGTTCTTGTGGTTTTAACTTCTAAACGCAAAGACGTTCTTGCGGCTTGCAGTATTCAAGTGCAGGCATCCTGCAAGTAGCCGCAAGAAGTTCTCGGCTTGCGGACGCAAAAAGACGTTCTTGCGCGTGCATTATTTTTGGGCTGTACTGTACAAAAAACCCCAAACTTAAACAACCCTTCGCCGTTCATATCTTAAATACTGTAAATTAAAAGACAAAAACATAGGAAGGTAACATTCAGAAGACTAACATGCGCATGCGTCTTGTATAAGACAGTACCGCTCTTGAGTACCCGTACCACAAGCTTTACAGCAATTTCTTCGTATGTTAAGCCAACTTGCTTTCACCAAAAGCCGTGTCCATTTTATAAACCGGCGGTCGCCATCATGGCGACGGCTGGTTAACTAATAAAAAACATGACACCATAGACGAAACATTTTCCTTTCAGAAAGTTAGAGCGAAATGAGGAACTCGTTTCTGAGTACTGCACGCACGTAATTGTCACACCGCTGATTCAGACCATCACCGGAAGTTGTATGAGACGAGGCCTCTGTCGTACTCAATTCCCGCAGTAAGTAAGGCAAAATACACAATGAAATGTGACAAAAATGTCATACCTGCCTTTATGGAGACGTGTGGATCATTTTAATAAGCAGCGAGAACTCTCAGTGACGATATCTCGTATCATTACATTACGGTCCGGATCTCTCAAAACTCCAAAACGTCCCAGTTTAACATTTTTCCCTCTCTGAGTTTCTTGTGGCTACTGTTCTCTGGAAATGAAAAGAGATTCCATGGGAAAATGAAACGAGTATTCATTTTCAACGCGGAATTCTACAGCCTGGGTCAGTAGAAGCTGTCTATACATTTCTCACAGTCGACTTTTACGTAACTTCCGGTGACAGACTTAATCGATATATCGCCAATTTATATCGCGTGACTTATAAGGGTGCGTTTCTTTGGGAGAATCCGAAAACGGATTTGTGATCCTGGATCATATGGATTCTTCGACACCAAAGAAACGCAAAATCTGAAAAAGGATTATTTTGTCATGACAAGACAGGCTGGAGGCACGCAATATATATGTCAGAACGATATTTCTCTCGTACTGCCCTAGAATTCAACTAGAATGGAATACAAATAATTTATAAACAAGGACAGTATCTGCAGTAGTTCAAGTGAACTCGCTATTTGCGTTCACAGTTAGCAAAATCTGGTCCCTGAAGTACAGAAATGGTACACAAATGAAGTTATCCTGACGTGTCAATGCTTCTGTCTGTACTTTTGGAGAAAACTTTTCAAATATACGGAACGGAATAATCACCTGAATTTTCTTTTTCACGATCGAATGTTTTGTCACGCAAGATCGAGAGAAAATATGGCGAGACCAGTAAATTTGCATGGAAGACCGCTTGACAGATGTACTATTTTCGGATCCGTCCCCCAAAGAAACGCACGGATCATGAATCCTAAAAATCCGGATTTAGATTTGATCTGATGTATCCACTCGGAGTGTGGATTCTTCAGATCACTAATCCGTGATTAATCCATTTTCGGATTTAGGTAAAGAAACGCAAAATCTGTTTTTGGATACAAGAATCCGGATTTGGATTTTCCCAAAGAAACGCACCCTTAGAGTTAATAACGACTTCCGCATTTTCGCTTTTCGGTTTCGAAAGCTTAGCACTCCGATTGGGATCTGCCTTCTTGGTTACTGGTTTCCATTGAAAGTGAGAATTTTGCTAGTGGTCAGTTACAAGGTAAAAGTTAGCACTCTAAGATTAGGTTAAATCGTGGTTGCTGATGCAGAATGCAATGAATTCCGATGATGACTAAATCGCTGGCCAAAACAAACCCCTAACAATCGTAATCGCTTTCGATCGTTGTTGATCAAATGCATATGGCGACAGGCATCTTAATATAGTAGATACTGGTTCCAGCTATCGCTTGAGATCGACTGCTGACGATCAATACATGTTTTCACATCATTTCTCGCCAGCTTTGGGCCAACAATTTGGCAATGAACTGCGATCGTCTGCAGCGATTTGTGAATCATTCTTCATGATTTCATTTCACTGTGTGTTTTCTAAATAGAATGACGACACGATTTCATTGATTTAAAGTACTCTTTTATACTTAAAAACCTTTAAATGATCTCTACTCAATGTCGACATACCGGCAACAACTCACATAACTGCATGCTTTTACAAAACACGCTGCGTAAAGATCTAGTTAGGGCGGTGCTATGATAACTTGCTTCCGTCAGCACAATTATGTGGACAAAAAGGTAGGTTTATTAAACCTATCAACGTTTTTTATTTGTTGAGTTACAGGGTCGCTAGGAAGCTGGAACAAACGCTTTTTTACTACAACAGAAGGGGTAAGTAATTTATCGTTGATTTACTATACTTTCAAAGTTGTGTTAGTGTGTTATTCGCCAAGTTTCTTGGGGGCGAAGCCGCGACTTCACCCCATTTTTCGCGCCGACTCGCTCCGCTTGCTTACTCGCGGGAGGAGCTCACTACTTGAGCTAGCCTGCTCGCTCCTTTTCAAACAAATCAGCAACTAATAAAAAACATGACACCATAGACGAAACATTTTCCTTTCAGAAAGCGAGAGCGAAATGAGGAACTCGTTTCTGAGTACTGCACGCACGCAATTGTCACGCCGCTGATTCAGACCATCACCGGAAGTTGTATGAGACGAGGCCTCTGTCGTACTCAATTCCCGCAGTAAGTAAGGCAAAATACACAATGAAATGGGCAATTCCAGAAAATATCCATACACCACGACGGACGGCTTTTTGGAATTCCGAGGGCAAGGGGGGGTTCTTTGAACTGGAATTCTGAAGGCATGGGGGGGTACTTACATTTGGAATTCTGAATGCATGGGGGGGTACTTACATTTGGAATTCTGAAGGCTTAAAACTTTAAATTTTGTGGACGTTACCAGTTCGTAAATGAAGCACGACCGAACGACGCGACACTGATGACGACCGCGAAAGTGCAGGATACAAGAGAAGCATCCATAGATCTGGCATGTGTTGAAGAAAGCCGATAAAACTTGGGTTGTACATCAAATTCATGAATTTCTTGATGATGAATTTCAGATTAATAAAATACGAACAGATCTTTGTTCGCGTATGTACTGTAAACATCGCTCTCGTCGGCTGGACGGCGAAAACTCGCACCAGTCCCTTGCTTCTTTATTTAGGAACGCCTGCTTGATTTTGTACTTTGAGAGAGACACAAAAATACAAAAATATACCCATCAAGAAATTGGATTGGGCGCGACTGCTGACCCTGCAGGCTCAAATTCAATATGGCGGATGTGTCAGAGCACGCGATCGCCTTCGATCGTAGTATCTTCCGAGTGTACAAACTTATATCACACAATATTTTTATTTTAATGTTCTGTAGCAGTTTGGTATAATGTAAAATTTCTGTACGTTGTAGCTGTTGCACAAAGGTAAGCAGAAATCATTTTTTTTCCAATTTTTTCCCACAAAAGTGGAGTGATGTGAAACCGATTGACGTAAAATAGCCCAAGTTGGGCATTTTGTGAACACATTTGGTAATTCCGAAGGGTTTGAGGAAAAAAGGGAAATTCCGAGGGGGAGGGGGGGTTAACGATTATGGAATTCTGAGGGCATGGGGGGGTAACGCATTTTGGAATTTCCGAAGGCAAGGGGGGGTTAAAATATTGAAGCCGTCCGTCGTGGTGTATGGATATTTTCTGGAATTGCCCAATGTGACAAAAATGTCATACCTGCCTTTATGGAGACGTGTGGATCATTTTAATAAGCAGCGAGAACTCTCAGTGACGATATCTCGTATCATTACATTACGGTCCGGATCTCTCAAAACTCCAAAACGTCCCAGTTTAACTTTTTTACCTCTCTGAGTTTCTTGTGGCTACTGTTCTCGGGAAATGAAAAGAGATTCCACGGGAAAATGAAACGAGTATTCATTTTCAACGCGGAATTCTACAGCCTGGGTCAGTAGAAGCTGTCTATACATTTCTCACAGTCGACTTTTACGCAACTTCCGGTGACAGACTTAATCGACATATCGCGAGTTTATATCGCGTGACTTAGAGTTAATAACGACTTCCGCATTTTCGCTTTTCGGTTTCGAAAGCTTAGCACTCCGTTTGGGATCTGCCTTCTTGGTTACTGGTTTCCATTGAAAGTGAGATTTTTGCTAGTGGTCAGTTACAAGGTAAAAGTTAGCACTCTAAGATTAGGTTAAATCGTGGTTGCTGATGCAGAACGAATGCAATGAATTCCAATGATGACTAAATCGCTGGCCCAAAACAAACCCTTAACAATCGTAATCGCTTTCGATCGTTGTTGATGAAATGCATATGGCGACAGGCATCTTAATATAGTAGATACTGGTTCCAGCTATCGCTTGAGATCGACTGCTGACGATCAATACATGTTTTCACATCATTTCTCGCCAGCTTTGGGCCAACAATTTGGCAATGAACTGCGATCGTCTGCAGCAATTTGTGAATCATTCTTCATGATTTCATTTCACTGTGTGTTTTCTAAATAGAACGACGACACGATTTCATTGATTTAAAGTACTCTTTTATACTTAAAAACCTTTAAATGATCTCTACTCAATGTCGACATACCGGCAACAACTCACATAACTGCATGCTTTTACAAAACACGCTGCGTAAAGATCTAGATAGGGCGGTGCTATGATAACTTGCTTCCGTCAGCACAATTATGTGGACAAAAAGGTAGGTTTATTAAACCTATCAACGTTTTTTATTTGTTGAGTTACAAGGTCGCTAGGAAGCTGGAACAAACGCTTTTTTACTACAACAGAAGGGGTAAGTAATTTATCGTTGATTTACTATACTTTCAAAGTTGTGTTAGTGTGTTATTCGCACGAGTTTCTTGGGGGCGAAGCCGCGACTTCACCCCAGACTTAGAGTTAATAACGACTTCCGCATTTTCGCTTTTCGGTTTCGAAAGCTTAGCACTCCGATTGGTAGCCTGTTCCAGGCTCTCAGATAGTAGGGTCGGCGCGAAGACAAGGGGTCGGCGCGAAGTCAAGGGGAACGCGAAAATAATACGCGCGCGGGAGCCTGGGGAAAAAAGGGGGCGGTGGCGGGAAAAGGAAGGGAGAGGAGTGGTTACCCCTGTCGAGAATGTGGAGAGACTTTCAGCACTCATCCTGCAAGAGTAGAGTATGTAGTCCACATGTTTAGGAATCTTTCTGTTATATGCACTTTTTCTGTTTAGCAGCTTGACTGATGGCATTCACTGACTACCAGGCAACTGAGATCAGAGAGATCATTTAAATAAAAAATTGTGTCTACCTCTCCCCCTAACAATTGTATACTTGAATTAATTTAGATTAATTTATGGCCTTGATTATGTCACTGATTGTTGTTTGCAACGGTGATAGTATCATCTATGTGAAAATACTGCATTCTTGACTTAATTTAGATTAATTTAATGGTCTTGATTATGTCATTTACTGTTGTTTGCAACAGTGATAGTATTTTGCCATCTCTCAAAGCTTACACCTGAAAGTTAAGGAAAGAAGAAATTAATATTTATTTTAAAGAACCAGAACATTAACTTGTTACAGCAGTAATGCATTACAATAGCATGTTGGCAGGATACTGTTTCAGTCACAGTCATTGATTGTCATCCTGTTCAATGGACAAAATCACTACTGAGATGAAGTCCATAGATTATTGCTGTTGATTGTCTGTTTACATTTTTTTTTAAGTCATGAAAGAACTCGGCATGGAAAGGTACCAAACAGTACTGAAGAAAGAGATGAGTTTGGCTATTACATTTGTCGTCACCTTTGTGGCAAGACCTACAAGACCAAACAGGGGCGAAACAGGTATGTGAAACTAAAATGTTGATTTTTTAAAAGTATCTAGCATACAAAATTTAGTTATCACTAAATAAATTTATGTTGCATACACTTAACCTCCCCTAAACTGACACAATTGAAAAGTTGTAAACCACCCCATCGCACTATTGAAATTGCCATTGTACTTCTTGTAATAGTTTTAAATCAAACTTAGTAATTAATTTCTACAGAGTAGCTGCATATGTCCCTCATACCATGTCTAACATTCCAGGCATGAGCGTAGCCAGCATCCCAATCAGGAAAGTGGATCACTTCCACAAACAGGTGATGAACCTGACCAAGGCCAACATGACCATTCAGAGGATTCTGTACATAACTACCACTGTGCCAGGTTGACGTTTGGCCTGCTGATGATGCTTTTTACTGAGGCAGTAAAAGAGGGAGATTCAGCAAGCTTACTGAAGTTCCTAAAAGTGGCTCTTCTTATCTTACATCGTTACAAAAGAGTGAAGTATGCCTATGTCATCCTTTTGTTTCTGGCAAAAGTTCATGCTATTTTAAGTGAAAGGCTTGCATTTGAAGTGCTACAGAATCGATATTATAATAGCTCGGGTAAGGCAGGAGGAAACATTCCTTTAGATCTTAGAATGGAACATTTAAACAAACTGCTGAAATTGGCGTTGAAACAGTTAGCGTCAAACATATCAGAGGCTGCTGCACAGCGGATTGCTAAATCTTTGTCAGTACTGGAGGACATTCTGAGTATGGTAGATGTTGACTGTAATGTAAAATCACGTAGTGGATTCCATAGCTCCAATCACCTTGATGAAACTGTGGTGACCATCACAAGGGATTTACATGAAAAGAAAGTCTTCAGTGTCCAACCTGGGAGGGAGTATCAGTCATTTAAGGGCTTTAAGCGTAACCTTCTGACGAAATTAGATTACAGAGAGTTTTACAGTTGGGCATCAAAGCTCTTCAAAGTATGGCAAACCATGTACTATTAACCCTCTAAGCCCTGGCATCATTATTCAAATTCTCCTTACTGGTCTCCATACATTTCATTGACTACTAATTGGGAGAACTTGTTAAGACATCAAGACAATTCATCTTTGGTGATCATTTCCCCAATTCTCATGACCTTTATGTGTTATAATGCACTGATATGATGAGAAATTTGATGCTGATCACTATTGGGGCTTAAAAGGTTAACTGTATCAAGTAGTATCTTATGATGATATCTCAGTTAATTGTTTTTTTTACATTTCCCATTTCATTGTTTGTCTTTGCTCAATTCCAAAATTTTACTATACATCGGGTACAATATTTGGACTTTAAAATTAGTTTTTCCTTTTTTACGGATCAAGGTTATGAAGCATTGACAAAGGAAACTGACGTGGTTTGCATTATTTCAACCAAAGTCAAATGTAAACCATATCATAACCCACCCTCGCTAATGAGGACGTATCCCAAGACTGCTGTGTGCATGTGTAAATAATTATGTTTATTTCTTTTGCAAGAGAATAAGGCTATAAATTAAACACTTCAGTGGGGTGGTCTAGTAACCCCTTATTCAGTACCTTAAGTATTATTTCTTACTGCCAGTCATATTTTCATCCGTAGCCATTAAAGGAAGAAAAATTGAATCATCTTAGTAGGGCCATAGTGAAATGTGAACAATAGGATGGTGGTGTGTAATAAACATCAAAGCTGCACAGTTTTTGTCAATACAGTTGACATCTGCTATCACAGAGTCCTGCTATCTCAAACTTAAACCTAGGAAAATGTTGCACTGTTATCTTCTTCTGGTTTTTTTGAACTCCTAGATCCCTCCAAAGGCAGATATCTGCTACACTTTCGAGCTCAAGCTAGCAGGAGTCTACTGTATAATGCACAAGCCCAAAAAGTGCAACAAACAAAATTCGATCAGTTTAAAGTTTATTAGCTTATATGTTATACCATTTATTGAATTGAGAGGCCATTTCTTTCTTTCTCTCTGTTTTGAGGAAGTGGTATGGAATTGGTACCTTTGAAAACTAACCTTTTTGCTATACTGGAATGTGAGAAGGAGGCACAGTCCCCTCCCCTGGTCACTTGACTGTCATCTTTCGGATCAATAACAGTTGAAAAATTATAGAAAATTACCCACAAAATAAGGAAAAGGGAGTTTAATCAAACATGGGTCCAATTGGCCTCACCTGGATTGACACTGGTAGCATGTTGATACTAGACACCAGGTAACTAGTAAACAAACATTATTTTGTTAATGTTTCATCTTGTTGGGACCAACCAAAATAGTTGTAACATTTTGGGAATACTTCTTAAACACCAAATACTTGCTTAAAGTGTTTGCTTATGGGATGGTATTAAGCATATGTAAACTGTAACTATTGTTGAATAAATTCTTAACGATAATTGTTATTTGTTTTCGTCTACTCCTGATTTCAAGTTGCTCTTCCCACTGTCTTAGATCATGGAGCTTTCTAGTGTTTCACATGCAATTTGTGTGCAGAATAAATCTCTAAACAGGTTGAGGTGTTGCTGCACTTATTAAGAACCTGAAAACCTGATACGACAAAAGATGCCTACTGTACATTGCAGCATGAAGGAAAAACTATTCTCTCTTAACATAATCAGACAAAGATAAATATCTAGGTCAGTTAAATAAAGGTTGTGATTTTTCAAAAAATTATATTGCCATTAACCTTACATTTGACATTGGAAAATACATGGACCCCCATTTCTTATTGCCACATTGCTTGTACAGACAGGTTTTTGAAGTCACTTTCCCTGCAATAGGCAGTTGTTCTTTCTCAACCATATCTGTTTTCAGGGGTTGCACTGTATTTTCCAACACTTAATCTAATTATTTATGATGGAGTCTTTCCCAACAAGTAGTGCATTTAAGCAGTTCCATTTAGATAAATTAGTCAAAACTGAAGGTCAAATTCAGGAAGAAAAGAGTACAGTTCATCGCTGTCATCACTTATGTGCTCTATATAAGCATCCAACTCCATTGCTTGAAGATAATGTTCAGCCTGAGTGACTTCCCTGTTCAATAGAGAAAGCACTTCCATTTGTTTTTCAAAGTTTGGAATGTCTTCAAAAAGTTCTTGATGTACTTCCAACACATCCATGACATGCTTTGTGGAATAAATTGAAAACTTCTCCTGTAGGTAATCAAATGTGAAAATGTTAGATGCTTGTTGAACAATGTCGTCCACTAGTTCCTCTGTGAAACCATGACTGGCGGTTGGTTCAAAAAATGTGCCGCCATATGCTGAAAACCTTGACCTCAATTCCAGTAAGGCCAGTCTTAGGTCATTTTCATCTTCTTGTGTCAGTGATCTTGTTTGCTGAGGTTGAGTAGCGTGCTCCTCTTCATCAACGTCCTCTCTCATGAACAATTCGGTTGCCCCCTCACATGTCTCGTCATCAACACATGCACACTGCCGTCTGCAATTTGTACAGCACAGATGACTTGGAGATAATGAAGAAACCGAGTCACTAAAGTGACTGTATAAGGCTTTGCGTTGACATCCTTCAGCTTGTGAAACAGACTTGACATTCTTGCCACACCTGGAGAGTTGACGCTTTGTAAAGTAGGTCACACAGTGAGCCTGACTACCATCGCGACCTCCTCGACCAGCTTGTTGCATGAGGTCAACGATACTCTTTGGTGGGCCATACTGTACAATGTACCGCACCCTAGGAAAATTGATGCCCATACCAAGAGCACATGTCGCAATGACAACCCTCTTTAAACCATCTGACTTAAAGTCTTCTTCTATAAAAATTTCTGGGATTCCCATGACTTTGCATGATAAACCCCAAGAAGAGATGTTCTCTTTCCATTATCATCAATGAACGCCTTCTCTTTCAGCACAAGCAGCAGGTAACTCAGAATAGTTGAGATGTCATTAAAAGTATTACAGAAAACAATTGTTTGAGGAGTTTCTTTTCCTTTCTCTGCAACCATGTCAGCAATCCACTTCAAGTGAGAAATGGCTTCCTTTTCATTTGGAATAGCCATAAAATTAAAAGTAATGTTTTCCTTGTTAGGCGAGACATCAACAATTACTGGTTGCACCATTCCACTTGCCTTGATTAATTTTGATCGCTCGTTGCTTTGTACAGTACCTGTCAATGCAAGTAAGGGAATTCCTGGAAGGACTGATCGAAGATCCATAACGCGCCCAAAAGCTTCCCGGAAAGGGTCCTTTTGCCTTTTCTTTTTACTTCCCTCAGGGAATCCCCTGCACAGGATAAATACAGTACTGAAATTATTATTATTATTATTATTATTATTATTATTATTATTATTATTATTATTATTATTATTATTATCATTGTTCTTCTTGTTGTTGTTATTGTCAAAATTAAAATATAAACAACAATAATAATAAAATATCATAGGAGTTTCTCCACCTTATTCTTTTTAAACCCATCTGTGCCGTGAACCATTCACAGTATTTGACAAAATATCAACTACACGCTTGTAACATAGCCAGATAGTAATTAAGGTTTACAGCAGTATGTCCACAAAAAATTGTGTGATAAGGGAGATTTCAGCATTTCAAAGAGGGAACGGAAATAATAAGGCAATGTGGAATTCGCATATTTACTCTATTCTATCACAATGGCATTATTAAAATATGTGCGATAAGACAGAAATAACAAAAACGTCGTCAGAACGGCAAAAGCAGTGTGAAATTTCGACTTATTGGACGTTTAGTTTTCACGTCTGAACCCCTTCCGTGAAGAATCTTTGCTCAATTTATAAAAAGATGACCTTTGTAAGCATATTTCGCTAATCAACAAGCCGATTTTAAGCCGGTGTTTGATTTGCATATTCAGTCTGTTCTGACACAATGCAAAAACTTCCCAATGTGTTGTAAATTACATGTGCCGTGCATGCAATTACTATACAGTTGAAAGTGATAACTAAAGGTTCAAAGCAATGCTCGTACTAACCATTCCGTCACAGAGTGCACCTCATCTAATGCGAGCGCTGATGTTTGTTGTCCAAGTTTCCGGCTTTCGTTACTTTTAGGGGACTCGCGCTATATAGAGAAAAAATTGTCTGAATGCACGCGCAAAAATGACGAATTTAATTCACTCGCAAAAATGACGAATTCAATTAATTGTACAAAGTTTAGAAATAACTAAACTCAACAATAACAAAGCTAACCGTCGTAGAATCAGTGCTTAACCCTAAACAGAAGTATAGATGAGTTCTTAGGCCTAATCAACTGTAGATGAGTGTTAAACCGTTTTTCATTTTGTTTTCATTTGTTTTTCTCGCTAATAAACGCTCGTCATCAAATTTGTCACTCGTCATTTTTGCGCGTGCATTCAAACAGTTTTTCACTGTTTTTTTTTCCTATGTAGCGCGAGTCCCCTAAAAGTAACGATAGCCAAGTTTCCCATACTGTAACTCCTTTCTCCAAGATTTTGAAAGCCAGGTTTCTGGGCTGCCGAACACAATTTCACACCTGCCTTCCCTCGCGTTTTTCTCATCCTCTTCGACTTCTTCACCGATCCCAATCGCTGCTGCTGAAAATCCTACCTGTTTAAGTTGTTCCACTTGGTCCCGCATCACCGAAACCAACGGCGAAACTACTATTATCGTAGACTTTTCAGAATTCAGCACCGCTTTTGACAGACGTGGAAACAGTTGGAAAATCAAACTTTTCCCGAAACCGGTTGGCAGAATGGCAAAAACATCCTTTCCACGAGCCAAATTTACCAGACAGGTCTTCTGCTCCTTCCTAAGCTCCTTTATGTTAGGAAAATCGCGCAGACACTCCTTTAAAGCGGTAGAAATCGTGGATTCGTCTAGATCACGCGCGCGCTTCGCGGCAGCCATCTTTCTGATTGACAAGAATGATCCACACTACGAGGAGTTGATGTCGCCTGTCAAAACGGACCAATCAGAGGGTACACCAGGAGCTGGTATACCGGAACAGGCCGTTAAGAAAATGCTTACCTCCGCCGCCTTTTCTCTCCCCAGCCCCCGCGCGTTTTTTCGCCCTCGTTTTCTCTTCGCCCTTTTCCCCACTATCTCGGAGCCTGGAACAGGCTATCCGATTGGGATCTGCCTTCTTGGTTACTGGTTTCCATTGAAAGTGAGAATTTTGCTAGTGGTCAGTTACAAGGTAAAAGTTAGCACTCTAAGATTAGGTTAAATCGTGGTTGCTGATGCAGAATGTAATGAATTCCGATGATGACTAAATCGCTGGCCAAAACAAACCCCTAACAGTCGTAATCGCTTTCGATCGTTGTTGATCAAATGCATATGGCGACAGGCATCTTAATATAGTAGATACTGGTTCCAGCTATCGCTTGAGATCGACTGCTGACGATCAATACATGTTTTCACATCATTTCTCGCCAGCTTTGGGCCAACAATTTGGCAATGAACTGCGATCGTCTGCAGCGATTTGTGAATCATTCTTCATGATTTCATTTCACTGTGTGTCTTCTAAATAGAATGACGACACGATTTCATTGATTTAAAGTACTCTTTTATACTTAAAAACCTTTAAATGATCTCTACTCAATGTCGACATACCGGCAACAACTCACATAACTGCATGCTTTTACAAAACACGCTGCGTAAAGATCTAGTTAGGGCGGTGCTATGATAACTTGCTTCCGTCAGCACAATTATGTGGACAAAAAGGTAGGTTTATTAAACCTATCAACGTTTTTTATTTGTTGAGTTACAGGGTCGCTAGGAAGCTGGAACAAACGCTTTTTTACTACAACAGAAGGGGTAAGTAATTTATCGTTGATTTACTATACTTTCAAAGTTGTGTTAGTGTGTTATTCGCCAAGTTTCTTGGGGGCGAAGCGCGACTTCACCCCATTTTTCGCGCCGACTCGCTTCGCTTGCTTACTCGCGGGAGGAGCTCACTACTTGAGCTAGCCTGCTCGCTCCTTTTCAAACAAATCAGCAACTAATAAAAAACATGACACCATAGACGAAACATTTTCCTTTCAGAAAGCGAGAGCGAAATGAGGAACTCGTTTCTGAGTACTGCACGCACGCAATTGTCACGCCGCTGATTCAGACCATCACCGGAAGTTGTATGAGACGAGGCCTCTGTCGTACTCAATTCCCGCAGTAAGTAAGGCAAAATACACAATGAAATGTGACAAAAATGTCATACCTGCCTTTATGGAGACGTGTGGATCATTTTAATAAGCAGCGAGAACTCTCAGTGACGATATCTCGTATCATTACATTACGGTCCGGATCTCTCAAAACTCCAAAACGTCCCAGTTTAACTTTTTTACCTCTCTGAGTTTCTTGTGGCTACTGTTCTCGGGAAATGAAAAGAGATTCCACGGGAAAATGAAACGAGTATTCATTTTCAACGCGGAATTCTACAGCCTGGGTCAGTAGAAGCTGTCTATACATTTCTCACAGTCGACTTTTACGCAACTTCCGGTGACAGACTTAATCGACATATCGTGAGTTTATATCGCGTGACTTAGAGTTAATAACGACTTCCGCATTTTCGCTTTTCGGTTTCGAAAGCTTAGCACTCCGTTTGGGATCTGCCTTCTTGGTTACTGGTTTCCATTGAAAGTGAGATTTTTGCTAGTGGTCAGTTACAAGGTAAAAGTTAGCACTCTAAGATTAGGCTAAATCGTGGTTGCTGATGCAGAACGAATGCAATGAATTCCAATGATGACTAAATCGCTGGCCCAAAACAAACCCTTAACAATCGTAATCGCTTTCGATCGTTGTTGATCAAATGCATATGGCGACAGGCATCTTAATATAGTAGATACTGGTTCCAGCTATCGCTTGAGATCGACTGCTGACGATCAATACATGTTTTCACATCATTTCTCGCCAGCTTTGGGCCAACAATTTGGCAATGAACTGCGATCGTCTGCATGCAGCGATTTGTGAATCATTCTTAATGATTTCATTTCACTGTGTGTTTTCTAAATAGAATGACGACACGATTTCATTGATTTAAAGTACTCTTTTATACTTAAAAACCTTTAAATGATCTCTACTCAATGTCGACATACCGGCAACAACTCACATAACTGCATGCTTTTACAAAACACGCTGCGTAAAGATCTAGTTAGGGCGGTGCTATGATAACTTGCTTCTGTCAGCACAATTATGTGGACAAAAAGGTAGGTTTATTAAACCTATCAACGTTTTTATTTGTTGAGTTACAGGGTCGCTAGGAAGCTGGAACAAACGCTTTTTTACTACAACAGAAGCGGTAAGTAATTTATCGTTGATTTACTATACTTTCAAAGTTGTGTTAGCGTGTTATTCGCACGAGTTTCTTGGGGGCGAAGCCGCGACTTCACCCCATTTTTCGCGCCAACTCGCTTCGCTTGCTTACTCGCGGGAGGAGCTCACTACTTGAGCTAGCCTGCTCGCTCCTTTTCAAACAAATCAGCAACTAATAAAAAACATGACACCATAGACGAAACATTTTCCTTTCAGAAAGTGAGAGCGAAATGCGGAATTCGTTTCTGAGTACTGCACGCATGTAATTGTCACGCCGCTGATTCGGCTTTACCTCGGTGTAAGAACCTGTGAAACTCACGGAAGACGTAAAACAAAGGAAACAAAAACATTTTAAACAATACCGTACAGCAAAACAAAAGTTAACAAACAAAGAAAATCTTGTCAGGTTCTTACACCGAGGTAAACCCACTGATTCAGACCATCACCGGAAGTTGTATGAGACGAGGCCTCTGTCGTACTCAATTCCCGCAGTAAGTAAGGCAAAATACACAATGAAATGTGACAAAAATGTCATACCTGCTTTTATGGAGACGTGTGGATCATTTTAATAAGCAGCGAGAACTCTCAGTGACGATATCTCGTATCATTACATTACGGTCCGGATCTCTCAAAACTCCAAAACGTCCTAGTTTAACATTTTTCCCTCTCTGAGTTTCTTGTGGCTACTGTTCTCTGGAAATGAAAAGAGATTCCACGGGAAAATGAAACGAGTATTCATTTTCAACGCGGAATTCTACAGCCTGGGTCAGTAGAAGCTGTCTATACATTTCTCACAGTCGACTTTTACGCAACTTCCGGTGACAGATGTAATCGATGTATCGCATGACTTGAAGGGTTACTTGTAGGCAAGGAACAGAATGAAGTGCTCGGTCTCCTAGGTTAAAACGCTGTTTAAGCCAAACTAAAAAAAAAAAGCATCGGTTCGGCGTTTTCTTTTCTGTAAAAACATATGGTGATATTTTGCTGGGAAATAAACACCTACGTGCTTGCCCCAGCAAGCATGATTAACGTACGCGCGTGACCGTAGTGTCTTCACTCAAGTTCGATCTGAGTGCCCCCGTCTTGATCTGAGTCTAAAGGCTCCAGTGTGGGAGGGTACGCCTCTTCTACTTCTGAGAGAAGTTGGGTTTCTTGTGCCGGCCAAGTTTACGGCCTACGCAAGATTTTTTCATTATTTCGCTCAGCGCTATTTTACTGCCAAATTGTTTGTTTTTCGTTCAGCGAGCGTTCTTGAATTGTCATAGAAACAGATGATTGACATCCACCAAAAACAGATTTGGCCGTCAAAAAAATTACTTGAAGGGCACGTGTTAGAGTAAACTGCTGTAATGCCAAATCTTCCATGTTTAGGAAGTCCAACATTTGAAAAATGTTTTCTATTTTAAATAGCAATTCCAGGATAGCAATAATTTATTGTATCATACGTCATCAACCTTCACACATGAGCTAGCTAATTGTTACACTAAAAATTATGAGGGTGTGGATGCTCCCATAACATTTATATAAACTGGGAACATGGAGGGCTTCCGAGGCTCATGTGGCTCATCCACATGAACAATTTCTATTTTAACTAGCAATTCTGGATAGTAATTGTATCGCGATTTGCCAACTTGCACACATGAAGTAGCTTTGTCACACTACAATGTCGGTCATGTTAAAACGCAGACTGCAGACTGAGCAGACTGCAGACCATGCAGACTGTGCAGACCACGCAGACTGTGCAGACTGGGAATTTTTTCAATTAACTTATTATTTTTCAGTTTCTTTTACCTTGGTTTTCTGCAAGGTGTGTTTACATTTATACTTTTTACTTTTTGCTTTAATGCCTATAGATTCGTGGAAGCCAGGTATGGTTCTGGAAAAATGTATAATCAATGTCCTAGCAGTCAGAAATTCTAGAAGAATTTCTAGGGTCTGCTAGCTTGGAGAATTCAAAACAACGTGACAAAGACGCACAATTTTTTGCAACGGTTTCCTCAAATTTACATGTAGATGTACATTTCCACTGTTCTAGCCGTAGCTTTTCTAACATTCTCACTGACTGAAGTGATATGCATTTGTAATTTTGTACAGAACAGAACACTAACTCTGGTTTGTTTTGCCATACAGTGTCGCTACCACAAAATTATTAGACAACAATAATCATGTTGATGTCAACATTGTGTAAACATTTCACTTGTATCGGTCTAAATTTATTTGGGATTGCGCAGTCACTATCTCCCATGTAGAGCTTACATTCAAATTACTGAGAAAAGATTTCGAATCGATTTTTATTAGCGAACGTAAAAGCGAATAGATTTTTCCCGATATAAATGCCAAAGGAGCCACAATGGCAAAATAGCGAATGGATTTATTGGCGAATGCAAGTTTCATGACATCTAATACTGGAAATTAAAAAATTCATAACGTTTGGAAAGGCAGTGAATGGTTCATCTTCCTTTCCAAGGCTCCCGGCCTTTATTCTTCTCTAATGCCAAATAATAAGCAAAGTGGTCAAAGTGGGGATCTGTAAATTTTGCGGCTCCACCAAAGTGTGAAAATGTAACTACAGGGTTTGCGTGAGAAGGAAACCTTTGCAAGCTGGAGCCGTACACATCAGGAAAATTTTGCGCTCCCTGCATGGCAAATCGACGCGCCACACAGTAACATAGCAAGTTCATGGTACGCTCAAACTCGGAAACTTCGTAAACTGCAAAACCAAAATGTACTTTTGAATTGTCTGGCAAAGGAATATGAAATACTCCCAGAAGGTGCAAATCTTTTCGTCGAAATTGTTCGAGAATTTCTTACTGCGGGGCATTTTTTGAGAACTTAGTGCCAACCAAGCTGCTGGCCATGTCATCTTAACACAACAAAAAGGGAAAAGTCCTAAAGAGTACAACAAATCAAAGTTTACTTAATGAAAAAAAATACCAGTCTGCACGGTCTGCAGTCTGCACATTCTGCAGTCTGCAGTCTGCGTTTTAACATGACTGCATGCTACAATGTTATGGGAAGGTGTGGATGCTCCCATAACATTGACGTAAACTGGGAACATGCAGGGCTTCAGAGGCTCAAGTGGCTTATCCACATTCTGGTAATTTTGTTTTTTTTATCTGCGTGGAAGGGGGGGAAGGTTGAGGGTGGTAAAGGGTATTTTCGTGATCCGTGATCGGCCCCTTTTTTTTCCCGTGAAATGTGAAATGGCTATTTTTTTTCTCGTGAATCGTGATTTCTATAGTAGCCGTGATTTTCCAAAATTATTTTTTGCGAAATGAGAAATAAATGTTTATTTCGCCGTGAACCGTGATTTTTATTGTTTTTTGTTATTTTTGACATCCGTCATTACGTAATGAAGACAAAAATAATATTGCGTGACGTGACAGGAGAGTGGATCCTTGTATTGACCACGTGGTGTGCTCTGGTGTCTCTGGTGTTCGGTGACCTTTGGCCAAACCTGCCTGGTCAGCCATCATTGTCACCCACCATGGCGAAAACACGAGCTGAACAAGATCGACAAAATCGTCAAGAAGGTTTCGAGGTTTTACCAAATGTGACGGTTCTAATAAGATTTTATTTAAACGAAGGTGGCAAAAAAGTTTTGATTCATAAAGAGAAATCCCGTTTTCCGTTCTCCGCCACAGCCTACAGAGATCTGGAAGTCTTAAAAAAAACTGTGTTAGAGTTTTGCGGCGTGCAAGCCATAGCCGAAGTTAAAGGCCTTGGGAAGAATATTGAGACTTCGTTTATGAGAACAGTCCGTTCTCTTGGAACTGTAGAAAGTTTTTGTCTTTGGACCCAGCAACAATGGGAAAATGAAATGGTTTTCTTTCTGAAAAGGGAAAGTATTTTGCAAGGTATGTTGACCTATGTTATGTTAGCACCTTGAATAATTTATTGAATTATTTGGCTTTGCATTTTGCATTGACTGCTTGCTGTCAGTCACTGTAATAATCTAATAGCGTTTGCATGCATTTACGAGCAGAATTCGGTCGACAGAACTATGTAAGCAGTCGTAGTCATTGTAGAGAAATGTTTGAGTGATTTTCGAAGATTTTGATTTCTGTAGCCCCAGTGTTGTCGACAGGCTAGTCGGCGACGCGGCACTGAGAACGATGACAGTTGTCATTCATGGCAGACGCTATGACTCATTCAGTGAAAACCTCAAACAAGGCTTTGCTTTGGATGTAACTTTTCAAAATGTAACGGTATGTTATGTCAGAAAAAACTTTTTTTTTCGTGAAGCGTGAAATTCCATTATTATTTTTCGTGAATTGTGAAAGGGCCGATTTATTTTTCGTGAAACGTGATCTATACCCCCCCTTTACCACCCTCAAGGTTGGGGGGGTGCAGCATTTTGGAATATTTTTCTAGTATCCATTCATTCTGTGGATTTGACATCTCATTTACATGTATGCCCTCCTTAGACATTGTTAATTTACTGTGCATTTCTTGTCTTTGCTGCTGAACATTTCACTGAAATGAAGCTGCAATTCTGTACAGTCAAATGAGGTAAACTACTGCCCCAACTCTGGGACAGCCACTTATGCCTGGGAAGATGTGCACTGCAGGATTTGGTGGATTCAAATGCATTTTGATGGTTAGAAAAACCCTGCGTGCTGCTAACAGCAAGTTTTAGATAATATGATTGTCCAATAAAACCAATAAGCCTATTCTACTACAGTGACCAACTGAAGCATCTTTAACTAATACGGAAACATTCAGTGGGCATACATACATATATATCTGTGGTAAATACTTCAGCCATTCTCAGGTAGCAGCTGAGGTCAGATCAGCGATATTTCTGATATTTGCACTTGTAACTGGCCAATAAATTAAAGGAGAAGGCATTTGGTTGCTTGCCATCCCACAAAATCTGCCAAAAAATAACAAGACAAACGCATTTGACATAGGAAAAATACATGCAAGCACAAACGATAACCACAAGAAATAAAGCAGATTTGAGAACGTTTCATCACACTGCTTGCACTTGCAGAAGCTTAATAAATATTGTATAGTATTTTTTACCAATCCCAGGTCTAGCGATCTCCCCTGAGTAATTTGCCTAGTGGTACTTGTATATAATGTTTGGGTCCCATATTATATGGAAGCCATGATTTTCACTAATACTATAGTATATACTATACAGTGAGATTTTTGTCCAAAACAGAAGAAGATCGGGGCAGGAATGATTTTCCCATACATATCTTTCAACTTTCAACTATCCATTTCTTTTTGCTTTCAAACCCAAAACACCTAATTTATTACATTCGAGCATAACATGCTTTTTCAGCTGATGTTTACTGATTTCATTTATTTGTAATTCTTTCTTGAATTTTCCAGCTGACAGGATCACAAGGAAGCTGTGAGAAACACTGTTTTACAACAGCAGCTAACCAGTAAGTTTTTTTAAGTTGCAAAAAGATCGAAAATTCTAATTTCTATTGAGAAACACTTGTATCATCTACACTAATCCAGGTAATTATAAGCTATTTTGTTTATTAATCTTCAATTACCAATGAATTTAAGTGGTTATTTTCCAAACAATGGGAGGTTTATGACTCACACTGCTTGCATATTCAAGTAGCTCTTTATCTTATGGGATAAAAACATTCTGTTACACTGGCATTGGTTGGATCCCCGGGGGGGGGACTCTCCCATGAAAGTGAAGGGGATGCTCATCGTCTCACTTAGGGGTGTAAATTGCAAATTTTGGTCTCAGGGTGTTCAGGACAAAAAGCCAATATTTTTACCCATACAGGTATCGCTTAGGGTAGACTATGAACGAAAAACTAAAGATTTATGACAATGCTTTTCAAATTTAATCATAGAAGACAGCATTCGACGGTCATATCTTAAGCGCAATTAAAATCACTAGACCTCTTATTTGGTTCAGTATGTTTTAGCATGGTCTCCGTTAGAGGCCGTGAAATAAAGCCTGAGCCACGCCCAGATTGGTCTCCTTTAGGGGTCTAATTTTCCGACGAGCATCCCTGTCCCTTTCACATGGGAGTCCCCCCCCCCCCCGGGGTTGGATGCCAAATGCCACCCACATTAGCCTCTCGTGTGTTTTTTCGTGTTTATGATAAAGTCATGTCTTGACCTGGGGGTGGGTAATGTTATGTTCAGCCAATACTTTGGGGTGGGTCACCAGTTTTGAAGTGCTTTTCAATGCTGGATTGGGGTTGTCAGATATTTCACGGAACATGAGAGTGACAAAAGGAGCTTTTCATAAAATCGTGTGACACTAATCAGTCCACGCGACGACTCAACCATTTTCTTGTGGAGGAAAAGATCCTTAATAATGGATGACATCTCTGAAGTAATTGATTAGCACTTCTTCCGAGTGCGCCCTGTTGACGATTTCTGATGTTTAATAGGCGTGAACTTTCGAAGAATCGATTTCGTTAATCGAAAAAAATCTTAATACGTTAAGATTATTTTAGTTTATTATTTTCAGTTTTATGTAGCTTCATGGTGTGACAAAACATTGTGTGTTATGTAGAGAGGGAAATATTGGCCTTCCGTTGATCCATTTTGCTCTGAAGCCAAATTTAGTGACAAAAAAGTGTTGGCCCGGTAATCGCGATTACATGATAAATCTTCAGTCCGTCTAGCCGGGCTGGCTTGGTTTGCCAGGATCTCGGCATGTCTGTTAAACACACTAAAAATCAACTTCGTAATTACATAGAAAAATCTCAGCCTGGCCAGCTGGGATCCCGGTATCGCGATGCCGGGATCCCGGCTAGACGGGCTGAAAATTTACCATGTAATCGCTTTTTTGTTACTAAATTTCGCTTCAGAGTAAAATGGATCACCAGAAGGTCAATGTTTCTCTCTCCGATATAACACATAAAGGTTTATCAGACCATAAAGCCACATAAAACTGAAAATAATACACTAAAATAATGGACTAGCGAAAATAAAATCACTCGATTCATTCTCTTTGAGGTCGCCATCTTTTCACACGGCAGCTTCAAAAAAATTTAGCCAAAGGCGCGCTGGCTCACCTCATGTAATACCGGGCTGAACAGTCATCCTGGCAAACCGAGCCAGCCCAGTTAGGGGTCGATTACATGATCCCGGCTGGCCCAGTTAGCAGGGTTGGCTGGGAGTACCGAGATGACTGCTCAGCCCGGTATTACATGAGGCGAGCCAGCCCGCCTGCGGCTAAATTTAGAAGCTGTCGTGTGAAAAGATGGCTACATCAAAGAGCATGAACCAAGTGTTTTTATTTTCGCCAATTCATATTTTTGGCGTATTATTTTCAGTTTTACGTAGTTTTATGGTCTGATAAACCTTTATGTGTTCTATAGAAAGAGAAATATCGATCTTCTGGTTAGCCATTTTGCTCTGAAGCGAAATTTAGTGACGAGAAAGTGTTGGCCCGGCAATCGCGATTACATGGTAAATTTTCAACCCGGCTAGCCGCGATCAGAGCATCGCGGTGCCGGGATCCCAGCTAGCCGGGCTGGGATTTTTCCATGTAATCACAAAGTTGATTTTTGATAAGTTTCGCAGACGTGCCGAGATCCCGGCAAACCGAGCCAGCCCGGGTAACCAGGCCAGCCCGCCTAATGTAATTGGCCCCTTAACCGGGCCAGCCCGCCTAATGTAATTGGCCCCTTAACCGGGCCAGCCCGCCTGATGAAATCGGCCCCTTAGAGTAACGACTTGTGTTTCACCTCAGTAGTATTCAACATGTTGCGCTAAAATGTGAGAGAAATAGCGTTAGATCACAGCAAACAGCGATGTGTTCTTAGGGTATTTTTGTCAGGAGCATCTCGTGATTTTACTGGTGTTGATCAGTTAATTGTGAAGTATACACAGTCGATGTAGACTAGATAATACGGTCAACTTAAGGTGATTCCATCGAAAAAGAAGTTGTAATGAGAATTTGTTGAAACTTTGCACAGTTATTAATTACACCTAGTACATGGAAACAATAAAATAAAAAGAGGGGTCACCGTGTCTGATTTCACGCTACAGGGCTGTAGTATATAGGTACCTTGCTAGCTATCGACAGCAATATTAAAAAAGCCTTTCCTTGTACCAGAGACACCCACTACTTTAAGAAAGTTATCACTTGCAATAAAATATAAGCATTATTCTTGTGATAGTAAAACAATGTTACAGTAAAAGGCCTTAAAGTTGCCTTAAATATAAAAGTAATGAAATAATAAACAAATCGAGCACATGCACGCTTCCAGTGAAGTGCCTAAAATCAGATTGTAATAATGAATTAATCAGAATATTTGAAAATTGAGTAATGAAAAATTCTTAAAATTTGGATATATCATGCAGAGTGGTGTTTTCTTCAAATAAATGGAATAAAAAAGAGGGGTCACCGAGTTCGTTTTGGAGAAAACGACAACTCATTTCTCTCAACAGCTCAGTTTTCATAGAAAACCTACCAAGTTTCGAACGCGCGCGCGCTCGTGCGCGCGCTAATCACGCAAAAATTGATGCGCAGAAAGGATGCGCAATGCAATTGGATGGAATCACCTTAAGGAGGCTCGCAACAGTTTTTTTGGCCTTGGAGTGTATCTTTTGAAGTCAAAATTTCGCAGAGAAGATAAACTTCGATTTCCTTGATACTACACCACCTTTTCAACAAATGATCAAAGTTTATTTTCTCACTGGTTTCCTAGCAACAGCTGTCACCATAGCAACGGTAATGGACAACCCCTCATTTTAAATAATGTCGAATATCTCGAAAACTAGTCAGACACTTTATGACGAAACTTCAACTATTTAAACTACTCAACCTACACAACTTGTATGCGAAATTAGGGAAAAATCTGTAAGAGCGTTTTCACGTAAATCATGATTAATTTTTTACGGGCTGATTTTGGTCATTCCTGCAATTTTCTCCAATATTTCAAGAAAGATAAAACTTAACACTTTCTCTTTTCAGCTGAAGGACGTTTTATGATATCAAAACATTCTTAATGTACGTTGAGCTTCCTAGGTGGCTGCGATTTTAAGATATTTATATTAAAAAACTGCTAAAATGCAGTGCAAATCAGCCAAAAGTTCCGTACTTTGCATAAATAGAAATATTTCTAAACTGCCCTTACAGATTTTTCTCTTAAATTGATTAACGTTAGAATAATAATTATTTTTGATGTTCCAGCATGTTTTAGGCTGAATAAACATTTCTGTTATTAGATAAGAAGGCTGGATCTTGGTCAAGTTTCAGTCGTTATTAACTTTCAACGAGCAACAGTATTATTTCGTTTTTTCTGGTCTATTTCTGGGTTATTCACGTGCAATGAATATTAATACACGCTGCGCTTATGTCCTCTCGCGCGTTTATAATTCCTTCTCATAATAAAAAAAATATGCGTCTTCTGAGCTTGTTTCTCGTCATTTTTCGGCCCCAGTGTAATGCCATCGTGGGCGTTAACATGTATGCAGTCCGTAATTAAAAAAGCTAAAACGACAGTCAGTATTTAAAGAATAATGGCAAAGAGTCTCCAGGACAAAGCTCAGAAGACGAAAATTTTTTATTATTGTGAGAAGGAATTATAAATGCACGAGAGGACACAAGCGCAGCGTGTATAAATATTCATTGCACGTGAATAACCGAGAAATAGACCAGGAAAAACAAAATAATACTGTTGCTCGTTGAAAGTTAATAACGACTGAAACCTGACCGAGATTCAGCCTTCTTATCTAATAAACGAAATGTTTATTCAGCCTAAAACTTGCTGGAACATCAAAAAGAATTATTATTCTAACGTCAATCAATTTAAGAGAAAAATCTGTAAGGGCAGTTTAGAAATATTTCTATTTATGCAAAGTACGGAACTTTTGGCTGATTTGCACTGTATTTTAGCAGTGTTTTAATATAAATATCTTAAAATCGCAGCCACCTAGGAAGCTCAACGTACATTAAGAATGTTTTGATATCATAAAAGATCCTTCAACTGAAAAGAGAAAGTGTTAAGTTTTATCTTTCTTGAAATATTGGAGAAAATTACAGGAATGACCAAAATCAGCCCGTAAAAAATAAATCATAATTTACGTGAAAACGCTCTTACAGATTTTTCCCTAATTTCGCATACAAGTTGTGTAGGTTGAGTAGTTTAAATAGTTGAAGTTTCGTCATAAAGTGTCTGACTAGTTTTCAAGATATTCGACATTATTTAAAATGAGGGGTTGTCCATTACCGTTGCTATGGTGACAGCTGTTGCTAGGAAACCAGTGAGAAAATAAACTTTGATCATTTGTTGAAAAGGTGGTGTAGTATCAAGGAAATCGAAGTTTATCTTCTCTGCGAAATTTTGACTTCAAAAGATACACTCCAAGGCCAAAAAAACTGTTGCGAGCCTCCTTAAGAGTGAGTTGTAAAGAAGAAGATGCTTTCAATTAATTATCAGGCAATCAACTGGTACGAGTCGATACAAGTAATGAAAAAACGAGATTTGCATGTGAAAAATTCGCGAGAAGAGAGACTGACAAGAGAAAATAAGTTATAGATTGTTGGTCATATGATTAACGAAGAGAAACGTATTAGTGGAATAAAATGCAAACCTTTCCTTGCAATAAATGAATAAATAAATAAATAAGTAAACAAATAAATAAATAAATAAATAAAGCACAAGATTTCCAGTCCGTGGGACGGTTATTTCCCTTGAAGCCCGGCTCAAGATGTAAATCAAAAATGGAGTACATCATGCAACTTCTGTTAGAGTTCAAGTTGGAACATGTTATACCAGTTTTACCTGCGACGATCAATAATCTAATCCTTTGCATGGTAAAAACCCAAAGCTGATCTCTTTTCCTTGACGGAGTTTTTGAATTATAATAGAAAAACATGAATGAGAAGGACGACCATAGGCATGACTATCACTGAGTATTTGTCACTCAAATGCAACCCTTCAATTCTTGCCTTCTTTTTGTATGCTAGCATAAAAGCTAGGGATGGTAGCTGCTGCGTCAGCATAGTAGATCGCATGAATGTTTTCACTCTTCTCTACTAAAGATGAATTTTCAGTTTCTATTACGAAATGAAGAAATTTATTTTGAATTTTTGCTAAGTCAAAACTTCGATTGCACAGCTGTCAAAACGGCGCGGAAAGGAGAGCAAACACGTCTTGCGTAAACAAAACTGTTTCCAGGTTTTAGGCACAATCTCTTAGCATTTTAACACATATTCTTTCGAGAGTCATTGTTTTATTTCACAGAATCAAAACGAGTTTGAGGTGTGGACTCACTATTGAAAAGTAAGCAAGGAAAGCAGTAAAAGAAATAATGGTCTTTTGACTACTGCAAAAAAAACCAACAAATTCCAGTTAAGGTCGGGCTTTTAAAGGCTACCTATGCCCCTAGCTACTGCACAGGAAACTCACAAGGAGTTGAAACGTGTAACTCGCATATGTGGTTTTGACTGATGCTCGTAATTATTCATTTTCACAAATACCATATTTGGAACATGAGGAGAAAGAGAACTGACCAATCAATTTCGTGAACGACGTGACGTAATTTCACACGAAGTTCGCCCGCCTGCTCTAAGAATGGCTGACAAACAGGGGGAAAACAAGCAGACAAAGCTTTGAAACGTTGGAACGACAAAGCGAAAAGAAATACTGGTTTCGAAGACCGCGCAGGAAATTTTTCAGGCAACAAAATTGGTAATTGAAACAACATCAAGCAAACCGCTGGGGTTAGAAGTAGATCAAACTAGTCTAGCGTTGTGTTTACGATTTGTTTCACCGTGGCACTATCAAGAAATGGTCACAAAAGGTAGGTTTTACACGGAAAATTTTTGACACCAAAATATCAAGACATGATACAAAAATGTTTAACACAGTAAAATTGATGAGAACCGTTTAATAATATTAAGTGTCACATGTCACACATTTTCGGTTGTTCGCTACCAAAATCAAACAAATAAGCTTAATTAAGAACTTAACTGAATAAGAAAGGACGGCATTTTTTCGGCTTTATAAGCTTACTACACAAAATAACATCGTTTTACCTGCAGTTGATGTAGCTCTGAGTTCAAGCAGCTCCAAATAATGTTCAAATAAAGAGATTGTAATGCAAAATAAGTTGAATGTTTGATTCATTGTTGTTTTGACACGTCCGCGGCCTCTGAACCTGTAACCACTACGTTTTGTGTTCGTTTCCACTCTCCATCTTCAATGCTGAAATCATACTGTAGCTAATCCACTTTGGACGATGAATACAACAATTTTTCATGAAACGTCAAACCTGTACCACATTTTAGAACCAATATTTGGAAGTCTTTTTCAAAAAATTATTCTCGGATGTTCACTTCGGAGCAGTTTCATTGATCCATTCAGCTTTGCAAAGAAACGCTGCAACACGGTTTTGGCGCCTTTTTCTTTCAGTCATGTGATCGATTATTTTCCCTTTTTTCCTTTCTCGTTTTTTTTTCTCGTTCTTTCTTGATTTTTATGGTAACTAGTGATTGAGTTTTGCATCAACTGCGCATTTGTATCGCTTATAAGTTCAATTTTCAAAGGAAGCGAAATGAACTGCAACATCATAGACTGGAGCGAGGGGTTTCCAAATATGGTAGTTTGAAAAATGAATATTCACGAGCATCGAACGCGAGTTACACGTTTCAAGTCCTTATGAGTTTCTGACTGCACTAAATTCGCCAAAAATAACAATGTAAACGTTAACATAGAAAATAAACTCAAGCACGCATACACAATGAACATCAAAAGGGATGCAGTTCAAAAACAAACAAACAAAATACGTTTTCTCGCACTGCTTGCCCACGTAAGGTAGTAAACCGAATATTCGGTCGAGACGAACAGCTCTTTGCATGTGAATGTATAGCCCCTGATATAGGCAAGGCAAGGCAAGGCAAGACTCTATGTTTAGAGGGTAACATGCAACAGTAATTAAAAATTACTGACGAACTTGTGGCCCTGTAAAAAGCAAAAATACAAATGAAATCAACCACACAATCTAGCTATATACAATAAAACATTTCTAGCAATCAATACTTGTTAATAAGAGTTAAAATTGTTAAAAATAGTCGATAAAATGGAGACAACAATAACAGGAAGCCGATCTATTTACAAAGTTGATTCCATGCGGGTAATTAAAATTGCGTCAACAGCAAATATCGGTAAGATCGGTATTGTCTTATTTTGATTTCATTAATTCTGTCTTTAAGGGTTTCAAAGACTTGTTTAATCTTAGAGATAGGGATAAGTTGTTGCAATATTTTACAGTTCTTAGCGCAAAAGTGCGTCCCACTCTGAGGTGTATCTGTAAACGGGGAACAATAAATTTAAATTACAATACCAAGTGTTTCTTGAGTGGGCGTCAGAGTAAAATTCAGGTAAAATTCCATTGATCCTTTTGTAGGCCAGAGCACGTAGATTGTTATACGCTTCATTGTAAAGAGAGTCCAACTTAAGTGATTTAACATTGTTACTGTTCGAGTAGTACGTTGTGTTTCAAGAATAATACGTGCGGCCCGTGTCTGTGCCTCTTTTTACGCTTGTGTCGTCATGACGACACGATGCGTTATGTTACCGAGAACAGTGCATTCCTGTGTAAACCATTCTTAGAAGGTAGAAATATAAATGAAATGCGCTATGTTGTTGGGTTACGAATAAACCATAGTTAGCGAGTAATACAACAGGAACATGTTTGTGGTGCAAGTAAGTCAAGTTTATCGCAACAGGGAGAAAAGTAATGTTTTGAGCGAAGGAGAGGGAAAAAAGAGTAAAAAATTTCATATTTGTGTTACTGAGCGTGTGAAGTATTTGAAGATTTCTAGGTGTGGGAGATAAGCTCTTAAAATATGTTTGAATTGCTTGTTCAAGATTACGTAAGTGTATATGGTGAGAGAGCGGTTTTAGTTGCCAAAGTATTTTTAAGAGGTCAGTAAGAATATAGTGATACGTGATGTTGGTGTTTAGTAAGAATCCGTGCGTAATTTTGAGTGATATAGGATGAGTGATATAATTTTTATTTATAATATTTAATACGACAGTTGTGAAATTGTGTAAAAACGGGTTGATTGGGAGGGAAAGCGTTTTTTGTAATTATGCTTAGTTGTGGCGCGAAAATGCGTAGTCTGACAAAGCCTTACTCAGGCCGCTAAGTGTAGTTTGATTTAGTGATCTGAGATGTTAAGCAAACCTAACAAAAGACTAACATCGAATTTGTTAGGTTTACGAAGTCAAATCTTAAATTAATGAGGGTTTATTAGGTTTAAAGTTTTTTTTTTATTACAACACACGAAAAGACGTCACTTACAAAAATACGAAAAAGATACGCCCACTAATCACTACTTAATGTACAAATACTTAAGCTGCTCACAATACAATACAATACAATACTTACGCTTCTTACAAATTCGACACTGTATACTATTTACAACACTTACACTACTTACAATACAATACCTACGGTACTTACAATACGATACTTATACTTCTTATAATACCATATTTGTACTACTTACAGTGAAATATATTTTTTTGACTTACAATACATCTACAATTTTGTTGTCTTAGTACAGTATACAGGTGTATATATATAAATATATTTTGTATTGTTAATAACAGAAACAACATAACCAAAAAAACAAACAAAACAAAAAAAAGAAGTTGAAAAGAAGAACGAGGCCGCAATCCTAATGTGGAGGTTTTGGAAGAAGAGTGGAGTTAAAACAAAAGTCAAATATTATATTCAAGACACTTTTACTAAAGAGGTGATCGAAATTCGGTCAAGCCTAAATTACGAAGAAAACCTAACAGATATTGGAAATACACCGATTTGGTATAATTCTCTTATAAGGATTGCAAACCAACCCTTCTTTTATAGAAAATGGTCACGTGCGGGAGTTAATCAGGCCAAAGACATTATAGACCATAAGTCGGACTTTTTAAGGTATGAGGATTTTAAATCCCGCTATAAAGTTAACACCACTTTTTTAACGTACTATGGTGTTGTGTCCGCCACGGCAAAATTGAAAAAGTCTTTTCAAGATCAGGTTACGATGAATTCCAACCAACCCACTTGTGGCCAAAAGTTACTATCGGCTTCAAACATTTGCAAAGAAGCTTACAAATTAATCGTTAAAAGAATCTCTTCAACACCTGCTAAAAGCCAGACAAAATGGATAACAGACTGCGGAAATTACGCAAATTCGATAAAATGGGATAAGTCGTATAATCTGCCCTTTTACTGCACTAGAGAAACTAAACTTCAAACTTTCCAATTTAAACTCCTTCACAGAAGAATTGCTACTAACAATTACCTTTATAAAATAGGTATTTCTTTAACGGACTCCTGTACTTTCTGTGAACAAACCACAGAAACCCTGATCCACCTCTTCTGGGAATGTGAGTCTGTTCAAAAGTTTTTGCAAAAATATACAATCCTGGTTGATATACGGCATCAGGTTAAGCCACAAGATTTCTCTCTGAACCTACCTACCTGTCTGGGATTAGTTGACAATACTGAGGATATACTTTTACATCATGCACTTCTAATTGGCAGATATCACATTTACTCGTCGAAAATAAAGAAAACCCTGCCGAATTTACATATATTTTCGCAAACCTTCTTAAAGTGCCAGGAAATCGAAAAATGTTTTGCTTATAAGACGAACGCTGTTAAGAAATATAACTTAAAATGAAACCGTTTCAAATGAACTGTGACTTCGATCTACTTGTTTATTAGATAGTCCTCTGTTGTATTGTACTATTAGGTTTAAAGTTAGACTTAAGGACGTTCGCGCGAAAAACTTCTACAATACAGATTTTTTTCATACCTTGGGTGCAGTCAGATAATGAGTTACCTATGTCAGAAATGCAAAAAAAATTGGGGGGTCACCGACTTCGTTTTCAAAATAAAGCGCCTGGAAAACTACCCCAATTTTGACAAATTTGTTGAAAAATATTAAAAATGATTCGCTGTAGACCCACTTTCTTAGTCAAATTTTATTTAAGTGGGTCTGTCAAGTAAACAATGTGAGCTGGTGTCATCCTTTTAGTTAAACTCATCCTCTAAGATGGACTTTTGCGAACACCGTGCAGCTACAATAATAGCATAATTTGATGACCCGAGGACAGAAAAGTTGAAAAAAATCAAACTTCCACCATACAGATTTTCTTTATTTTTTCTCGAAACGTAGATAATTGACAGAGAAAGTGATTTATCAAAAGAAAATATGGGTCACCGAACATTTAAGAGAGTTAAGCCCGTGCATAGATACTAAAGTGCCCACTAGCGCTATATATCTCCACATTTCTCCAACAGCGCGCGCGCTCAATGCATGACGTGGCAGTGAATTGCGACTACATGGCCTGTAATGCCGGAATCTCACACTCATTTTCTTCAAAGCGAAAATCGATTTTTGATTTCATTCATTTCAATTTGCCCTTCGACCCCCATGAGTCGGCAGTTTTGGCATGATTTCAGTAGTGGTAGACCCATAAAATGGCAGTTTTGAGTCGGCAGTTTTGGCATGATTTCAGTAGTATTTGCACCCCCATGTGCGGCACTTCGCAATGAATCATAAGCCGTAATTCATTTTATTTTTTGCGATCAGATTGGGTACCGAACGCATTTTCACATCGCGTGACTTCATTCAACAGGAAGTTTTGAAACCACAGGGACTTTCCCGAGGAAATGAGTCATCACTAATAGCTATTGTGTCAATGACATGAGACTATCGTATGATCTCGGTCAACCAATCAAAAAAATACCCATAAATTATTTTTTCTGATAAATTTATCAGAAGTTTCTACATTTTGATAAAAATATCAGAAGTTTCTACACCTATTTGAAATAAGAAAGATATTTACTCGAAGTAAACGGTGAGTTCATTTATTATTTGTTGTTTCTTGTAGTTGATCTTTGTTAATGCTTGATCGTTTGGTGTCTTTCCATATCTTGCCATTGTTTTGTATCTCTTTCCGTCGATAATACTGTCGATCAACCAACATTTATTTTTCGTATCGTCTTTGATGGTTAATCTCTTATCTAATTTGGCTATTCTTTCCTCGAGTTGTTTTTTATTTTCGATGTTCACCTTGTATTCAATCTTTTTGGTTTTCCTATTAGGATTTGACTTAATGTTTATTAATTGTTTGCCGCATTTTACAGCGTATTCTTCGATATACGCGATTTCAACCTTTTCTAAACTCTTTTTGTCGTTACTCGACGCATTGACAATCAGTTTTATTTTTGGATTGTGTTCTTTGTTTTTAAACACTTGGCTTTTCATGTTCGATAGATGCCATTTGAGTCTGGTTTCTAGTTCTTCACATGTTGACCCTACATAGACCATTCTGTTATCAAATGTTACTTCGTATATCTTTCCATTCTTGTACAAGCTGTTGAATTTACTGTTGACTAATTCTAATACCGGTTGCCTTTTGTTGAAATATTTATTGTTTATCTCTTTATTGTTCAAATGTATGTACTCTATCTTGGTTGTTCTGCTTAATGCCGTGTATAGTTGTTTTTTGTCCATTCGGTTGACGTCATGAATATTATAAGGTTCGTCAATATCTGCTCCTTGGTACTTGTATACTGTCACACTAAAAGCTGGGATGAATGATTCTGAAAACTCTTTTATGCCATACCATTCGTTGTTAACCTTGAATTCATTCTCTCTTATTTTCTCAATAACGAATTCCATTGTATTGAATATATTTTTGTCCTTAATGTTTTGAGTTGCCAGTACTGGCATGTTTTGGCACACTTTATAGGTTTCCTTTTTATTATCATATTTGAACTCCACTGTTTCATACCTCTTGTCTTTTGTGAATTTGTCACAACATTGTGTATTTACCTTTATTCTTGTCGAGTTCAGATAACATATGTTTTTATAAAGTTTCTGATCAATCGGTTGGAAATATGTCGATATTTTACCATGTTTTAAGAATGGTTTTAGCATCTCATGGGTTTGCTTGTCATACCTACATGATTTCTCTATATATTGAAGAGTTTCAATCCGTGGACACATTTCACTGATCGTTTTTGACTCCAGATAGTTGTAATGTATTTGACTTCCCCCTTCTACAGGCTCACATTGGTTGGGATCGCCAAACATGTACACTTTGTTATTGTATTTTGTATATTCGTGATATATTTTAGTTATCCACTTGTTAGGTACCATAGAAAATTCTTCAATGAATATCGTTTTTCCATCAAGGCTGTGATAATTCCCATCGCTCCATTCACAAAAGTGTGAGTCGAATGTGTGACATATTTTGTTTGCTACTTCCTTTTCATATCCTGTTTGAATTAATCTTTCCTTGACATTCTCGACAGCCTTATTAGTAAATGATAAAACTAATGGCTTATCTGTTTCTTGTACCATACTACAAAGTTTAGTCGTTTTACCACTACCAGCCTGTCCATTGTATATACATCCTCTGCCAGTTTCTAATTTATAATCTGACATATCCATGTTTTCTCTGTAATGTTTTTCAAAATACACTAGTTCACTGTCTGTAACATACGCCCTGCCTATTCTTTTGGTACTGAATTTAACGTCCTTTTTATTTTTGAATTGTACTTTTGGGTTAGTTATATAAATCCCGTCTGTATTATAACCATACAATACACTGTCCTCTCCGTGACACGTCTTTATCAGTTGCAAACACTTGAGTATCGCTTCTGAAACTACAAATCTATTGATGCTTGTGTGATCTGAAAATATACGTTCAATATTTTGTTCTCGTATCATGAATATACCTTCATGGTGATCTATTGTAACGTTCAGACAAACCACTAGTCCAACAACACATCGCTGTATCGTAATCTGTGCAAGTAAAACCATGGTTTGTTTTATTATATCTCCTTCCCAGTTCTCCGATGAAGCTATTGGCTATTTTCTTCGCCTCACTTTCTGAGAAGTTATCGAATATGTATTTGATGTATTCGCTAAATGTATCGGGTTTCATTGCTTTTTTAGTGACGATTTTATGTTTGATCTGACTCAGAGGCATATGTAAGGTATCGACGAGGTATGATACAAGATTAGAGCTGTAAAAGCCGGCTTCTATTTTTAGTGGTGTCTCGTAGTTGTATAGAATTGTCTCGTCTATATAGAACTCGCCACATTTCCTGAGATCACTTTTGCAGTTAAACGGCTCAACAACGTCGTGTATACTGTAAATTGGGATTTCGTGATTATTGTTTAATAAGACACTCGGATAGCATTTAGCGATATCAATACTCACCACATCATCAGGTATATCATCTGTTGTACACCATTGTAATGCTCTCGGATAAAAATCATCAAGCATTTGCCTCGTGTTGACATTATAACTTGATTCGGGAATATATCCATTCAATTGCCTGAATAAGGATGTAGATATACTGGTATAACTCTGATTAGTCCATTTGAATTCGTGCGTCTTATAAATATTGAACAGTTTGTCGCATATTGTTTTTCTGGTGTCATATTCCTCGTTTAAGAGGTACATATTCTTTTTGTGATCAATGAAACCATCGAGAATACCGTTGTTTTTCCAATGTAGATATTCGACATAAAAATTTTCACTTCTGCTGTATAAATTAATGGCTTCTCTCATTTTTGCTTCCTCGGGTAATATTATTATGTTATTTTCTTTGTCCAAACTGTATATTTCATTTATTTTGTTGAGTTTTGTTATGTTCTCGTGACGCCTTGTCCATTTTATATCAGTCATGTGTTTCAATAAATCATCACATCCACCTTGGTTTGCTTTACTTGCTATGATTTTGAGTTTTTCATCTGTTATGGGATAACAATGATGATCTTTTACGATGTATACTAATACTACATTAGTTCGCGTGTTAGATGCGATATGTGTGACAAACTTTTTGTATCTTGCATCAAAGGCGTGAATTGACACGTTATTATGACATTTATCTGCCCAATTAATCAACTCATCGGTACTTATCATATCACCTTCGGGTACAAAATCATAAATCTCACTCTTCAACTTGTCATAAGTGTATGATTTAAAACCTTGTTGACCTCTCACTTGATCCCATACATAGTCAACAACACACGTGTTCTTGCCATGTCTTGTGATAGGTCGTTGTTTGTTCAATAAGTAAGATTCAAGTTTGAGTTTACCCATTTTATGTTTTTGTAGTCTCTTTTTATTCAATCGTGTAATGTCGAATCCGATTTGCAGGGCTTGAAATAACGGCCGGTCAACGGACAATGTCCGGTCAAAAATGGGTTTTGTCCGGTCAAATCCTTGGATGGCCGGACAATTTGTCCGATCGTTTACGCTTGTAAAGAAAAATTTAATGCAAACCTTCATGTTTTAAATTTTGAAAGGTTCAACATTATTGGCGTTCGTGAATGAAAAGTGGAAAAAAACAGAATGAGATACTACCAGACCAAGACCTTTTAATAAATGATTCATAACAGTGGTTGTAAAATTTCCGGCCGTTGCAAATTTTCGCTTTGTCATTCATCAAGCCGTCACCTCAAAATTTCTTATATATATTCCGCTTGGATTTAGTGAACGTGACATGAGAAGCATAACAATGCCTCTCAGTGTCAGTACAAAGGTCTGGGCACCCTTTGTCTTGAATAAAAATTCAAAAGTCCCGGAAAAGTGTAAAATTAACAATAACAAGAAAGCAACTTTACATTTATTTGTCCACTTTTCGACATTTCTGTCTGAATCACGTAAGGTATAAATTACGAGATTAACTAAACATTCTATTTTCAAGGGAAAGGGACCATTTTAACAGAAAGTTCACATATTCCAACAAATAAACTTTGTCTTATATTCATAATTCATCTCGAACGATTGACCGCAGACTACGACCTCACCCTACACCAGCCATTCACTTATGGGCAACGAGCGCCACTCGCCGTCTACTAGATCGCAAGCTCCAATTTAAACAACTTCATAAC